>JAHWFO010027470.1:50091-113058 GCA_023313115.1 Rhysida immarginata
GGCTTCGGACGGATTGTTGTAACTTTCTTTGTTGGCCTCGGACGGGCGGACGGACCGACGGATAAGAGAATTAGTATATTAGATTACAACTGACAAGGGACGTACAAGTAGTTTTTTGCGCGCAAGCATACCTTGGAAGCGATAGCGTTGCTTTGAGGTGAAGTGGATTCATGGGTATTGTTGAGTAGTGGAAGAAAGATGCTGAGAGTGCAATAATACACATACACACTGTTCTTACAATGGAGTCTGTCTATATGTGCTCAAGTTTTTTTCGTTTTCTTGGTTTATTTTGAAAGAAACAAAATTTAGCATTTTCTTATTTTGCAAGCATCAATAGTAGCTTTAGATGAGTAACATATTTCAATTTGGCGGGAATCTGACGTGAGCTTACTTGTAAGTATAAATATTCGTATTCATATTGATAAAACTTATTACAGTCGACTCATTATAATGAAATCAGTTGTAACGAAATTACTGAAATAATGAAATTTTTCATAATCCCAGTCAGATCTGTTAAGAAAAAACAACTGCCTATAATGAACTTTTATAACAAAAAATCAGGTAAAATAAAGTGATTTTTCAATGATATATAACAATGTATAGTAATTTTATACCCGATATAACGATATCCAGGAATGTATGTAAAAATTCCTTATAATACACTTAAACTGATGTGTCTCATCTTTAAACTTCAAATTAAATATTCAAGATAACCGTTTTATTTACATTGCAAATAAATAATAAAATTCATATTATTAGAATATTAAAAACGACGACATAAATTTGGCAAGATAAAGATTTATCATAAATGCAATTCACAATACACGGCATTAGGCTTATTTCACAAAAAAAAAAAAAAAAATTGTACTCAGGTTTCATGAGTACAGAAATGACGTCTTTGTTTGCTTGATAATAGCCAATTAAGAATCCATCTTTGAGTGGAAATGCTGGAAATGGAAAAAGAAAGCGGAAGCATAAATTTACTTCTTCAGATTATAATCGTTGTTCGATGATTACAAAAAAATAGAAGCAAAAATCTTTCTAGAAAATATAATGCGCTGAAAAACGGAAAAAAACATTCTTATGAAAATATCAAATGACGATAAAGAAGCACATGATAGAAAGAAATTTTTTTGGAAGTCAATGCATTTAGACCAGGAGTGGGGAGTGGAAGAAAGAAACAATTGAACAGATTCGCCAATTTGTTTTTCGATTTATATCAAACAATTTAAAGATCTGTTTATATATCGACTGAGCAACTATCAGTTGAAAAGACAGATTTTCAACTATAAAATCGTTTTCGAATGGAAACCTGGTTTTTGATCAAAAAAGTTTCACCAAACAAGCGAAGTAGAATGAAAATCATGTTTTTGTTCAATTATGTTCGGTTACTGATATATCTAAGAATTCAAAGGTGGAAAATGTATTTTCTTACTTTAAAAGATCGAGTTTTACATATAACTATCGGTTATAACAAACTTTTTATGGATTTTGATGAACTTAGTTATAACGCGAGTCGACTATAGAACATGAAGTATATAGAACATATGATACCCTTGTTTCGTGGCTCCTTAAAAATTTTCAGTGTGAAAGGGGTCACGAGCCAAAAATTTAAGAAACTGTAATTAAGGAGAAATAGGCAAACTCTTCCACTTGTCTACAATAGAATTTATTCAACATATATCTACATTTCACAACCCCCTCTCACTTAAAAATTCATAATGTTGGTCTCATATTGAATGAAGGATAAATAGCTTCCAAAATGTACATACTGTATAAGTTGAATAAACTAGTGTGAACAAATGGAAGACTTTGCTTATTTCTCCTTTTAAGTATCCAATTTTTGGTTACATTTTTTGCTTATATTGCTGTAAGTGACATGCACAAGACTTAATTTGTTTACTTTATTGTAAATCCACTAATCTCAGAGTTACTCTCATTCTGAGTTTCCCTGTTTTATCAATAATTTTTGTTGAAATGCTTATTCTCATCTATAGTTTATTATCATTGATGATGTTTGCTGAAAAGTACTACATTGTCTATACAAGATCTTTCTTCTTCTCTAAAGAAGTAATGCTTTCATATGAAAACTGCTTAACATGTATCATTTAAAACAGAAGGCTCTAAAATGAGAATTTATCATTTAATTAGACAAAAAAATGCACAACATGAACTGTTAAAATAACAAAAATAGTCTTTGGATCCTGAAGTCTCACAAGAAGAATCCACGTACTCGGACTCACAGATTTTGATATAAAAAAAAAAAAAAAAAAATTCTACTGTAGCTTTCACCAAATTTAAGACACGCAGGAGAAAAAAATTCTCAAATATTGTAATTGAACCCATACCTGCAAAATAGAAAGCAAACATTTTACCACTAGACCACCTAAACATGATAAATTTCTATGCTGCAATTTGGATATTTTTAAAGTGTAGTCAATTATAACGAACTTTATGAAATTTTTCTCGGAAATTTTGAGAAAGTGTAGAATGGCTTTGCATGAGTGTCTAATTTAGTGAAAGTAGTGAAAGCTACACGTAGAATTTTTGGTTTTTTTTGTTTTTTTTTTTAAATAAAAATCGGTGAGTCCGAGTATTTGGAGTCTCCTTGTCAGGTTAATACTGTTAAGTCGAAATTTACATTCTAATATTTAGATTAAATTGAAATTCATTAAATTAGCACATCTTATAGTTACAATACTATTAATGCAAATGAATACAGCAGAATCACTTGCTTCAATCTCAAGAGAGGAAGAAAAAAAAAAAAAAAAAAAAGGACTTTGGTACTGAAACAAATGAAAAAATATTGCATTTAGTACTAAGGTACTGCAGTTGGCAATGCTGATTATTCCTAGAAGTTCATCATGGATTAAGTAACGATCCATATCACTAATTCATATTATCACTGAAATACACAGGGGGCTGCAGAGAGGGATAATGCCAACACTCTAGCCTAACAATTATCTAGCTTTCTTGTATGGATGGGATATTATAATCATTTCAGCTCAATTACTATGAACTATCAGAACCAACTGTGGCTTCTACTTCAATGTTCCCTTCTCCTTGTATATTTGCATACTTCTTATAACATTTTTCATAAAAGACCAACGAAACGAACCAATCAGAATTGACCGCTTATCGCTTAGTTATTTCGTTCATTGGTCCACGCTCTCGCACTTCAAAGCTACACACATTTCAATAAATTTTCCTTTACATAGAGTAGATTAAATATTTGTAAACTCTTTCCAATTTGTTTACTTAAAAATATCACGATGTAGAAGTTTACAAACAATTAGAATCAGCAATAAACATTAAGAATTAGCGCTCTCTAACGTCAGGAGAAAGTAATGAATCAACAGTACTTGCATCTGACTGGTTTCCACTCTGACCCGAACAAAGGTCAACTGTCTTTTATGAAAAATACTATAATCACCAATATCATTCAGTTAACTTCTTTGCATCTTCCTCTTCTTATTCCAAGCCCACAATCTCTATCCTCCAGTTTCCTTGATTTCATTTTGTTCCAATGAAAAAAAAGTTGACAATCGTACATTTTAAACATTGTTGAATGCATACTCATTTATCAAACATCTGGGGGTCTAGGCTGAACTCATCGACAAGCTGTCGATCTCGTCAAAATCTAACCGTCGATAAGTGGCATATTACACATTAATACACAAATTTACACACGTATGGCTAGATGATATACACTGATATACACAAGTTTACACGCATTTACACTTAATTTTAAACATTTATCCATGTATACACATAAATACATACATAAACACATAACTGTAGACACAGTATATTATTATTTTCACAGTTCAAGTTTCGTAGCACAAGAGAGTACTTCATGTATGTAAATATTTTTAAACAAGTTTTTTGCTAATATTTTTAAAAAATGTGTATTCTTGAGCTGTGTGTATTTAGCCTGCAGGCCGGAAACAAAGGAAAAAAGATTTTAATAAGAAATTTGTTGCGAAAGTCTGAAATAATGATCGCCAAGTGCATAATCGACTGCTCTTGAATTGTAGATAAGAATGGCAGAATTGTAGGCAGTTGTCGATGGTCAAAGTCTACATCTACACTCGAAAATCGACGGTGTAGAGTCTGTACACTGTAGACTCTGTAGACAAGTAGACAAGTGTACACTGTAGACACTGTAGACAAGTCGTGTTCATGCTAGCTCGAATCGACAAATGCGTCATTAACCACGTGACCATCGACACTTGTCGACAGTCGACTGCTTGTCGATGAGCTCAGCCTAGACCCCCTGATATGCCTAGACTTGTCTACTCCTTTTACAGAAACTTAAATTATTCAATTAACAAGCCAAATTGATTTTTTTTGTTTTTTGCCACATAAATGTATAATCAGAATTTTCACTATAATCTTTTTGGACTGTTCCAAAGCTACTTTTCTTTAAATTTTTTCCCAAAATTTTCCCAAATCCTAAGTTTTTATTGCAGTGTTCCAATTAATATTTTTTTTTTGTATACATGTACATTTCTTGATTGCTACACTTTTCTATCTTCTCTCACTGCTCCTGATATCTTCTGCAAGATATAGTGTCACAGAGCAGCATAACTCATTCCTATCTGAAAGCTAGATTTGCAGCTTTCCATCAGAATGTATCAGTTGTTGCAGCAGGTTATGAAAATCCATGGAGCAATGACTTTGACGAGATGACAGTTGATCTTAAGCGAATACACTGACTGTGACAAAAACTTAACGTCAGAAGTGATTGAAATTTCAGATTTGTTTTCAGAGGATACATCTGGTGATGAGGTAGATGACAACAAAACTCGATCTATAGGAAAAGAGCAATTCTCAAATGAAGCTATAAATGCACTAAACACCGTTAAAATCTTTTTCCTTTCAAACGAAAATCAACAATTACATCTGCAGTATCTTTCATTTCTTATATTAAAAAAAAAAAAAAAAAAAAAAAAAAGAAAATGAAAAAAACTGAATGTTTCTTTTCAATATTTCTGCAAATTTCTAATGCAGTGTTTTATAGCAGAAAATTAATGCAATAAAATAAGTTTTTAAATGTTTATTTGTTCTGTATCTGTTTGAAATGTGGTAGTTTATTGACTTGTTAATGACCACCCCCCTAGTTTAAATTTTCCCAGATAAGAGTTTTTATTTTTTTTTTACCAGTCAGACGAAAAACGTAAAATCAGGTTTACTGTAGCAGATTTTGCAACACGACAGCTTTATAGCCCAGATTTTGTTTCAGTGGATGGACATGGAAATGCCAAGTACAATTGAGCTTGTTGAGTGCTTGAGTGATGTTTGTAGAAACAAAATGCTCCAGCACTTGTGAAATATAATCTTTCAATTAGCTTACCTAAGGAAACCAGTGATGCAAGTACCAGGAAGCTTCCATGCATAGGGCTAGAGTAGTTGGACAAAACCTATAGCGATATGAACATTTATTGATATAAGTGTAGCTAAGTAATGGAATGACTGATTATATTTAAGAGTCATACAAGCCACCCCTAAACCCATGCAAGATCATGCTGTGTCTGTTGGACTAGACGCCAAATGGTTCACTATGAGCTGCTATCAACTGGCCAAACCATCACTGGGGACCTTTACTCCTAGCAGATGGAACGTGTGGAACAGGCATTGCAGCAGAAGGGGCCAGCATTGATGAATCGCAAAGGGGTACTCTTCCTTCATGACAATGCCCGGCCACATGTGGCACGGGTGGCTGGGGAAAACAGAGCGGCTTGGCTTGTAAACTTTGTGTCATCCACCTTAACTCGCCAGATCTTGTTCCACTGGATTATCACCTTTTCCATTCTCTGGACAACAATCTTCGTGGAAAATCCTACACCAATGGTATAAATCAGCGAAAGGCACTCACGGACTTCTTGTGTCCAAGACCGGCAAGCTTTACAGCCAGGGGACTGATGAACTGGAGACATTGGCAAAAGGTGATAGATGCCAATGGGGATTACTTTGGGGACTAGCGATATGCTACATTTTACGTACATCATTTTGTTTTCCGGAATTAAAAACTACAAGAACTGTTGTGGTTACCTGGTAATTTCACAAGCACAGTGCATTATTGAATGTTAAGATGTTTTTCTCCAATTTTTCTGATAAAACAAGCCTAATGCTACAACCGATAGAGCTTGTGAAGTTGAAACATTTATATGAGGACCGCACTGATATGTAATCGCGGATTTGGTTGAAATTTTAGGAGGTCAATCTACAACACTAATATACCTTCTGTGTAAAAGGATTTGAATCAATGGCCTTTCGTTTCGGAGAAAAAAAATTTTTTTTACATATGTGATTGTAGTGCCAGTAAGGCAAGTGGGAAGAAACTTATACAATTTAACAGAGGTGGCGCAGTGGTTAACATCGGTTCTGTGGATTTACTAGTCCAGGTTTGATTCCTGTAGTATTGATATCTTCTTTTCACCCCCCCCCCCTTTCTTATTTTTTTTTTTTTTTTTGTGCTTTTCGCCTTTTTATTTGTTTGCACTATGCAAAATGAATTGTACAATATTTTCACGGACGGCCATTGCCATGGCATGTGAAATGAAAAAAATTATAAAGATCTATTCGCACTATCGACAGTCTATGTGCTATCGTGACCTTCACATCACGGATCGCCATTGACCATCCGTGAAAATATTGTACAACAGTTAACTGATGTGGTATTCTGCAAATTATAGGATATCTTCAAAACAATTACTTCTTTAACAATCTAAACAAGAACACAAAACATTTAATAATAGGACTTCATTAATATAATGAAAAATCATCTAATGAAATAAGCAAGTTCACATTTAAACATGATTGCATTAGTTCCAAATTCATATTTCTTGCAATGAACAGGAGTGAACCGTCAAATGTCTTAAAATCTCTTTTCATTGCTTTGGCATTTTTATTACAAATCAAAATACAATTTAAGTATCATCAATATTAAATAAACTAACATCAACGAGGAAAACGTGATTACTGTGTATAACCCAATTAAGAAGTCGGCAAATTTCATTAGACAAACATCTGAATTCACGTTTTCAAGCACAGAATTATAAAATGTGATGTTGAAATTTGTATTATCCAATAGAATAATCAAATAAGGTAAATACACTGAGTGGCAAAATTATTATGACCACCCCCTTAATACAGTGTTGGGCCACCTTTCGCTCTTACTACCGCTTTCATTTTTCGGGGCATGGATTTATGAGATGTTGGTTGGTTGTAGGAGGAATTTGAGACCAACTCTGAAGAACTGCACCTTCCAATTCCTGCAGATTTGATGGTGCTGGATCCCGCTGCCTGATGGCCCGTTCGATCTCATCCCACAAATTCTCAATGGGATTGAGATCTGGCGATTGTGCAGGCCAACGAAGGAAGGTAAACTCTCTGGCATGTTCTTCGAACCAACTGAGGACGATGCCAGCCTTATGACAAGGAGCATTGTCCTGCTGGAAGTATCCATCCCCGTCAGAACACACCATTAACATAACGGGATGTACTTGATCTGCGACAATACTTAAATAATCTTGGGCACGCACAAGTCCGTGCAGAGGAATCAAAGGACCCAAACAATGCCAATAAAACATCCCCCAAACCATAATACTGCAACCACCTGCTTGAAGTGTTGTGGCGATGCAGGTGGGGTCCATGTTTTCGTGTTGTTTTCCATATTCTAACCCTGCTATCAGCATGATGCATTTGAAATCGTGACTCATCGGACCACATGACCCTTTTCCAGTCATCTACTGTCCAATCCTTGTGCTCCTTGGAGAACTGGAGACGTCTGCTCTTGTTCAAGGCTGACAGAAGAGGCTTTCGAACTGGTCGTCGGCTTCCATAGTCTAAACGGTGTAATGAGCGGCGAACAGTTCGTTCAGAGGCGGTCACAGTTTGTCCTTGATTAAGATTTGCCGTTATTTGACGCACAGTTGCTCTTCTGTCGCCCTGGACAACTCTGGCCAATCTCCTTTCAGCTCGAGCATTGAGGAGCCTGTGACGACCACACGCTTGACGTTGAAAGCCGGTTTTTTGCTTGGTAGTCCACTCTCTGTAAACATTAATAACTGCTGCTCTTGAACGCTTCACAAGTTCAGCTGTTTTGCTGATACTGGTTCCTGCACTGAGCGCACCGACGATCATCCCGCGTTCAAACTCAGTTAAATCACGTTTTTTGCCCATATCGTCGCAAAAAACCGTGCAACTGACGGTTCACCAAACCTGCATTCCCTTTTTATAGCTATCTAGCCATCTAGCAGCAGCAGCAGCACTGTGACGCAATAGCTCATTTGCCTAAAACTGTCAGGTGGTCATAATAATTTGGCCACTCAGTATATATAGTCTAAGGAAAGGACGCGTGCTATAACTACAGGGTGATTCAGTCAATTTCTGACCATTTCAGTACTATGATTTATTTACCCATTATGTTTACAAACTTAGCATTTCAGTATATTTTAGACAGTTCGGAGTTTATTGATATGCTCAATGTGGCCACCAAGAACGTTTTGAACTGCTCGCAGCCGAATGGTGAGGTTGTTCATAACTCTATCCAAGATTTCTGCATCCACAAGGGTGCAGTAGTCGGCGATGCTTTGTCGCAGCTGGTATAGGGTTCTTGGTGCTGTAGTGAACACACTGTCTTTAAGGAACCCCCAGAGATAAAAATCACATGGGTTTAGGTCAGGACTCGTAGGGGGCCAAAGAAAGCCACCCCCCGAATCGATCTAGAAACCTGTTTGAAAATGACACGATTTCCGAATTTCTGATTGACAAAGTCTAGCACTTTATTAGTGGTGTGAGGCCTAGCCCCATCCTGTTGAAACCATTGATGTCGAAGCGGTATACGCCTCCTTCGCAGCTCGGGGATGAAGAAGGTTTCCAACATATTGAGGTAAGCCTGTGACGTTACGATGCCCTCAAAAAAGAACGGACCAATGATGCCTCTTTTGGAAATCGTGCACCAAGCATTAACCTTACGTGGATGAAGAGGTGACTTATGGATCTCATGAGGGTGCTGGGAACCCTAAAAACGAACGTTATGTTTATTAATGTCACCTGACAGATGGAAGAAGGCCTCATCTTACACCCACAGGTTGTCCACAATGTCCTGATTGGCTTCCATTTCTGCTCCAAACTCCATCGCAAATTGTTGTCGTTTCTGTCTTCCAGTGTCTGTTAACTCCTGATAAACATGGATCTTATATGGGAACAGGTGTAAATCCTTTCTCAAAATTCGCCATGTCGTGGTATACGACAGCCCTTCTTCAATGGATAGGCGGCGAACAGATTTTTTGGTAGGGGAATCAACCAACCTTGTGCGAACATTTTCGACAACTTTGGCCGTTCGAACAAGAGCTTCTCTCCCGCCTTTTTTCTTGCCTTTAACACATCCAGTGGCACGAACTTGCTTGACAAAATCCATGATTGCTTGCCTGCCTGGTGCATCTCAACACTTATACTCCTTCCGGAACTTTCTTTCACGGTTACAGGTGATTTTGTCTCGAAATACCATTCGACAACCTTGCATTTCTGCTCTGTTGATAAAGCGGGCGCCATTTTTCAACAATACGATTTTCATGCAGCACCATTGCAACAATACAAACTCCAACTACTTAGAAATTCGATATGGTGCTCATATTCTTTCAATTGTTTATCCCTAATGCACGTCATTCGAGTGAAATGGTCAGAAATTGACTGAATCACCCTGTATAAAAATGCTGATTTCCAAAAAATGAGAAGACCAACTCCAGATAGAATTCATTTGTACAGTGGCACTTGCATATTAGTAAGCGGTCCAATCACTATCGTTAATATACTACAGACCAGTTCGAATGTGGTCATCGGGAGCCACAATTTAGCAACCACGTTAGATCGAATCACATTAGATTGTGCCCTGTTGAAGAATAACTTGACCAAAACAAGGATTAATCCAAGAAAACGACATTATCCCAATCATGATCCATATTTTCCTGTGCCCATTTGAGACGTTCCTTCACATCAAAATAGGGGGACCTAAATTACACAAGGAGCAAAAATTGAAGTACCAAATAATTTTTTCGGGTAACATATCCATCTTCAGCAGTGAAAGAAAAAAGAAAATAAAACCTTAACGCTAGAAGGTATAGACTAGGGAGAAGGGGCATATACAGGATGGTCATCTAAAATGAACCAAGTGAACTATTAATGTAATGCAAACATTGGTTATACAATAAATGTTAAAATAAATGTTCATCTTTTCCTTTTGTTTAAACTGATGAACTATTTTCATTTTTTGCTTTTTCTTTAAATCCAAACACACCACACTTTCACCACTTCTTTCCCCTAACAGATCAAATGAAAAAAAACTCGCCAAGAATACAACATTTCTCAACTGTTGTGTACAATCTGAAAATAACATTAACAATAAAATCTTGTAAACATTCCAAGGAGGAGCTTTAGCAGTGAAGCAGAAATACATTTATACGATTATTAAAAAGAAATTAATCCCCCCACCTCCCGAGTAGGATAAGGCAAGTCATCTATTTTTACCCCTTCATCTGCACTTTTTACCTCTCCCCAAGTTTTTTTTAAACAATAAAATGATTTTCTCGAACGTAATATGTAAAAAATGTAAAAAAACCTCGTATCTTCTTTCCTTTTTCATCATTTCCGAATGTATGATATATCACATGCCATATATTGCCATAGTTCTAAGGATCAAGTGACTGCCACCCCCCACAAATCCGATCCCACTGGAACAATTGGGCCTAAACTTCATAGTAATGTAGATCTTGCCTAGAGGAATCTGGATACTGGATTTTACGCCTTTACATACCTAAATAACAGATATGCTGCCCTCTGAATCCCACCCCCGTAATTCCGACCCCCGTATATCAATCAAACCCAAGCTAAATAGTGCAGATAGTAAGCTACATTCCGAATTTCGAGCTTCTACCTCAGAAAAATGTAGAAATAATGAAGGGGATGGACTGACATTATAAAACCAATAAGTAGCTCCATTCTTATTCTACTTACGACTGACTCGGTCAGTCAAATGAAAATCTGAAATAATTTTTTACAACTCCTTTATTACAGACAGAGTTGGTACACTATTTTTCAATGTAGTCCCCATCTTTTCGATGCACTCCGTCATCGAGTCGGGAAGGCATGGATACCTCAGGAAAAAATAAATCTTCATATAATGGAGATTTTGCTTATAGGAATCTGCATACCGAATTTCACTCCTTTATATGCAATAAATACATCTAGATCTTTTGGCCTCCTCCAATTTTCACCCCCAAAATTCCGACCTTAGTGGGCTAATCAAAACCAAACTAATTAGTGAAGGTGCACATGCCCATAATAAGCTACATTCCGAATTTCAACCTTCTACCTCAAAAAATGTAGAAATGATGAAGGGCGATTCAAATCGTGTGTAAAATAAAACCAATAAGTAGCTACATTTTTCCGCTACTTAATAAGCTTATAGATTATGAGCACTTGAGCAATCGTGCGTCGACAAAGCGATTTCACGTGCGCGCGGAGATGTCAATAATGCTTAAAAGATGAACAGAAAGTAACAATATATTCCTTCTTGACAAATCGATTGTTATATGACATGCCAGTATCTTTGAATTCTTTACACTCACTGTTTTAGCACGTGAATTCGACTTGAAGGGATCCATGAAAAATTCTGAAAAGTTGGCCGAGCTAAGACTTTGATGGTCATATTTCTGAAAACAGAATTTAAAAAAGTTAATCCGTTTTCAAGTTATCGTGCAAACGGCAGACGGCCGGACGGACAAACGTACAGACCAAGGGTGCGTTCTTATAAGTAGCTTTTATGCTAAAGCTCCTAATAAGGGTTTCCATTGCACATTTCAAAGTTGACTTCCACATTTGAAAATGGTGCCAGGGTTTTTTTTTTTTTTTTTTTTTTTTTGAAATTGAATACACATAAAAGCCCCTCACATAAAAGTACAATAATTCTTCCATTGAAAGTACTGTCAGATTTGTATTTTAGAAGTTCATTTAGAATTAAATTGGCTATTGGTTCATTTAAGGTATGTCTTTCATCAAGATACCCAAAAAACATATCTGCTATTTCAATTTTTCTCCTTGTGGATAAAAGATTTTCCCCTTTTTTTTGTTCCATTCCACGGTATCTTCTTAATCTGTTTCTTCATATGGTTTTCAGATAGAGGTTTCTTCATTGTACTCCGCCATTTTGTTTTCTCTAGAGACAATTTAGTACCTTTATGTCTCGAAGTTTTTCTTGTCCTTCAATTTTGGGAAGCACAAGGTTATTTGTGGATTCTTCATTGGCAAGATTAAATGCTGAAACTAATTGGTTTACCGTATGAAGTTGTATTATTAAGGAGCCTATTCATTTTATTATGGAATCAGTGCTGATTGCATATTAATAAGAATGTGCCATAAGCAAAATATCATTTTATATTTACCGTAATTTTACACGGATACTCCGCAGGATAAAGAAAACCACCTTTCCTGTAAAAATTTTCTCCGATAATCCGCTTCTCAAGAAATCTGTGGAATATCAGAGAGTGCAAGGCCTAAATAATCCCACTCGTGTAAAAAGTGGCTCATTTCAAATCTTTCTCAAAATGTTTAGACATTCTATCTCGGATCCAAGTTCGGAATGTTATTTCCAATTAATAACCAATGTAAATTCAGTATTTAACTTAATAATAAATGTTTTCAAAAAAATTGCGTTTTTCCGATCAAGTCAGTTCTTCAGATTTGGATAGCCACTGTCAAAATATCCTTTCTGATGTTTCTAAGAAGTATCACATAAATTCGTTTATAACTGTCTATTATTTTTACTTCACCAGACCCTACTGTGTTAAATCAGTTTTAAAAGTGTATCAATTTGTCGGCGGTTAGGCCTATCGAAATGTATACGTTGTCGGGTTTGGCGAGTCTATTCTAAAAATGCACTAAATCATCAAAAACACTCAAAACTGTAAAGAAAAAATTGTACATCGTGAATATAATTCGTTAATGAATTTTAATTAAAACTAACTAAATCTTATTCAATCAATAAGAAACGAAGTAACTTTCGCGAATATTAAACCTTCTTTATCCATCGTATATTTCAGTAATCGTTGGTCAGTTTTGTTTTGTTTTGTTTTGTTTTTTCTTGTTTCCCCTAAATGTTTAGCATTACTTTTGCACACATTACATGGGTGATGTCGAGAATTCATTATAATAATGAATGTTATTTTTTTCTCATTATAATTTTTTTTCACGTGGTCACTGATCGCAGGCTGTATTGCTTCTTGATTCACAACACTGATGGATTTTATAGAGAGACATTAAAAAAAAAAATAGATTCAATTTACGGTTGGCATGAAACCTTTAATAAGTATATAAAAAAGTTAACGCTTTAAAATTAAAGTGCAAAAAAGTAGAGATAATCCACCTCTGAAATTGAAATGAGTTTAATTCCAATTTGGTGACTATTTTCTCCATAATGAAAAATTAATATCTGTAAAAAGTTGCATTAAAAAAAAAATCTCCGTATATTCTTGACTATGTGCATGGTCACTCTGTCATATTTGAACAATAAATGTTCATACCCACATTTAGAATCTGTAAATGAGGAAAAGTCTGGCACCATCCTTAGAGGACGTTCACTGGTTATCAGCAGCCCATCTCTCCATTTGGAACAAACTGACAAAATGGCAGCTTATTAGCAAAAGAACATTGTACCATATAGTGCACATTAACACATATAGTGCAATCAAAATATGAAATGCTGCTGCATCCTGTATTATGGTCATCCAAGCAACAAATTTCATCAGGGAAATATTAAACAAGTCAACTTCAGAACCAAGTAGATCCTGGTTAATCATCAGAACCTGGAAGATTTTTACTACAATAAGAAAATCATACATTTCTTTGCTACCACAAGATGTGCATTGCAGGACTTAATTATAAATAAATGGTAAGGTAACTGATTAATCATGTACAAAAACAAAAATATAACTTGTTTTCTTCATTTTTCATTTGCCCTTTCATTTAAATTTTCTGTTCTTTGAACACATAATATAAAATCAGATTACTAAATTATAAGCAAAAAATTAAAAATATGTATCGTCTTAAAATTTGACAAGGACCTCAGTCAAGCCATTTGTTAGAACTACTGTCAGAACTACAGTATTAGTTAATACAATAAACTCTTGTGAACATTAATACAATAAACTCTTGTAAACAATAGTTACGTGCACATGCCCAAGATAAACAGAAAGTAACAGTGTATTCATTCTTGCCAAATCAACTGCTATATGACATGCTATTATCTTGGTTAGATTAGGTTCATAATAGGGTTCTTATATAGTTTATTAAATTTTTCATGATGCTCAAGAATTAACCATGGCATCCAAGTTTCGAAATGTATTTTCAAGTCCAACCAAAACATGAATGCGCTCAGGCTTTCATATCTGAGCACTGCTTATTCATCTTCCTAGATTATCTGAAAAGTAGCCGTATCCAATTAACACTTAACCACCATGCTCTGAGGTATGCCAAGTTCCCTTGAGGCACAACAAGTAGATTTGCGAGGACTTTGTTGAAAAATCTTCATGGAGAGTCTCCATATCTCTTTACTCACACTAAGGACTATTCAAGATAAAAATGCACCCAGTCAAAACAAATTATGTCACCCACCCCTTGAACCATTGCATAGCAAGCTATGAGATTGGCTGTTGCATCTCAACAGTTTTCAGCTCACGTGAATCACATGAGGCTTTTAGATGTTGATCCAATAAAATCAATATGGCTGACATCAATTACTTTGAAGTACGGTTCAGTCATAAGTTTATATACAGGGTGTTTTTGAATTGAGTACAGATTTTTTGGGAGATGATAGAAGAGGTCCTTAGAAGTATTTTTTGTCATATGAACATGGGGTCCCCGCAGCTCCGTTTACTTACAATACTGCATTGCCATTTGCTTCATAGCACAATTCGCAATGCCTTATGATGGATTGATGTCCGCATGGAAACAGTCGATTTGCACGGTCGCTGATGTCACCTGCTGCCGCAACAACACGAGCCGCCAATTCTTCTTCGGTATCTACGGGTATACTGCTTTTCCAGAATGCGATTAGTTCATTTACATATGGACTAATCGTATTTTTCAAAGGGGTTGGATACCATGGAATCTCCTTGAGGAAGTTTGTCCTAAGACTTTTCAACAAACAAGCATGTGCACCTTGAAATTTCTTTGCAAACAATTACTTTAAAAGTTATTATAGTAGATTGCTTGTGTTAATTGTTAAAAATAAAATAATCTAGGCCTACCAACGCATACTGCGTCCCGGTATCATTTGATTGTTCAATGCAGTATTGTAAGTAAACGGAGCTGCGGGGACCCCATGTTCATATGACAAAAAATACTTCTAAGGACCTCTTCTATCATCTCCCAAAAAATCTGTACTCAATTCAAAAACACCCTGTATATATTGGTCTGAATTCTATGGAGAGTCAACAATTAGAAATAGGCTATCCAAAGAAAACAACTTTTTAATTGTAGAAGGAAACATTTCATCAACTCTAGTTTCTTCACGACTGTTAAATAAACAAATGACCATTTTTGATAGTCATTAAAAAGTTTGTCATTTGTCCTCTTTCTTCTGTTTATATTTTGGGTTTAAGGTTACTTTCAAATACAGTTTTTGGAACTCCATTCGATCAATAACAACGAAAATGTTCTCAATCTACCATTGTTGTTGATGAGCAATGTAATCCAACAGATATAGAAGGTGTTACAGAAACCATTTCTGTCCTCTTTCTAAGATATACGAGGTCTGTTCAAAAAGACCGGACTTTTGCCATAGCGAACGAACTGTTGTACCGATTGAGCTCCAGTTAAGTAGCTCAACCTAATGGCAACTTTTAATAACAGAATGCTGTTTGGTGCATCATTTCACTTTCATCCGTTGGCGATCTACAGTGCCAACGTGAACTCGTGCAGTCACCATTCTGCTAAGTCGAGATGGACTGAGGTATGGAAAAACAAAAGCTGCATCCAAAACTTTTCACGAACAACGCACCAATCATTGGACCTACACAAGGACAATATACTAAGTTATGAACAATGGCCGAAACGATGGGATCAGTGCATTATAAGCAAGGGGGACTACTTTAAAGGAGACAACCACATATAATGTTGTAATTCAGTTAATAAAGTTAGGATTAAAAAGTCTGGTCTTTTTTTGAATAGACCTCGTATTGTGTTTAAAGTTACTTCCAAATTGTCAATGGAGATGTTCTAGATCTACCGTCGATGATGAGCAATGTAATCCAACAGGTATCAAATAGTGTCAGGAAAATGAAGAACAATGCAAAAAAAAAAGTTCACCCTTATTTAATATACCATGAAGCTACAAAAACAATTTAGTCAGTTCTATAATCTGTATGTCCTTTTGCATACTTTTTTCCTTTACGGTTATTTTAGAGACACTCGTAGAACTGTCATATAGAGAGAACCGTATCATCAGAATGGTGAGGGCTAATTGGAGTGTTCAGCGGCTTTCAGCCAATGGCAGCTGGCAAAGCCTTGTGCATTCACTGTATGAGATGAGTTCTTATCTTGAATGCAGTATAGGCCTACCACTTCTTGGAGGTCAACACTGATTTTTTTTTATTTATTTATTTATTTATTTACAGGATACATGAACAAAACCAATTAAAAATTCCTCCTATATTTTATGACAAATTTATTATGCCTTAGGTAACTTACTGAATGTATTACTACAAAAGATAATTAAATTCCAGGACTCATGATAGACCACACCCAAACACGCTTGGATGTGCATGAAAGTGGTCACGTCTTATTGTGCAATATGCTGTTATTATGTGAACGTGTTTGAACCTGTCCCCGCATGGTCGGTTTAGGAAATCTATTAGTTGAAGGCTCTCATTGCATATGGTCATGATATTCAGGATAGAGCAAAGAGCCACGACAAAAGTTTGCATGAAAATGGGTAATGCCATGACTGAAACACATGAATTGTTGCAACAAACAGATGAAGCTTTATCACATTTGCAAAAAATTTCAGCGGTTTAGAGTTTTCGAGAAAGGCAGGAAGCGCTATATGATGAGAACACCAGACGACCTACGCGTGCAAAACTGGATGAGCAGATTGAAATCATTCATTAACTTCTGGCTAATGATCACAGTCTGTTGTTGAAAATGATGGAAGACATGATAGGGATTGGACGAGAAACAATTAGGAAGATTTGCATGACAAGGTCAATTGGTTCCTTTTGCAAGTCAACCCCTGCACATTCGTCGATTGCTATGTGGGGCTTCTTGTGAAAAGAAAAGATTACACTGATTGATCAGCCACCCTGCTCCCCTGATCTCTCTCCCAGATTATTTTCGGTTTCCAAAATCAAGATCACCATGAAAGGATGTTTTGTTTTTTTTTCAAGACCATCCAACAGGAAGATACATGGAAACTGAAAGAGGTTCTAGTAAAAGACTTTCACCTATGCTTTGAGGATCTGTACCAATGTTCTAATAAGTATATTCAACAACAGGGGGATTACTTTAAATCAGTTTAAATGATCCCAGTGCTTAAACACCTTCGTCTGGGAGTGTGTGTCGCAGTGGAAAATTATTTGTTGCACTGTGTACAACACATGCAGGGAATAATAATTAAGCTCTATATTGAAGTCACAACTTTTGCATTGCTCAATTATCTAAGAATGGGAGAATCCTAAACAAGAAAGGGCAAAACTGGATTATTCGTGGTGGCACTTTTTTCTCCTAAGAATAAAATTCTAACAGAATATTTTCTAGTACAATGCTTCTTGTTAAAAGCAAAAAACAAAACAATAGCAGAAGATCAATGAAACCTGATATAAATATATATCATAGGTAACCTCTATATTGCATTTCTTTCATGGTTCCAATTGGAAAACTACCCAAACACAAATAGAATCAAAAATAAAATTAATAGATCCATTAATTACAACGTACATTTCAAAATAACTTTCAAATTTAAAATCCTTAGCAGAAATCTGGTTCCTTTAGTGTTAAAAAGCTTCAGTTTAACGTACTTCAAATTAACATAACATTTTAGATTAATGTTCTAATTTATTGTTCCCTAGGTAAGTTACAATCATCATTGGTTGAAATCCGTTCTCTGATTGATCAATAACTTAAACAGCTAAAGACAAAGTGACAAATGGGAAAGCATGAAAAATTGCTTAATAGTATCCAATCAATGTTTGTAAAATATGTGTAAAGAAGTTCCATTATTTCTTGGAAAGGAGAGTTTTGCAAACTGCAATTACAGATTTTATCACAGATTAATTAATGTAATACTGTACAGGTCAATATCATATAAAATAGTGTATCCTACGTTTTTCTATGTATACATACTGACTGTATATGTATCAGTACACAAGCAGTTTTATACTGTATTAAGTAGCCTGCATGTGCATAGGCTAAAAGACAAAATATTTTTTTGACAGGGTCAATAAGTTTCAGGTGTAGCCATCTCCACCAAGTTTTATTTAAAATAATTATGGTATGTCATTAAAACCATTATCCAGTTACTTTTAAAATTTCAAATTCAACTCTTTAATAATTAAAAGGCATTCCAATTTCATTGATGATTCTAACTTCACACTTGTAATAATTTTGAATGCAATAATTTTTAATAACCAGGAATAAATATACATTCTGTTATTAAAAAAAACAAACTCCAGTTTTAAAACTCATTTTTAGGAAACAAGACTCCTGAGTATTGTTTGGATATGCTTGGAGAAAGCACATTTTCAACAAATTTAGATATTCACTAAAAATCAATCATTTTGAAAGTTAAGACCAATATTTCATACTCACAAGAAACAAGCTTGAGAATTTTATTTTTTTGTGGTTTGAACTAATGTAATAAAAAATTTGAAGAAACAACACAATTAGTAATATATCTAAGAATATCTCAATATGATATATTGCTGACAAACACTTCTTTATGTCATTCTTTATGTAATATAAAATGAATGAGATTCTCCAGAGTCAGTACTGTGAAGGTCAATTGAAACAATGAAGCCTGCAGGGTTATTCAGGTGGGTTCATATTAGCCAGAAAAGACTGCAACTAAACAGATCCATGGGCAAGGTCACCCTTTACAATTTGTGGTCAAAGACCAGGATACAACACTCCACTTTTATTTTAGCACCACCTATCAAAAAATTACTGACACACACACACACACATACACACACAGACTATGTATTTGGAAATATTTTGGAAAACTCATTTCTACTGCTAAAAGATTCATTAAGATCATATTCAAAACAGGAGAAAGATAGGTCTCAACTCTTCATCCTAAATCAAGATCTAAATTTTAGAATATTCAAACCCAACAAAATTTAATCACCATTAAGACTATTTCAAAAATTCTATACTGGTATCATAAGATATTGGGAGCTCATCCTGTTTATGTAAACATAGGTGTGTAGGTCAAGGACAAATTAAATTTAAGAAATTTTTATAAATACCTAATTTTCATTTATAACCAAATTTACTTTCTTTCATCAATTGTATTTAATATTAGTTGTATAATTCTATGAAAATATGCCATAGCAACAGTTATCTTTGAATTTTACCTAACTCAAAGATGTCAAATTGATTTTCTTTATATTCCTATAGGCCTATTGTGATGTTTGCATATCCAAAAATGCTTATTGGACTTTTAAAAAAGTTATGCCATATCAATTAAAACTGAACTCAACCACAGTCTTAGAAAGGGATTTCATGTCATCTAAACATTTTATTACTGATATTTGTACTAGAAAAATGTTTGAATTTAAAATTTTACTATATTCAGAGCTAAATAAACATTTTGGGTCTTGGACCTCATATCATACATTAACTATATGTGTTAACATCTTTTTTTTTAGTATATCTTTATAAATTCAAAATACTTTTACAAAGTGCAATATCAATTTTAATTACAAAGATCTTAACTAGAATAAAAACTTATTAATGGTGGTCTTGCTAGATGAGAGAAAATCAAATGATTTAAAATTCAACCCCCCTTCTTTTTTTTTTGGCACAAATATCAGTTAGGCTACAGAAAACAGAAACTCTTCTTTTTTGCAGTCATTTCTTCCAAGTAGTCTTACTGTTGTGCAGCAAGACGAGATTTAAAAAAGAAAATGGCACTTAAAGAAATTGTTTTTCAAAATATTTTTAAACAACTTTTCAGCATTTAACTATCTACCCTTCACCACAGGTAAATTCAGGCAGGGATCATGGCCATTAACCTATCATTCCTTACAGAAGCAGGGTTGAAGACCTTCCAGGCGAGAAACTGAATTCAGTGAAAGTAACAACCACTCAGTCTGACAAGTGTTTCCACCCCGCTCAGTACAGTGAACTTACAAAAACACAAAACAAAAAAGAAAAAAAGCAGATGTTCAAAACTGAGTTCATGTTTTAAATACATATTTAAAAACAAAATCACTCTATATAACTCACCTATATATTTTTAGTTTTATTTATGTCAAAAAGAAATTCACTTATTTATTGTCAGGTAAAACTTAATTTTTCAATTTATTATGCAGCTTTATAATACTTTGACTAGAACCTTTACAGATATTAAAAAAACAAAATTTACCTACCTGTGTATAACACCAATTTTCTGCAACTGGTGTATTAATTTCATTTGGTGGCGGTGGGCTTGGCACACGAGAAACTGCCATAGTTAGTGTACATGAAGTATTAGTTTTCTTTAGATACAAAGCACCGCAACCTTTAGAAAACGGAAAATTGTACACATTTACGAAAATTATCATTTACACAATTAAAAAAAATTCTAGTGCTTTAAAAGGGTAATATGAGGGAAAGAAAGAGACAAAAACAAAAAATGGATAGAGTCTGACCTTCATATGAACTAATCATTTTAAAATATTTTTATTACTGAATCAATTATGTCAAAGATTTTAAATGTTGAAAATAACATATATTAATAAACCATACTATTTTAAACGTTCATGAGGCAAACGTAAATGGCACCCATAAATTCACATAAGTCAAAAAAATCCTAACATCTTATGGGGACATAGATATCAAACAATTTAATCAGACGTAAATTTAATAAAGTAAAGAACATTTCTAGTGAGGATATTAAAATTTAATTCTTAAATTCAAGCAAAAATTTTGCAAGCTCCTTAGAAGATCGAGCACATGTTATTTTTCCTATTTACTGATGCTACACTCTCTCTTTCTTTGTGCTGTACCACAGCCACCAATGCCTATAGGGTTGAATAAACTCTGTCGAGATGTCAATGCTCGATGCAATAATCACACTCCAAAGGTACTTTCCAAAAAAGCAAACAGGACATTAACTTGTTCAATGGTATAAGAGGAAGAGAGAGAAAAATGAAAAGGGTTTTTAAAAAGATATAAAAACCGAAAATCTATAAAATCAATAAATCTCTAGTAGTCGAGGAGTCGCGATTCAACAAAAAAGATTTTTAGAGCACATATACAGGACAAGTAGTAAAATAAATTTTATCCCTATTAATAATGAGCTTCTTTAATCAGGTCACACAATTTTAGCTGATTAGCAGGAAAAATATTAGTTAGGTTTTAAAGTAATCCTGTTGAGAATGATTTGGAAAGCTGAAGACGAAGATAAGGCCATTGAACTAGTAATTCTTAAAAAGTTAAAATCTGGAATAACATGAAGCGAAAAATTAAGAAAGAACTCTTAAGGAACTAAATTAAACAGCGCCCAAATTTAAATTATCTCACAGGTCAAAGACCCCTACTGAGATTTTGAGTGAAAGTTATTTGCTTTCAATGCATCTCCAACTGGTTCATCAAGCAGCATGCTACTTCTGCTTTTACAAAAAAGAACATAAGGGGACAAAACAAAGAATTTCATTTAAATTAAATTATTCAAACTGGTTCTTTTCCCATAAAATGCTGAAATTTTTCAACCATGTGTTAATAGCTAAAAATAAAAAAAGAACAACAGAATTCAGTATATCAAATTCAAGTAAATTTTAACCAATCAATAGAATAAAAATGAATGAAGAAAAAGATCTTTGATTACTAGTGTTTTAATATCGGATATGCTTATAAGACAAAACGGAACTGAATTGTAATTTTAGCCTTTTTTAAATAATTTCTATAGATTTTATCTCTACACAAAAAATTGTCGTTATTTTGTAAAAAATTGCAGTTGAAACTGTAATTTAAAAAAATTAGGAAGCAAAGGTAAATGAACTACAGAACAATTTAATTTACTTTATGTTTAAATATATCACACGATTTCAAAAACTCTTATCAAAAAAAAAAAAAAAAAAAAAAAGGGGGGGGGGGGAAAAAGGATAAAAAAAAAATAATGGTATGCAATACTTGTCCTATTTACAGAGCTTAACAAGCTTTTAAAAAACGTCAATCATTATTTCTCGTCATCACATTATTGTATATATAACTTTTATTTTTGTTTTAAAATTATTCGATTGGGACCATTAGTGCATGATAGACAAGTAAAGCTGCCCTTACAGGAAATCCTGAAATGTATTTTCAAGGCCATGTATACACAGAATCATCACTTGCAAGTGATCATGGAAATTAACCTTGTAAATAATTTCAATTAAGATCCCTTATGATAACTACATGCATTCTTAAAATAACCTAGCTAAATTTTGCGTTTTATCACATTTAATTTCTTGTATTTTTGAAAACAAATACCGATATATTCAAATATAATTGAATAAAGCTAGCTACCATCCTTAACATCCCAAATTAAAATACAATTAGGAATGCTTTAATCAATTATTAGCAATTCTGAGAAATACACTAGAATATAGAGAATCAAACAATTTTCTGAAACTGAGCTTAAATGGAGTTAAAAAGATTGGCAATTAACCAAAGCGATTTAACTGAACTACTTTATAATAATCGTCCCTATTCTATAAATAAAAACAAATTCTGGAGACAGACACCCAAATTAGTGTCAAAAGGTTTAAAAACATCAGAACTATTGTTTCGATACAACCACAGAATCGAAGATGAGCAATTTTAAATATATGGCAGTATCACACTGGCCCAAATTAAGAGGTCATGATCTGGATTTGGTTAAGTTTATCTGACTGGTAACCTGGTATTTGACCTGCACTACATTTTAATTTTTAAGCTACGAGAACAATGAATATAAAGCACAAATTATATTTTTGGCTTTTCTTTTTGTATACATTTTCAACTCTGAATAAACTGTGCTCTTCAACACCACACATCGAATGTAATATCCTGGAGTTAATAATGTTAATACTCTACATTACTAAAAATAAACTGCAAGAGAATAGCAAAAAATAGCATCTTTAGAAGAATTTATCATATGAAATATTTTTGTTTCAGGCAACACCAAAAATTACAAAATTTATCAAAATATAAATTAAAAGAAGCCATCTCTCTATCATTTATTACATGGCTTGTTTTCTTCAGTGAATACGACTGTTTTGTTTCGAAAATATTTAAGCTAGAGTAATGCTAAAGTGAACAGTAATAAGTGGAATGACACCATGACATGGGTCAGCAAGATGGCAACAAACCTCGGTGGACTACATTCACCAGTTTCTTTTTCTTATGCCAATCTCTTATCAATGTTTCAATCATGTTTACATGGAGTTCATTAAATTAGAATCCTTCTCTAAATTCAGAAGGATATGAGGAAAAAATAAATAAAAATAAGAAAATGACTCACCAGCAGTGTCCAGTAAAAGGCTTAAAAGCATTCAATCATTTAACAAATTAACTTCTATATAAAGAACTGAACAGCATCAACACTCAAAATAAGCATCTGAATAAAATCACAATTCCGCACTTTGCTACAATTTAGTTAATCCAATGTGACATTCAGAGAAGTAGGTAGTGATGGTCATAATTTCCTTTGCTTGAATTTTGTGATGTAGCCTCTGGATACACATGTGTCTCTTTCTCTCTCTCTCTGTCTCTCACTGCCACCAGTGGCTAGGGTGCCTACCCACTCTGAGGAAATGGGTCAATCTAGTCAAAGAGGCAATCAGGAAACTGGGCTACCCCACAATGATCCATAGTGGGCCTATAGTACACCTTTTTCTCATATCCTCAAAGAGGTAATACCACGTACTCAATAGGATACCTCATTACAACGTACTCATTAAAACAAAACGTCTTTGTTGGCAATTTGACTAAATTATAAGCTCTATGAAAATGGAAACTCCACATTTTTGCAATGGAAAAATAAGCTTAAATAAATGACATCAAAAATAAACAGGATGAAGATTTAAATCAGTATGAAGATTTATGGAAAGCATTTAAATCTGAGCATCTCAATTCTTTTTTAAAAGTTTATAAATATATATATTTGCCTGTCAAATTCGGAGAGATTCAAAAATAAGCACAGTTGCTTATAAATTAATGACTATCTACTAAAGCCAGCTTTATCAAAGGACAAATACCAAGGCAGTAATACTTCCATAAATATTAAAGCTAAAATGTATTTATAAAAAGTAATTTAAAAGAAGGCAAAATACGTTAGAAGCACACGAGATTAAGAAACATCTTCAAAATAAACTAGTTTTTTAATTGTAAACAATCACTGTCAACAAGGTGTCTGATAACGTTAGTCGATTTAGAGAACTGTCATGAATAGAGTGATTTTTATGTAAACAAAACATGATATTACAATTAAATGTTATTTAAAGACTATATAATTAGACAAGAATATAAATTATCTGTACCCAAATTGGGCTCTCTTCAATTTTTCGTTAAGTTATTATTTGGCTTTTATCAACATGTTTTTTAAAGATTATATGCAATAAATTTGTAGTTATGGAAATTTTACACACATTTAAAAGAATGTAAATAGTGCATTTCAATTGAGCACATGTGTATTTGTTATGTGCAAGTTTCCATAAAAATATAAATACGTTGTTAAATCCTAAAAATATTTAATTTTATTAAATGTGCAATTTGAATAATTTTGGTTTCAAAGTTAATAACTTTTATTTATTTATTTATTTATTTATTTATTTATTTATTTATTAAATAATGTTGTATTCTATTCTTTTAATACAGATAGAAGGGAACTTATAAGTGCTGAATCTGAAAGTTTTAAGCTTATATCAAAGAAAGCCAAGTTGCACACAACTTGCATCAAATTTGTATACAGTTAAGTACAAATTAATCTAAATTGGACACTCATAAAAAGACGTTATAACCAAATGGATTAAAAATTTAAAAAAAAATTAGTTAAATATGCAAGCTGAAAACTTAGGTAAATCCCAATTAAATGGATTACATAATTTTCAAGAAATTTTGCACATTTTAAAATTATTTCTGAACATAACAAAAATGAAGGGCTTAAAAATAAGTTTATTATAAAAAATGGATATCTGGGTGGGCATTAAACTTGTAATATAAATTAATCATGGATATTTATAACCAATAAACAGAAGGGCTTGCAGAAATACTTTACAATATGTAGTTCCTTCATATTTTATGCTCTAATTTAAACTTTGAAATGTCATTCGGATATGAACAAAAAATTTTTAATAAATATATTAAGTAAGCAATTTAGAAATGTACGATAAAAAGGGGCATTAACCAGAAGGGAGAGGGGGGTATGGATGATTATAAAGTGAAATGTGATATTTAACAATTAAATCGATTGTTACAGTTTCATTGTATAGTTTAAAGCGGCATGTTACATACTATAGATTCATGTGATTACTTACAATATTAATTCTATTTACTTGTTTTAAAAAGTTTTTATAGACAGCCGGAAACTGAACTTTACACAATAATGCTGCTTTAAGAGTAATCTTCCCGAGTCGTTGGCATTTGCCAAGCTTTACATATTGAAATATATAACTCCATAATAAAAACCTATGTAGTATTAAGTTACTCGATACTTACTCAGAGTGAAATTCATTTTACTTGTCAATTGTAAATGGGTGTATGCTCTTCTAAGCGCTGTACATGTATATGCCGGTTTGTTTGTGTCGGCGAAAATATCCTCTGAATAAATACATTGTACGAGTAAAGATATTCATTTTTAAGGAAGTGGAATGAGAAATTACTGGGAATCTTCTGGGCGTCAAGTTAAGATTACTCTTAAGTGAATCATTCATTACGAGAGAAGGAAATTTTGATTTCGACCACGAGTCGCTCCAACTCGATCGAAAAGTCGTGGACATCGTTAATTTTCCTTTAAGCCTAACAAATGATCCTTATCCGTTTAAAACGACAGCAGAATTCTCATCCCTTAAAACATAACCGTAGATCTAATGAACTTCGCTTATTTTAATAATAGAGAAAAGAAGTTGAACCAAAATGCCAGGGTGCGAAACCTTTGCCATCAACCTCCGGCGAAGATGCATTTTAATTACCCACGTAATGAAATTTTCGCTTCTGATTATCTTCATTATATCCAAGTCGTGAAGAAGTTTTTCATCTTTGTTAACTAATCAATAGAATGAAGTATATATGATAATTTGGTGTTTTATTGAGATTTTTTCTTGAGAAGGGATGAAATTCCGCTCGCTTGTTTTTCACCTAATCCCGTGAATAACTAATCATATGCTACGATACACTCGCTGGCTTTACCTAAGGGTCGACGGAGGTTTCGCATTATTTTTCCACAATCTCACCAAGTCGTAACATCCAATAGCTGAAAGCTAGCGCAAAATTTAAATTCAATCGAGAAATTATCGTAGAAAAACTGATGAGTGAATATTTTTCTTCTTCCAAGTTTTGTTCTAGTCGCTTTGTCTTGCTAGCCAATCGACTGCTGAAACTCCATCCAGCTCAAGGCCAGTTGGTAGCACAAAGCAATATCGTTTGGCGAAAGAACGCTTTTCGATTGCTTACCTTCGATCAATTTCTCTTCTCGCTTCACTTCTAACGCAGCCACTATATAGCCAGATGAAACCCATGTAGTTGGAATTGTTGTGAAGGATAAAAGAAAAACACTAATAAGTAGAAACAAAACTCCCACATAACACCTCCGTTCACAAGTTTCCTGCAGACCAGACTATTATGGCTACTTCTACGTACGGGTATTGAAATACCTCGACGCATGCGCAATGATCCTATAACCTTCGGCGAAATGGAAAACGAGAAAGATGAACCCCGCAGCAGACGGAATAGAAGTCTGCTTTTATTGCATGCGATGCTAGGGATGAGTTCGGGTTTTTTTCCCCAAGGAAAAAAAAATTAATTAAATAAATACTTTTGTGGATAGTTTATAAAACTTAAACTTTTACTTATCTTCGTGGTTTAAAAGCAGTTGGTCTTAAACCTTTATGAAAACTTTATACACAATAATTTTGAAATTTAATCTGTTTCAATTCATAATTTTTTTTTTATTTTTAACATTTAAAATTATTAATGGGATGAAATCGTGAAAGTCATTTTATTTTTTATTTTTCTTTATACATTCAATTTTATGACAAACTGTATTGCGTTTTAAAGGAATACAATTTTTAAACAAATTGGCAACCTGTAATAAGTTTGATTACATTGTTATTATTTGAAGATTTCCAAAAAAAAACGTTAACAAAACAAAAAACAAAAGCCAATCAAAGATTAAATATTATAAAAATATAGTATGCGTTTTTAAAAGCAAAACAATTTTTTTAAAAATGTGTTTATCCTAAAGTTTGAAGGAAAACAACGTGGAAACGTTTTGAACAAACATAAATTGATTTGTAAAGAATAGAAAACGTGGAGAGGAGATTAACATCCTTGCTTATTATTTATAATTCTTTTGACAATGTGTTCAAATATGTTTTTAATTTACAAAACCAATACTTCTGAAGAGATGGTGGGACTATATCAAAGATTCAACCATGTCTGTGTCCTCAATTACCCTCTTTCTCTCCCTCTTTGACCCGAATTCGGCGAGCTTATATCCAAGGCTGGGACTCTTCGTCAAGAGAGAGCGAAAGAGAGAGAGAGAAAAAGAACAAAGGAAACCAGAGGGGAAAGGGGGATGGAATATTTAAAAAAGGGGAGGAAGGGACAACTCGTCGTCAAGAAGGAAAATAAAAAAGAATTCAGTCGAACAATTGAATTCCATGAACGCCGAATTACGTAACCAATATACGAACGAAGATGCGATAGGAAACATTTATTGTTGACATTTAGCGAATAACTTCGTTGTTTAACATTTCTAATATCCGTTCATTTTCGAGGGCGCTCTTTTGCTCACCGACACTTTTCAAGCATGTGGCCTATTCAGAAACGATAATCTGAGATATTGTACTCAATTAATGCAATATGTGGGGGTTTTTTGTCGTCCCCCCCCCCCCCCAATATTGTTTTGGTATTTATTTTCTCGAATTTTAATATTGTGTTGATATATTGAAGTTTTGAATAATCTATTGATATAGATAGTAACTTCGATGCTGATGTAATTTAATCTTGGATGACTCTCCAAAATGTTTAAAGGAATGAAAAATGGATTTTATTTTAATGAAGCCTAAATTTTTGTGGGAAAGGAATGGTTTTATTCATACAGGGCCACTTATACCATCGCCCGCCGCGCTCCTGGATATGCCATTTCTACAGATTAAAACATACTTTTACTTATGCATTTTATACACAAGAAACAGTCTTTATCCATATATTATCGAAACATTTTTTTTTAGAATACTTGCAGTATAAGCTTAGGTATAATGCAGAAATATTTTTGTGCATTTAGCAGGATGCGACATGTGTTTGTTTGCATTTACAGAAAAGCCAAAAAGCATAAATTGTTCATCAATTTAGACGAAAACTGTAAAAATGTTATGATCAAATAAAAAATTGCTATCCATTTTATAATCCATTGTGTTTAGAAACAATTTCTGTTTTTGCCTTTTCTTTAAATCCAAATACACCACACTTTCACTGCCTCTATCTCCTAAACGTTGGATCAATTGAAAAAAACACCAAGAATAAAACATTTCTCAAATGTTGTGTACAATCTAAAAATACCATTAAAAATAGGGGTTTCCATTGCACAGTTTCAAAGTTGACTTCCATATTCGAAATTGACGGGATTTTTTTTTTTTGGAAATGGAATACACATTTAAACTCTTCACATAAAAGTACAATAATTGTTCCATTGACAGTACTCTGTCAGATTTGTATTTTAGAAATTTGCTATTTGTTCAGTTCAGCTGAGACACCCTGTATAATAATTTAACAAAGGTTTCTTAAGAACTAGTCTTCCATGCTCATCCTCCATAATAAATATTACTATTTTTATTCGTTTTATGTCTAGGAGATAAATCCGATAGATAAATTATTGTTTTACTGCGTATAAAGGCGTGCATACTAAAGCTTATTTTTTTCCTCTCTCTGCTTTATTAGGCAACTGATTTTGGTTCTTCATCTGGCTTTCTCGTCCGTTTTTTCAGGTGTTTTTGAGGAGGGGTCGCGAAGGGAGGGAGGGGAGGGAAGGTGTCTCCTCGAGCGACCAAGGCCATGGACACGGCTCAGCTCGGCCTTCCCTATTGATTCACTCTCACACTGCCTTCAATAGTTAAGAGCTGGTTATTTCTCAATCAGTTGATGTTTACATTACATCAATGAACGATTTTTTCCTTTCTTTCATCACATGTCTCTGCTTCGTTTTCAGTTAAATATAAACACGTGCCGAGGAGATTGTCATGAACTCAGTAAATTTCGATCGTCACTCAAGGCGGGGAATTCAATTTGCGAAAGGAGCTGAGCTAATCGAAAACGCGCAAATGGAAAAGTATTTTTCGTGAAAACTAAAGATGCATCAACGGATTAAAAGCATTAATCCTTTGTAAACAGCATAATTTCATTTTGAAATGTGTTTTTTGATTTTGAACTCATCACTTTTAAAGGCTAAATTAATTAATAAAAAATAAAATAAAAAGACAGAAAGAAAGAAAAATACATTCACAAAGGAGCCATATGAGATAATCATAATAAATAAAGTTATTAGTTTTTTCCCCCTTTTATTCTAAAGATAGCACACACAAAATTTATTCTGAGAATTTTATTCACGACTGGTAATTTCTATTTTTAAGAAATAAACCGAAATTCCGTGTCCTATTAAATTTCCTAAATATTCGAAACTTAAGTGAAAGTATAATTCTTCTGAAAGGTTTTCCTGTCATTCTGTGCTCAAGGAAACCATGCTATTTTCCAAAAGGCGTTATATTTTAATTTCCTTATCTTGAAAAAAAGTAAAAACAACATTGAAAAACTTTATTTTGAAACATTATTCGTACAATAAACCGTCTATTTCGTGGAAAACATAATCAAATTGCAAAAGTATTTAAGATTCAGAGATATTAAGATAACAAGAATTAGGGAAAAAATGAATTCGCATTCAAGTAATTTTATTAGATGAATTGACTTTATATTTGCACATTCGACCAGATATAAGGTCAAAATATTAATTTTAAAGGAAACCATCAAATTAAAAATAAGGATCTGTTGAAAATCAGAACATCCGATTTTCGGGTGAGTTTTATTTGTAAATATTCTATTATGGCTTGAGAGATTATTTTTTCCCCCAGGTAATATCCATACAATATTCGGATATCATTTCAGCGTATCCTGTTGCAATTTTATCGAACATCTTAAAAGTTTCTTTAAACTTTTATAAATGAATTACCATTTCCAATTTCACAACTTATGGAATTAAAAATTAATTGCCATCAAGATTAATTAAGATTGAAGGTCTCACTGTCATGGATTTATTCGAGCCCGATTTTACCATTTGAAATTATTGCACTTTACTGATATGAATTTATCATAACATTTTTCTTAACTTTACTTTTCGCTGTCATCTGCAAGAAAGCGGATGTACTTGTATATGAAAGAACAACCTTTTACCACAAAAAAACTTCGAGATATGACGTGTTTCGAAGGCTCTATTCTCAACGATGAGATTGAGACTGACCATAAAATTTATTGAAACTGACAATAGGGGACTAAAATGGAAGATCGGGGTGAATGACTAGAATTATTCTCATTCTAGAAAAGATTTCAAAACTCTAACTTCAGAACAATTGCCCTTAATTACATTAATTGAACGTATGATCCAGAACTTACTAAATTCTTAAAAAGATTTTTAACGCCTGCACTTTAAAGACTGCATTCAAAAATGGGCATGCATAAAAAGCACTTATGATACCATCTCACCTCTGGAAAAGTCGGGAATCCATACACTTTAACTTTTAATCTAAATCTATATACTTAACTGTGATTCTTATGATAAACAATATGTCGAACACAGCTATCGAAAGAGTGGAAAGGGATCATTCATAAACCACATGGTCACTTTTTCACGTTTTTTTTTAATCCCCGTCCTCCCCCTTTGAGATCATTGTTGTCATATATGAACCTCCCTAAAAAAATAAGTTATTCAGAAAAATTATCTACCCCGTCCCCTAACGAATACAATGAACGACAAATTTTAAAATGCAGATTTTTGATTCCGATTAAAATTAATTTGACCACATGGTCATTACTTGATCCCACTCCGTCCCTTTTGTGGTTATAAGTGGTCAAATCCTGACCCCCTCCCCTACCAAAATTGACCACGTTATTTATGAACGTCCCTAAAGAGCACTGAGTTTGTTAGGTCGAAGAGAAAGTCCGCCAAAAACGCTCAGTTTAGACGTCTACGAGATCCGACATGCTAGAAGAACCACCTTAGAAGAACAGCAGACAACGAAGACAGGCTGGAAACAATAGCAGACGAGTCAACGGTTTTAATACTGCACAAAGCTGCGAAATAAAAATTTAAAACTCCGAGGTTAAAGAGCTGCGAAATGAAAATTTTAAATCGTTAATGATAGATTAATTCGTGTCCTAAGATTGGAAACGAATATTTTGCTTCGTAAAGATACAGTCTTCTTTTCAAATCATCGCAATTCTAATTTTGAATTCTAGTTTCGCAATTTATAGCGAAACTGTGAAGTGTGAAACTCGTTTTATCGCTGGGAACCAATCATGATGGGTGTCACCAAAGAGAAGAACGGACACCCATCATGATTCTCAAAAAAAGAACGAACACAACACCCCCTTCTCAAAAACTGCTCCTCAAGCATGCATCACACGTAGCATTGGTTTTCAGAATAAGAGTGCTTGAACCTGGACGATCTCTCCATTTTTTACTGTTCCACAGTCCGAGACTGATATCCCTTACATCGTATCAGTTCTGATATTTTACAAGCAGGCAGCTTTTGTCTTCTATTTACAGACGACATCACTAAAAATTGATTTAGAATGCCCAGAATGACTTCGATGTTTACAGAAACTCAATGAAACTCTGCTAATTCCTTTGAAATTGGTATTCCCTGGGGGCCAGCAACAAATTGAACCAAAATAATAATGTTTGGGATCACCCTGCAAAAAATAATGCTTGAAATGCGTTGTAGCTGTAGCATATGATTATATGAGGCTTCTTTAACACATCTGATGAGAATAGCACGTTTATACATGGAGATATAAAGGCTTTAAAAAAAATCAAAATTTTTTCATAAGTTTTTGTTGAAAATATGCAGGATTTTCAACCCAATACAATGCCATTATCAGGAAAATTGAAAAACTACAATACAGACAACATCCTGCAATCAGAATACAGTAATAATAAATATTTGATGAAATATGAGTTTTTTTTGTTTTTTTTTACCAAATAATGTTTAACCGAGCATGCGCAACCAAAATGTCTTTTGCATAATTTATTAGCCAAATATATAGAGCTACTCTTATAAAAAGCCCAAGCACATATCTTGAAAATTCAGAAATATCTTCGATAGAATGAATCGAATATCAGTTGCTCTTAAAAATAAACAAAAAAATAAGGGGTTTTCTCCAAGTTTTTTTATTTTACACCAGTATCAACTTCTTCCATATGCCATATTGCCCTTTCAGCCCTTTATATCTGCACTTTCAGCGATAAAATTTGAACATTACTAGCTGAGATGCCCGTCTTCGCCGAGCTTTTCAAGGCAAAACGAAGGCGGGATATCAGTATCTATCTATTCTAGGTATATACCAATGTTGTTTAAGGTTTGATCCTGGGACTTGTTAATTGTCATTGCATAAGCTGGGCGAACGGGAAACTGTCGACGTTTGAAGTCTACAAAATGATCAGTAGCCTGTAACGGTCGGTATTCTTCGTATTAAAATGAACTGTCTGCGTTATCCCCGCTGAGTATTGTAGCTTGTACTGAACCTGACTATTCGGAATTGGCTGTTGTATTGTTTAATAACTAAACCGTTCAACCTAATGACCGTCGACTCTACATCTTCTTCTTCTATATATATAAAGAAGGATGTTTGTGTGTGGGTTTGTTTGTTTTTTATACAAATCTACAGTTTTATTCCGATCTTGATGAAATTTTGCATACTTGACCTTCTAAGCATGAGGAAGGTCACTGTCTACCTCAGATTTCGGAAAAATATTAAATATCGATAAAAAATCGATATTCATGGTTATGGCAAGGCATATTAATGAGCAATATCTCATGACCAACAATGCAAGGCAAAGTTTGTACAACAATAGGTATCAACAATGGTATCAGCACGCAATTCACAAACACATTGCATGGACCAACAATATATATCTCAGACCAACAATGCAAGGCAAAGTTTGTGCAACAATAGGCCCATCGTGTTCGCATCAACAATGGTATCAACGCGCAATTCACCAATAACAATGAGCACAGAATGATGATGTAATGTTAAAGCAATCTTTCCAAGAATTATAACAATGAACATAAAATGATTATGTAATATGGATAGGTTTCAATTTGTAACAATGCATAGAATTCCTGTTATTCAGGCTTTTCTTAGAAAAGAGTTCTTAGTACTTAACAATTTCTTGAAAATCTTTAAAAATGATCAGTAACTGGAAATAATGGAGAGTTAGCAGACTATTGAGAAAGAGTGAAGAGACGACAGAGGAAGCACTCCTTAATTTAGCTTTTTGAGGTTGTTCTGTTTACCTACAAGCGTAATTATCCCGGGCAACGCCGGGTCCTCTGCTAGTTTACTGATAATTTCGGACGTTGCTGTGGTTTTTACCCGGCAAGGAGTCAGTGCATATGGTGATATTATTTTGCGCCAGCGCACAGAAAGTAGAGTTCGTCGGATTTTAGAAAATCACCCATGGTATGATCTTCTGCACTATGTGCTTATGTTTCCGTACGGAACGCAAGGGTGGCATATTTCTATGCAGTCGAAGAAAAATGCTCATACAAAGCGTGTTACATAATACACCAGTTTTATGCTTACGATCTTCAAATTTGTCATGTAAATGTTTAAGCTCGGCGAAGACGGACATAAATAATAAAAATCGTACCTTCCCGTCTTCGCCGAGCTTGTCAAGGCAAAACGAAGACGGGAAACAAAGCTGTTTCTGTTTAAAAAGTGTATTCTGAAGGATTCGAACCCACAATAGCAGGGTTGTTGAACACGCCATGTAACCAACACGTTAAAGTAGCGTTGCAAAAATATAAGTATTTTTTTTAATTACAAAGGTGTTGTGCCCGGCGCAACCGAGCAGAGGCAATAAGCAACATTAAACACCCATAGATTATAGGAAAATAAATATATTTAGTAACTCGCATGTCCAGGATCTGCCTTTGCATAGCAATTCTGCCTGTTGCCATTGAATGGGGGTTATTAGAAGTTGAAGTTACATTTAGATCCAGGCCTAGCTTGAACATTGAATTTACTTGATTTTGCCTTCCAATCGAACAGTCGCCAGCACTTTTTCCAGCAAAAATGATTTACCGGTTTCGCCACGGCTGTCCAACAACAGAGTCTCCCTTTCTGACTTCTCATTGCATACCGCTTTAATATGTGATTGTACACAATCAGCTGTTATTCATTTACGAGCGATATTTGATCCACAAACTCTTGGAATCTTGCCCGAAGGTATGCAGTCTCCAGCGACACCAGTGGATTGGAATCCTGGAACGCTTCAACTTCTTGATCAGCGAACTGTTGCAATTGAGGCATACCTGGACAATCCTTGAGTTGGCGTTCATTGTTCGTCAGATATTGGTCCAAATCTCTTGATGTGAGATACAGCACTCAAAGATTGGTTGTTTCTGAGTTGAATTGAAGCTGACGGTCTTCTGGCAACGCGTCGGCACAAATATTCAACAATCGCATAGATTCCTGGGGAGTATGCCAGAATGATTCCAAATAGATGTCTGAGCTGTCAAATCTGGAAAGCAATTGCTTCACGCTTCGCATGCAACGATGCTATTCTTCAACGCCCTTTAGCAGCCTTAGAGCTTCTGAAGCCTCATGGAAAGTATATTGCATTACAACAACAACTCTTCGAAGATCTTCAGATGATTTTGGACCACGAACATACCATAGCAATTGATGCTGATGACTTTCAGACTCCGTTGGATTCGCATAGGCTTCTTCGACTTCCGAGATTGTCTGAAATTTTCGCTTCTTAGGCGCTTTACTCTATTCATTAGGAATCATTAATCGCACTGTTTACTAATTGCTATTACACGCATCAAACAATTATCGAGCTATTTTTCGAGATTTTTTAATTGTTTCCTTCTGTCGCGTCATTTACTTTTGTTAGCATTAAAGCCCGTCGTACGACGGGTATCACAACATCGAATCTCTAAATTGATTTTAATTTAACGAAAGTGATACTATGGCGTATTGTTGAAGAAACTCTACTTTGCATGAGATATAAATTGTTGGTCCGTGCATATTGTTGGTCTGCGCATATTGTTGCTCATGCATTGCCGCTTCATGACGGGGGCGTCGACTACTGAGGTCATTTTGCGCCTTTTACACAAGCTTTATTTGTACGCAGCCCGGGACAAACACAAACATCCATGCCCACGGCGGGATTCGAACCCACGGCCAGGCGGACTCGAGAACTAGAAAGCCTACGCCCTAGCCCTCTCGGCCAGCTTCATGACGGACGGATCAAACAGTTCACAATGGATCGTACTTAGAGCATGTAGAGGCTGTTCCAGTATTTCTTACTGCCACTATCAAATACTTCCTCACCAATGTCAACATACAGTATATTTAATTCAGATTTTTTCGGAAATTTATTTTATATGAATTTATATATTTTGCAATAACTTATTTATTAATTTTTGATTCAATACGCAATAAATAACATGGAACGTGAAAGAAGAAAATTATCTGCTCGTAAACGAAAAATGAAAAATCTATATTAATAGGTGAAATGTCAAGGAAAGAAAATTTATTGGGCCCACAATCTGCAAAGCTTTATTAATTTCTTATACTTACCAAAAAAAAATTTTATTTTTATTTCTATTCAGCATTAAATACAGTTGTACAATAACACTTTCCTTAATAAATTGTTTTAATAAATTTAAAACGCTTATAGTAACTTCTAATTTTTGGCAATAAATAAATGCAGCACAAACTTATAAGACAAATTAAAAAATATAAATCGGATATTTGTTACAGTTCTTTAGATATAAAATTCCCATCAGTTAGAACAGAATAAAGAGCAAAGAGTAAAAAGATTCGAATATTCTCTGAATGATAAAACATTTACTTTTATAAGTGACAGAGATATTTGACAAGATTTCATTATCTTTGAAGTAGAGCTTCCGGAGCCTGATTCAGCAGAACAGAAATCTTCATACACGTTTTGCTAATATTGAAGTTTCTCATACAAAATGCTATTAATATTGACCTACTGGATAAAGTTTTACGAGAAACTCATGAATTTCTAACAAACATGCATTTTACGAAGGGGAACAAAACCGAAATGGTGAACTGTATGAATTTTAAATGCCCTTTCAAGGGAAAAATTTCAAAAGATGAGAACCGTTACATCATCGCATAATTCGTCGAAACCGATCAATAGTAACGGGGAGAAAAGCAACAGTAAAGGAAATTGGTATCGATATCAAGGGGGATATCAAGCTACATTGCTTCCCTAAGAAAAGTGTGGGCACTTCCGTTGTCATGAAGAATTAAAGTGACTGCGGTTAACTTGCTAAATCTCATTGTGACAGTAGTATCTGGAGAATTTTTTGGTAAGTCAAATGTTACCGTTGACCGGTAAGGATGCTAGAGGTATTCATATGCGTACAAGTCTACAATGTTCATTTTAACAAGTGCCATTATATGGAGAAATCAAAAATAGTCAAAGTATTTTAATACCTTGACGGGTTTAGAACAACGTTCCTATATCAAGATCCAAATCACGAAATAGAAATACAAATGTTTGTTATCTTGATCTTCAAAAAGCGATCAAATTTTTTCAGGGACAGGCCACGATGCTTGTTGAACGAAAATGCACGATATTATACAGGGTCTTTATAATTAAAGTTCCATTTTGAGATGGCCATAAAAAAAACTACTGGACGAAAAGCTATAATACTTGGTAATATTATAAAGACACAGGTTTTTCCACGAAGACACAGGTTAACAAGTCTTTAATCTTTACTAAAATTAGTTACGGCCTCCACCATTTACTGAAAGCAGGTTACACCTGTGTCTTCGTGTCTAATTTCGTATACGAATATTGCATAGAGCGCCATTCCATGCTGGTGGTGACCTTTTGAACTAATTTTTTTTATGGGTATGAACTTCCCATGCCCTCTTGTATAATATTACCAAGTATTATAGCTTTTGGTCCAGTAGTTTTTTTTATGGCCATCTCAAAATGGAACTTTAACTATAAAGACCCTGTATAGTACTTTGTTTAATCAAAAAATAATGAATAGTTTCTTGATTTTTCAAGTCATTTTCTCCTCTTCAGGAATATCAATTTGTCTTCTATTTGAAAACGCGATTTAACCTCATTAAAAATGGTTTTCAATACAAGTGAAAACTGAATACAATATATTAATTCGGGCCAGGTATTACAATTTTACTTATATAACAAATTAAACTGACTTAACAAAAAATGAAAAATTTAAAAAAAAACAATAATTTTTTGTGATGATGCATAGCCTATATCAATTATTCACTTTGGCTAAGTGAAAATAATTTCAAAATAATTTCGCAGTCGCATTGTCATTTGGACCTACCCGATCGCTTTATCACTTTGCCACCAAGTCCTCTTACCTTTGGCAACACCCGGAGATCTGTTTATATGAACTGCAATTGTTTCTAGGACATCCTAGAACCATGCAGCATCCAAATTTTACGAATTTTTCTTCCGTCAGTGTCATTTTTTCTCAGTCTTAACAATCCACATTGCAAATCTCGTAGTCACAAATTGCTCCTGGTGGGCTTTCACGGAAACACAACTTCTGTGAAGTTAAGCAACATTGGATGGGTGACCATCCGTGATTCACGATCTTCACCCCCCCGGCTGCTGTGACCATCATACAGCAGTCGTTAACCAGGTTCATCCAGGGACCCAACTCGTCGGCTTCTAGCCATACAGGCCCTGGATGGACGTATTGGATTAGCAGTACTAATAAATAAATAAATAAAAAATAAAAATAAATTTATTTTTACGTACATATATTCCCCAGTACCACTTGACCATGCACTGAATTCCCAAGTTACCTACCATTGCAGCTGAGTCTCAATAAGGACATTTTCGGAGTGCCACTTGGACCTATGGACTTAGTCCTGGTCTGTAGAGGGACAGACAGACAAACTTTAGATGTTTGTATAGTCTAGGTGTCGATTAGTGAACTGAGGATTTATCAGTGTATTAGAGATTATTTGAAAAAAAAATCGGTTATAAGGAATCTTTAAAAGAAACTTTATTAAACAAAGACATAATTCTTACTACAGGAATATTTAGATTAAGTGAAATTTGTGGTAAAATTTAATTTAATTTTAAATTAATATAAGAAATTGCTATTGATATTGAGATAATAATTAATAATCAGTAAGTCTGCAGCGATACAATTTTATCGGATAAGAAGAGATAAAGATCTCAAGAGCGATACTGAAGATTTAAAAAGATTAAGAGTTCGATATTTTTTTATAAAATGCATTTTATTTACATAATTTTATAAACATTTTAAAAGTTTTGAAAATTGTAATAAAACTAGAGGGAATTAAAGGAACAAGCAAGCTTCTGTGAAGTAATGGAAATTGATAATAATAATAATAATAAAAAAATAATAATAATATTAATATTAATAATACAAAAAAAATACAAAAAAGTAGCTTCATAATAAAATAAACGCAAATTTTACATAAATAAATATTTTCACTGTTTATCTACGAAAAACAATTCAACAACAACAGAAAAAAAGAATCAATTCTTCGAAAAAGAAAAAGGAGAATATAAAAACTGCATACTAAAAATTAATGATGGAGTTCAGCAAAATAGTAATTTCCAGAGCAAGGGGAGAAAGAAAGACAAATAGAGAAAGATTAAGAAGAGAAAAAGTAAAGAAACAGCCTCCGTATAGATAAATTATATCATGGAACATAATTAGAAAAAAGAAGAGGGATTACGAGAGGAAAAGGGGGGAAATGGAGAGAAGATGGAAAAATGGATTGATGAGCTTCATCACTTGGCCCCTAAAAACGGCTCACTTTGGGTAGGGAAAACATATTATAATAGCTCTTTTCAAACCACATTAGTAACTCATCTTTTTTAATACTCTATGCTCACATATTATCTTAAATTAGAAAATAAATAATGCTCTTTTCTCCTAAAAACATTTTCCCTGAAAAACATCGTACAGTGCATATATCAGTTTTAAATTAGCATGGACCTGGTGATTGGGTCTGGTATTGCTATTAATATAAGAATTAAATATAATGAAACGGAGTGCGAAGAATAGACTAGGAAGCTTTAATACATTGCTGAAGCGCTTTGAAACTAAAGCTTCATCTCAAGAAAAGCTTCATCTTCATATTAAAGCCTTCCAGTCGTATTGCTTCAATCCGTTTTATTTCATTACATTCTTATTTAAATTATAAATTGTTTCTACTCTATAAGTTAGAAAAAAAATTTCAATTCCCAAAGACATTTTTTTAACTAGCAACGTCGATCCTCGTAAGAGATGTTGAATTATCCTAAAAATCACAATTTTTAGATTTTGTCTAAAGCATTCCTGATTACATTAACTTATTATCTTCTTAATAGGGTTAATAAATGTTCATTTAAATTTTGCAAAATGAATATATCTTCTTTTATATATTATATAGTAATTTTAAAAGGTTTGTAAATAGATTTTAGATTTTCACTATTTAAATTATTACTTTTATTCATAATTCATTAAAACTTTTCTGAGTATTTCTACCAGTTGAGATATCTGAAAAAAGTAATTAATGCAAATTTTCTCAATATTTAGTTACAAACATGTATTTGCTTTACTTTATAGGTTATCACAGTGTTTCATTAAATATTTTTTATGAAGCCAAACAATTTTTATTGGTCATTTCAAATACTACAAATTTGGATCTATTCAGAGAAGTCAACACTCAAGCATCACATAATTAAATATTGTTTTGAGTGCCTGATGCAGATAAGCTTTTAAAGTTTATTAACTTTCAAAATAAATATTTTATAAAATATTCAAAGGCAAGAATATCTTCTCTGATGGAGATTTCTGGACGCTGTTCTCTCTAGAAAGAGCAATTCTATCCTGATAAATGCTTAATCGATCGAGCTCTAAATGAATTTAATTACTATTATTATTATTCATATTTTAATGATAGGTAGAGTGCAATCCAAGTTCTTTCATCTTGGTAATCTTTTAACTCTTATGAATATATTACAGAAACTAACGCATTTAATTAATTAATGTATTACATAAAAAACAAATTTAAAATCAATAAGAAAATATATTGTGGCAATTAGTTTGTTTTGTTTTTAATATAAATGGATTTCAGTCGGGATATAAATTCAAATGTAGATCGAATGAAATTTTATCATATGCGAGCGAAAAACTATAATATAATGGGTTAATTAATTTTTTGAAAGTGATCTTTTTGTGAACTTTTATGATGTAAATGGTCAAAGCTACATTCAAACTGCATATTAAACGTTTATAATGTTACCATAAAACATAAGAAGAAAATACAAAATTATAATATAGTCACTTCATGAAACTTTTTCGTTTTATCAGTTGAACTGAACCGATGTCTAAAGTATACAGTTTCTGTTTCTGTGCTATTCAAATAAAAAAGCAGCTGCTGATAATAAATTTTCACCTATCAATGGAAAAGGGTTTGTATGATCGCATTTTATACTAAAGAAGCTGAAAAAGATTTGTAAATAAATGAATTTCCAGGAAATTTCTTTATTAATTCTGACAACTTATGTACACATTTGATCTGTGTTTTTCGAGAGGATTTTTTGGACGAGTAAGTTATGTTCGCGAACTTTATAAACCCGCGGCTAGCATAGGTCAGCCATAAATCAATCTTTTGTCAACGACACCTTGTATTTAAAGGTGTTTAGCAGAGTCAAACTAAGAACTACAACTGTTATAAAAAAAACCTTTCATCATTACACGTTTAAGATTGCATCTCACGATAATTACTTAACAATTTGTACATCAAATGTACTTTGCACTTTCTTTTGTTAGCAAAGATTTATGGCTTCGGAAAGCGGTAGTGAAGAATGTGTTGAAAGGATTAGTCACGACACATGATTTTCTTTCGAACAAATCTTAATAAATTTAATTAACACTGAGAGCAACCTCCTCTTTATCAACTTAATACTTTTCAACTCTGTTTACAGAAAAACAAATTCATCTTTTCGTTTTTGAAATTTATCAGATCCGAAAAATATTTATGTTACTGACAACGAGTGAAGTTCAGCATTATATAAAATGCCTAAAATTTCAAGAACTGTATAATGCAAAATCATCTGCTCCACAGATAACGGTTTCTAAGTTTCACAGATTGCAAAATTTGTTTAGGCAAACCTTGCCGCTATTGCCAGCTGTTAATCATCTTTGAGAACTTGTATTGCAGAATAACACACCTCATAAAAAGAATTTCTTTTACAAAAAATTATGTAATGGTTTATTTTCTAAATGTCCAATGGGGGGCATCTATTTTCAAATCTTTGTCTATATGCACAATGGGTCAATTGTCTACAGGACAAATTTTAACGAAAAATGATAACCAAAGGAGCAAACAATTAAATTAATTATATTATAGTTATTTAATAAAAATGAAATGGGAAATCCGAGTTCAGTCTATTTCCTTTAATTTCTGTTTTCTATCATGCATCATTAATATCTATTTCAGGTGTGCAATAATTAATCAAAATTATTACTGATTGTTGGTTGAGGAATATCCTTTTCTTGCTGGTTAGCTATGCAGATTTCTATCTGTGTACAAAGTAATATTTCTATTATTTTTGATAATTCTATTTAAGAGGAAGTACTTTTCTCCTTTCATACTATGGGTACGTCAGACTTTTCATCTAGTTCAGTTCATTCCTTTGGCATATATTTATGAAGGGTGAGATTATAGATGCTCAGTTCCTCTCGAACACCGACACACTACACTGTTCGATTGTCGATTAATAATCCTATTATAATTAATTCATTGGTTTTGAAATGTGTTGCTCTTAAAGTCTTTAAAACCTAGCAGGCTATAAGCGGGAATTAGCCTACAGCTTGTGTACGAGTATATCATATATATCCATATGAAAATGCAGAGTTAAGTTCGGGTTAAATGCAGCAAATCTGTCTCAAGAAATATTGGAAACATTAGGACCAAAAAGAAATGCAAGAACTTGTTGAATCGATTGAAAAATCTAGTACATATGACCAAGAATATGTAGTATACGGAAATTTAACATCTACAATAGCTCAAGAATCTACACTTAATATACATACATGAACTCAAACTTTTACACTTACATCAAAGATTTTATATGTCGTCTGTGTTCCGAAGATACATGTGGAGCTCATCAGAAGTGTGAGCATGACTGAGCTACAATCAAATCATCTGTGGCGGTGATTAAAGTGTCATCTATTATATATATATATCATTGTGCATTATGCTCCCCAACTTCAAACTGCTAGACATTCTTACAATACATAAATTTCACATTATGTCGGTAAGATAGACATTTAGAACAACAAATACATAATAATAATAATAATAATAATAATAATAATAATAATAATAATAATAAACAGAGCAAATAATTTTGATGCAATTAAAGAATAAACTTAAATTCTATGCATTTTAACTATCACCGTCATCAACATATTCATAGTTTTCAAAAGAATACAAAATTAACAGGATCTGTTAACAATTAACCACACGACCTTATTGATAAAATTGGATTTCTAATGAATTGTATAAAATAAAAATTCAAATATTCAAATATCTTTGACTTCATAAAGAAGGGACATGAAATTTGATTAAAAATCTAATATTATATTCCAATCATCTACTTATTTCTTAATGGCAAAACTATGTCTATTGTTTAGTTCAGAGAGCCAATTTGATGTTTTATATTATTATACAAGATGTGCAGATAATCTATGTACAATATAAAAAGCAATTAAATATACAAATACAGAATACATATAGTCTACACATAGCCCTGTGCAGCTTATCATACTAAAGAAACACTAGCCTAACTTATTTAGTTAATTTCCTAACATAATTTATTGAACTTCAACATTTGCACCATTTGTTGCACACGACGCATGCTAAGATATAAGGGTCGTTCAATAAATAACTAGCCAAGCGGCACGGCGCTGGAAAGAATAATTACATGATGAATATGCAAAGCAGTCGAGGGTCCTTCCTATATAAGGCAAATATTTGTAGCCACAGTTAGCTCTTAGCGAGGCAGGGGTTTCCCCACTTCAACTTTGTCAGATTTTTGTGTGCACCTGATTGATAATGGAAGCGTATGCAGTTAAGCAACGAGACGTATTCCGGTTCCTAGATGTAGATGGAAATATTCTCATCGGCAAATGGTCCTTATACGCTTAGCTTTGATCAAGTTAAAGAATGGGCAAAGAATTTCGAGAAGAATAAACATTCTTCAAGAAAGCACAACGGCTAGGATGCCCACAGGATGCAATCACCTCTAGAGAAGGAGAAAAGAAGTGAAGACCTTTACTGGCAAGCAAACGGATAACTTATATCTTAGCCTAAGATTGATAAAATTTAATGCTAAAGAAATTAGAGCACTTTCAAGAAAATTCTTGAGCAACTCTTCATTCCAGTTTCACGCCGATATAGTCTCAACCTTATCAAAATAGAGTTCGATGATCCTGAAATGAATAGAGGAACGAAGCACACTCTTTATAGATGCGCCGACGTGCCGAAATCATGGGATAGGCATTGTGTGTCGTATAGGAATTCCTAACCGAAGCTGTGTAACGATTCGACGTAACATCGATCCCACAAGCAGACGGAAACCTCTGGCGAGACACTGACCATGTTATCAGGAAACTTGGCCACAGCTCCCTGATGTTTGCAGGTGTAGGATTGTAAATGCGAATAAACCTCTCTAGCATGATAAATGCTCGATTGGTTTTATGCCGGACGAACATTAAAGCCACTCCATTCGTCGAAAATCTCCAAAATGCTCCTAGAACCACTTCTGGGCAATTCGAGTCCGATGACTTGGTGCATGAACCAATTATCCTGCTTAAATACACCATTGACCTGGGAGTACGTGAAGTCCATGAAGGATAGGAAATGGTTACGAAGCAATTCAGCGTAGCGATCGACGGCTTACTGATTTCATAGGATTCAACATGTGACTTATTGAACCATGCCACAGTTTGACAATCCTCCAGGGTCTAATAAGCGACGTCACGAGGCCAGGAGTTTGCTGTTAAGTTTTTTTGATGCTAACAGGGACTCTCAGCGCCTCACGGTCCTGCGGAATATGCATTAGTATATCCTGTATTGGATGTGTTTTGCGCCCGTTTCGCTTATCTGTTAGCCTGGACAATTCTAGCTAAACGCTACTGTCGCGATCAGTAAGCATCCACGTTCGGCCATTTCTTTTTCAGGTCAGTGCCTTGCATCGTAGATCACATAACGTACAATGAGCTCAAAACTTCGAGAATGACGTGTTCCAAATGTTCCGTTCGATATTTTTCATCGATTTGCCATAAACAGCCTAGCCATTGTTAAAATTGACTCACTGAGACAGGTCTGGAAATTTCAATGACATCGTAGTTCACCAGCTGTTATGCACAGTTCTATGCTATGATTTTTGACACATCAGTTAATGATAATCCTGTATGCTTTTCACGGCATTTACTCTAGGAGGTATAGTTGGAAAGTCATTTTTAAAACCAGTTGATAGGACTGCGACAATTATAAAATAACTAGAACTGCAACAAGTGATGTTCAACTTTTTGTGATTTTATTATTTGGAGAGCTTTCAAATAGCTTTTGTTTAAAAGCTTTTATTTAACTTGCAATGTTAGTTTGTTTAGATCAAATCTTGTAATCAACATTTAACCATTTCCCGAGAAGCCAGATAGCTGAAACCTGGTACACATGCGCAGGACCGATGACAGTGCATGTTAATTTTTTTTTTCAAATCGGTTCACTGGTTCGTGTTCTAATGGTACTAATTCATAACTACGAACTGTCCAATTGCCACAACAAAGAATTCATTATGACGATGTTTAAATGTATCGGTTGTTTATTGTTGCAAAATTATGCGACTAATTATTGACGGCTTGAAGAGATATTATAATAAGACATGATAAAAACGTGGTTTAAAAAAAATACCCGCTTTACATAACTTATGTGACTTAAGTGACTTGTTTAACCTTTTTATTTTTAACTAACCCTCTTCCTATAAAGAACTTATTCTTACAGATTCTATTTCCAATTTAACAGATTATTTTACTCCCTTCTTACAAGTATTATATACATATATAAATATTATAAAAGCAATCGAAATTTTTTTTTATATTAAAGCATTGATTTTCTTGAACATGGTACAGTATTTAGAAAGTATAAAATAACTCTTTCTTCTTCGTTTCTCATCATTTCCGATCGAATGATATATCACATGCCATATGTTGCCTTTTCAAAATGTTAATAGTTCTAAATACCAGGATTACCTATCTGTCAATTTTCGAATTAAAAGATGATCTGTCGAGTTTAACAGTCTTAAAAATTATTATGATGATTTTCATTTGTGCATGTGTTATTTCAATCGTATTAATCGCAAATACTCTAAAAACAATAGGAAAGAATGAAGAGCTTGAATTCGATACTCGTTATATCAAAAGTAAAGGAGGAAGTGATGTTGGATCTGACAAAGGTAAAGGAGGAAGCGATCCAGTTACAAAAGCAAGAAAGTGATGCTGAAAATGGCAAAAGTAAAGGAGGCAGCAATGATCACTACCCCCACAAATCCGAACCTCTGGGAGAATTTGCCAAACTTTATACCAATGTGGATCTTGACTAGAGGAATATGATTACCAAATTTCACTCCTTTAAAGGCAATATAAAGAGATGGGCCCGCTTAAATCCCATCTTTGCAACTCCGACTCCAGGGGTCAACCGAAACAAAACTATATAGTGCAGTAACATACATCCTATTTCAACCTTCTACTTCAAATACTGTAAAAATTAAGAAGGGGACGGACAGACGGAAATGGTAAAATCAATAAGTTAGATCTAAATTCAATGTATATATGACCATTGGGATCTGCTGAGAATGGAATGCATTAAGCTTGTTGAGGAAGTTTTGGTGGGCAAGATCTACGCACCTAATATTTTACGTAATGTAATATTAATTGTTGCCGTCGTAATAGACAATGTTTGTAAGTAGCGGAGCACTTTTTGGTTTTACAATGTCCGTCTGGCGTCCCCTTCATATTTTCCACATTTTTTGACCTATAAGGTTGAAATTTGGAACGTAGCTTACCATAGGCATGTCCTACTTTACAATTTAGTTTGGTTTTTAATTGGCCCACTGGGGTCGGAGTTACGGGGGTGGGACTTAGAGGGGATAAAGTGATCTGCGTGGTATTTGAAGTCCGTGCTTCCACTACTTTCCTATACCATCCTCGGGAGGATTCATGTCATGTCTTGTGTTTTAAATCGTATAAAAAAAGTTTTATTGTAGAATTTTTAATATTTTTAATCGTTCTGATGTTCTATGGGTCTTCCTGTCCTGACTATCGCTGTTGGGTCTTGTCCCTTCTTTTTTCTGAAAAAAGATTTGTTTATTTAAAGAACAACTCATGAATGGTCAATGAGGATTTATTGCACGCCATACGTTTAAATTTTAAAATTAAAGAGAAAATTCCACAGTCTGGAGTCGAACCAGTAACCTTCAGCTAATGGAGCTTACGCCCTAACCAATTGAGCTACTGTTGACATGGAAGTTTTACGCCATGTACAGTCTTATGGGCTGTTAGAGCAGTTACCTAATTCGCAGGTTGGGCCTATCTTTCCTAATGGCGTAATATTTATTAAAGAATATCTCATGAATGGTCGATGAGGATTTATTATACACAACACCTCAAATATTTAAACCATACCACAGGACATATAGATAGTGTAATGCTTCCATGTCAATCTCATTGCATCAGGAGACATTTTGGAATTCGTGATTAATGTTTTGCTTATACCATGGGATTCGGTTCAGCAAATCTACATATCCTTCATCACTTTGCGATGGGCATTGTAAAGTCTGTATTAGTCGGCACGGTTTACCAGGTCGTGATTGTACAATCGTAGCCCTAAACGTATCCCACTTCTTAAGAAATAAATAATTAAATAAATAAATAAATAAATTATTGATGAAAATAGAAAAAATTCCACAGCCTGGACTCGAACCAGGGAACTTCAGTTTGTCGAGATAGGGCCAGTGAAGCGGGGGGGGGGGTGCAATTTAGCCGGGCTCCCAATTAAGAGGTAGATATGAGGATGTATATGAACACAGGATGTATATGAGGCTCTCTACAGGGAGATAGAGAGGATGTATATGAACACTTTTTGCCAATAAACTCATGGTCGGAAATGACTCAGTGTCCAACAATTGAAAGACCACCTTGCAGGCCACAAATGAAGAGACATGGTATTTAATTAATTTTATTTATCAAAGCTTACAGCAGAGGTTATCACACTAAATGTTCAAAATAACGACCACCGGTCTCAATACAGGCCTCACATCGCCGTAACCATTCAAACGTTCGAAGATTCCAGACATCTCCTGAACTTCTGCTGCACGAGCTACCACGCGCCCAACAAGATCGTCCACTGATTCCACTGGGGTTTCTTAAACACATTCTTCATATGACCTCACAGGAAGAAATCCATGCATGTGAGGTCAGGTGATCGCGGTGGCCAGTTAACGGGACCTCTACGACCAATCCATCTGTTTGGAAATCTGAAATCCAGATAATCATGAACCTCAAGGGTGAAGGCGAATGAAACAACATATCCCGGCGAATCACCAAAGGTATGTTCTCCAAAAGCTCTGGCAAAACGTTCTCCAAAAAAAAAACTCATTATTTTGGTGGGTGTGATAAGATTTTTTTTTAGTCAATGTGGTTTTACTTTCAATATGCCATTCTTGGGACACCGAGTCATTTCCGACCATAGGCTTATTGGGAAAACAAGTGTTCATATATATCCCTTCTACCTCCGTGTAAAGTTTGGGCAAAGAGTTCTGAGACACGCTGTATTTGCATTGGATGGTATTTATAATGATTTTTATTTGGGGTCCCCCAATAATGAATGTTGCACTTAGGCCCCCGATACCTATCCTGCGTCAAGAGATTTTAAACTTTGCCTTTTCATGGCCGTGTAGCCATCTGTAAATCGTATATTAACGTAACCAAAGACAAGAATAGCAAGATAATGATCGACGAAAACGGACTGTTGAGCAAGGGCATGTCTGATGCATTGACGAATCATGCTACAGTATCTTGCCGTCTGATGGACAGGTGTATTCTGAAGAACGCCAAGCGAACATACTTAACCTACTGCATTGTGCTAGGAATAAGTTGATGGAGGAAATTGTGGTTATTTCTCATGGTTCGGGCTCGGCTATACTTCTCGCGAACTAGGAACGGGGAAGCTTATATCAATGAACATGCTGTCTATATTATGGCAGCGTTTGATAAGGGCCCCTTATTGTTTCAAAGCGTACATACGCCTATCCATAAAGTACCGGCTGTGCAGATCTGGTTTACTGATAGATTTGGTCTTGCTTGCTGGACAGAGTCCCGATCTTAATCCTATAAAAACTGTGGTTATGAAACTGCTGGACGAATATAGGTCTTGCTGCCCCACATTAATTACAGATCTGACCATTGCTCTTTCGGAAGAATGGTATCACTTGCAACTGCAACATTTCAAAAATTGGTGGATTACCTTCTTAATGCTTGCAAATAGTGGGCCCACGCCATATTAATTTCTTACTGCTCTGCATACAGTAAATATTTCTTATAGGCCTATAATTTGAAATGGATAAATAATCTTGACTTTTAAAACAAGAAGTTTTATTCTTAAAGCATGTATTTTTTAATTTTTTCCTCAGGTATTCAAATTAGCAATTTTTAGAGACTAATAATTATTTTCAGAAACTATAATTTCTCATTAATTTACTTTAAAAAACGCAACTGTAAAAATGTAATTGTATATTGAAATGTGAACTATAAAAGAATAAATTAAATATACCATAGCTTCTGTACACTGTTGTATTTTTAGATATTTTTTAAATGTTTTTTTCATGCTACAGGTTAAAGCGTCATGGTGATTGGGCTTTGTTTTCAGTTTTCCTGTGATAAAGAAAATTTTTTTTTCCTACCAAGTTTCTTAAACATGTTTCATATTCAGAATAATATAAATTATTATAAAATCATTTTTATTATTAGGTTACTGATTGTTGTTTTTTATAATGATTGAGAAGCAATAATATTTTTCAGCAAATAGAAAAGTAGAAGAAAAAGAAAATATATGCAATAACCAGTACAGGTTTAACATTACAGATTAGGAATTGAGCGGTTCTAATAACAATCATAGAATATAATCAAAATATTGTAAACTCTAAACATACACTTACGATGCCGTAGATCTTGAAATAGACGAAGAAGTCTTAAGTATCCTACTATTTTAAAGTGGACATGGTGGTTGTTAATTAAATAGTCGTCATTAGCAGCAGTGATTGTTGTAAAGTAATTTAATAAACGAACGCCATTGTTAAATTTGGTTAGATAAAGCAAAAGCAGCAACAACTCTCTGACACATTGTTTTCGCTGTGGCTTTATCAGAAATATTATCTTGTGAAAGAAATTCGAAAATAATATCTTCTGCTAACTATAATTAGAATTGATATATACATCAACTTATTATGATGTATATTTAAAAACTGCTCCAGAAAATTAATGTCGTTAATTTCTGGCCAGGCTAGGATGAATTTCTAATATTTGGAGGCCAGGAAAGTGATCTTCGCACCTGTTTAACGTCGTATAATGCTTCGAGGCATTATGTAATCCTTTAAAAAGTTGTGATTTATGTTCATTTATATGGCTTAGTGTGTGTCTCGAAATTACCTCATTTTATATCAGTCACGAAAGCAAACATGTTTTACACTTTTTCCTGATCAGTCTAAGATGCATTAGACATTTAGCATTTTCAACTTAAAAATGAATTAGTATTGAATTAAAAATTCTTGTAATAAGCGGATTGAATATCTTTCTGCATGAAAGAAACGAAACAGCAGATATGAAATATTTAACTGTTATATATATTCATTAGGTAAAAAGCAAATTCAACATACATATTTTCCAAAGAAAGGTTTTTATTAACATCAAAGATACCAAGTTAGGTATGACATTGCATGTTCCAGGTTTATCTCAACATTTGTACGTGAAATTTTAAATATCTTTTTCATGGTCAAAGCGAGGTCAGGGAAATTAGCGTTTACACTCTCTCTTGGCAAACCATCAAGTTCTGAAATAAAACGCTAGCATAAATTTCTTGACTTTATTGAATTTAATACAGTTGAATGGAAAATCCAGCAATTTTTTTCCCTTATTGTGTAAACCATTTAGGCCATCCCTGGGTAGCTTTCCTTTTACAGAAAAATTGATTTTTCCTCCCTTCAACATCTTTAAAGCTTCTTTACATTTGGATATTTTGCAAAGACTTTTTTTCCTTGATTAAATAGGTTTACAAACAGTAAAATTACATAATTAGCTCAAAATCGTCAATAAGAAGAACAATTAAATGAGGGAAATGTTTTCGTTTTTTATCGAGCCCGATTTTATATCTATTTATGCTTCGCAAAGTGAAACAACATAAAATAATGTATATGCGAAAACTACATTAAAAATACTGTGCAACAGCATAATGGCCTTCATGTAAAGAGCGAATCAAACGCCTCGTTTTAAACCACAATAAAAAAAACTCTTTTAAGCGAAATTATAAACATCAGTTAACATCGTTGCGATCCAGCTTAGCTCGACTCTCATGTTAAATTTTTAAAAGATAAAGATAGAAAGTGGCACTACGTCCAGAATGATTAGCTCAAGCGAGTGCAGAATAATTAAGTTCTTTAAATTACGTTGGTGATGCTAATTATAATTTGCTAAAATGAAATAGCAAAAATCGGTAACGTTTATTTACAACAACAAATTTTCATTCAATGTACATCAACATGGAATGATAATTTTTTTGATCATGAAGATCCATTCTTCTCTTACTATCTAACCTTAATCTGATATATGCACAAGAGCATATAAAAGTATAATTTACCTTTTGCTCATGGCTAATTCATGCTGCCTATCTTATACAAAAGTAAAATTTAACTTCTGTTCATGTTAAATATCATGGGGTATAAAACTCTCAGAATGGACTCACAATTAACAAAAGTGAGGTACGCAACTATTACATGAATATTTTTTACTATCATGACAAGATAAAATAGAAGAAGCTGAGTGAAAGAAAGGTGAAGTTTTAATTTTTGCATCCCACAAATCCATCAATATAATTAATTTGAAATCTCAAAGATTTTGTTCCGAAACCAGCGAGTCGAGGGCTCGAATCCCGCTGAAAGCATGAACGTTTGCGTTTGTCTCTTGACTAATAATCTTGAAAGACCAAGCAAAGCCTCTGTAGGTTGATCTTCTGCTATGCTAAATTTCCAATAGACTCAATGTTTTTTTTAACATCCTCGGCACCGAAGAAGGTAAAAGAGGAATAGAAAAGGTTAGAGATATTAACTATTTTCGGATATCTGGATACCTGAATCCTCCATTGAGCAGCGTATGTTTGTTTCGTAGTCTGCTAAAATATTTGAGAAATCGGAAGGTAACTTTAAGAGATATTATGGAAAATAATTAAACTTCAAGAATATAGTAAGAGTCTACTCTAATATAAGTAAAAAGATAACTGCCTTGTATTATGAATATTTACTCTGAATGAAATTCTACACGTTTACGCATTGTCATTATTTCATAGCGAGCACAACCTAAATCTTGATGATATTGTCAACAGCCAACCTCTGCTCTTCACGTCAATCTTTTTGAAATTGGCGGCCTTCTAAAGCATCCTTCAGAGGACCCGGCCAAAGACAACCACAAAGAGAGCGAGGGCCGGACACTATGTAGGACGACAAAGGACAACAAACCTCCTGGAAGTAAAACACTTGCAAATAAAGCCTCCTAAAAGTAAAGGGGAGGGGGGGGGAACAAGCAATGACGAGCAAGCATATTAGAATAGCAATAAGGAGCTGAGGGACATAGGTGGATCCCCGTCCAGTGGCAACTTACAGTGCCCATGGTCGGAAAGATAAAATTTTAATTGCACACTCGATGGTTCAGCCCATCTTAACCTGGTTTGCTCTTCATAGCATGAATCTGTTTGCAAAAAAGGTCGTGCTTGCCAATCAAAACATATGTTATGTTTGCTTTGTCAACTTCTATCTTTAAAGTTCTTTAAACACGAAAGAATGCAAAAGGCCTTGTAGCATGTGTAAAATTTTTAAAGACAGAACGTTAAATGTTATTATAGCATTGTGCATATTGTCTAAGGCCGATTTGGAAATAGGTTGACATTAAGCTTAAAATATTAACCTTAACCTGTTACATTCTTAATATGATTTCTTTTTCAAATGATTGAAATGAAATAAGGACTTGATAATACAGTAAGCTGATATACATGCATATATTTTTAATGATGGAGTTTGACAATTGGACAATTGGATATTGCCACTTAACGTTTCATCCTCACCAAAAATATTCTATAGTGATCATGGCGGCAGTCGAAACAATTGTTGTATTGTCAAATTCCATCATAAAAAATATATATAAAGTAGATTTTCAAAATTAAACATTTTTGGTCTCAAAATGCCTTTGATTAAAATGTATATAATTAAAATGTGCATGTATTCAGAAATTAAAAAAGATAATTCTAAATGCGAAATATATATCCAGTCTTCATATGAAATTTCTGTGACGAATATTTGGAATTGTAAAAAATATTTTGAATCATCATTAAAAGAAGCGCACATTTTAAAATTCTATCATTATTTTTCACATGTTCGCTTTATATTGCTATTTTTTAGGTGATTCATGTACAAAAATTAAACAGAAAATTTAATTGAGGAATGTTTCTATTTTTTTTTAATTCGCTGTTGTACTTCTTATATGGAACTGATATTTATTCGGATTGATTATAATTAAGGTTTAAAGAATTTAAAAAAAATATTAACTATGCAACAGATCATAATACCGCACAGTAATTTTTCTTTTGATGAGTAAAACAAGTTTTAAAAAGACCTTGTTATCACACAATATTAAAAATATTTATTTTTATAAAGAATTAAAGCACAATAACCTAAACAAAGGGGTTAAATTCTTGAAACAACAACATATATAATTTCAAATTATTATTTTGTTATCATTTTTTAAACATGGTGATTATTTATATTTACGGTGTTATTATTAAAAAAATAATAATTCAACACCTTTCTCTTTCAAGAGAAGAAAAAGCAAGAACGCAGATGGAGCAATAATAATTTTCAACGAATAAACAAGATTTAAAAAAAAATAGCTGGAAGCAACTATAAAAAATTAACCAACCACCTGCGTTAAGATAAAGCTATAATAAATAAAAAAATTGAAATTTAATAAATATTCAGATTGAGCCAAATATAGTTGAATCTGATCAGTTTTCTGATGTCGCGGCCGATTTCAGAAAGAAGGAAAGAACCTTACAATTCAGCCACATACTCTCGAGTTTATTTAATTCGAAAATAAGAACTATTATTAAGCTACAAATTAATAGCCGCACTTGCCTCGGGGGACGTCACGCAAATTAGAGGGCGACGACGGCCGATCACGGAGGAAATGGATTTCTGTCGGGATTGGCTTCTCCGTGTTTTAAAGATGAGTTTTGCAGAGGTGCAGTGAACCTCCTTCCCTCTCAATCAGATTCGAACCCATAAAACATACGAAATGAGATTATGAAATGCTTGGGAATCTGTTAATCGGGTAAAATGCGTTACATCTTAAATTTTCTCACCATTTATACGTATATATTTTGTTTTCGAATACGCTTCCTCGAGCTTGAAAGAAGTTTTTACCTCCATAAATTCTGAATTTTTAACAATATCGCCTGTCAATGCTTCGTAGATCGGGTGAGACACGAGTAAAGGGAAGGTTTAACCTTGAAATGTAATAAAACTGTCTAATAATTTAAGTGACCGGGAACACATTTTCAGTCGGTGCAATGAGGAAAGTCGATTTCGGATATCGAATACGAATAATAACAACAACGATGCAATTTGTTAATGATAATAGCTATGAATACCGCAGAATTTTATTTATGAATACGAGGAAAGTTAGAAAAAAAAAACAACGCGAAAATACCCCCCCCCCCCCCCGTCGTCAAAGGGCCAATTTCACAAAATATGTTAGCAGATAGAACACGCTCGATGTTTATTACGCTAATTAATTAGAAAGTTAATCTTAATTTCAATTTTCTATTTAGCGGTTGCTGTGCTACATTAAATGGCCTCTTCCGCCACCATAATTCGCCATAAATAAAATAAATGGCTTCATTCTCGTTCGTAATCCTTTAATGCTCACAATTTCTGTAGACAATTAATATAAATACAATAAAATTCCTTCCATGACCATGAATGGATGTATTGGTGTGAATGATATTTACATATGGTGTGACTGAATACGTTTATCTAGGGGTAACAAGGATTGCAAGGTGTGCCAGGAAGGGATTCTCCGCATTAAAATACAGCCCCCGCCACTTTGTACAGTTGTCATCATGCAGGAAGAGTCCATGAATTCGTTGTGTTTACTCCAAATGCGAATCCTGCTATGACATCATGTACGGCTCATCCAATCAAGCGACCTCTTTCCAGTGATGGATGGCCCAGCGCTGGTGTTTCGGTGCCCATGGGCCATAGAAGTTGTGTTTTCTTGTTCATTTGTGATAACAACGGTACCCCTAACCCCGGCAACTGTTGTAGCTCATCCCCGACAAAGTGCGCCTAGCGATGCATTCCAATCAGCGACGGATTAACCTCCGACCGGGCCAGAGACAAAAATTTGCTCGGGTCCTATTTTATTGTGTGTTTAGAAATAAATATAAACAAAAAATATGAGGTAAATTCATCGCCGGGCCCTCTTGGAAGACAATTGAGCCCCCGTTTCACCTACGGATCCAAGACAATTGTCTTTTTTCTTTATACTATAATCCGTCAATGATTCCGATACGTGTTTTTTTTATGTTAGTACATTGAAGTCTTCATATTTACATGATTCGGCTAATTGTGGACCATCTGCTTGGAAATTTTCACCATTCTCCTCAGACCTCTCCCATCAACGAGCGCCTGTCTACAATATCGATTTCCAGTTTTTTGCACCATTCTCGATACTTGTACATGAAAAATTCAAGAGACGTTGACGACTCGCTACTTTCAAATCGTCTACCACTATCATACTTCGTTCAAAATCAGTTAGATCACTTCTTTTCGCCACTCTCACTGAGGATTATACACTCAACTATAGCTCTGTTGTATTTATCTCCACAGGTATAGCTGCGCGGCGTTATAAGCCACTGCATGTATCCTTCGTGCAGAACGCGGATGTGTACTCAATAAAGTGAACGGGCAGTATCAAAATTAATCCAATATACAGTGAGGGGGGGGGGTAAATGCATACAGAGTGAACTAACAACAATAGGGATAAACTTCAGAGAGTGATTCCTCACAAGAAATGTAACAAAAAAAAAAGCATGTCAACTTAGTGTCCGGATATGCATAGTTTCCTTGTAAATGGCAATAATTGTATGTACAACGTCATTCCCCCAAAACAATGCAGACAGTTCGTTGCAGAGTTGCTTTTGAATGATCATCAAGGTACAATGGTACAAAGGTCCGGTTTTCATATCAGGAATCAGCCGAGATGGTCTTCACATATGGAAGCTGCACGGATGTACCAAGAAAAGTACCCCGACAGAGAGCACCACCCGATTCACAAAACGTTTGCAACCATCTTTCGGCGTTGGTGTGAGATGGCATCCTTTAATGGAATAGGCGAACACGGAGGGTGCGCGGCCGCGGCATGTTCGTACAGCAGACGTGGAGGAACATGTGGTACATGATATTGCTAGCGGATTTTGCTCCACGGGAAAGTTTTGTCGCTGGTTTTTGCCACCACCATTTTGGGATTTCTGTCGTCAGTCCTCTTCAGCGATGAGACGACCTTTGCTAGAGATGCATCCCAAGGAGGCCATTTCAAACAGTTTCGTACCGTTGACACAATAACTGCCACAGTAATATGTTCTGTTCTATTTGCTCTATTTCAAACCGTTCATTTCCGGGCATATGATCATCTTCTGGTCAGGAATCACCTACTGATGTTTGTCGCTACTGTTTCAGTTCACCCTATTTGATGCTATTTATGAACTTTTACCCCTGATTTAACACCTGAGCTTCTATCTGTGTTGGGCCTTAACGGATGGAGGACCCTAAGTATATAAAGGACCCAAAGAAATCGAAACAGCATGTGAAATAAGCCCTGGCATTTTGGCCTAAATTGCTCAAGCAGTAGTTCGCCGTAGTCTGGAAGCTTGTGGCACGATTTTGAGCACATGCTGTAATTGACAAATGTGATTTATATTCATACTTTGACAAATGCATAAACTCAGTATTACAACTTTTCATACAGGCTTTTAAACAGAAACTGAAGAAGTACCGTTTATTCTTAAATTCGCTGAATGTAAACGAAAAAAAAAGACAATTTAGAAGGAAATAGTAACTTATACATTATTGAATAATAATAGCAGTTACAATATCAAAACACGGCTGAACTAGAAACTTATTTTAAAACCTCGAATTAAAGAGATTTTATTACAAATTTGAAGTATTCATGTTTTAAAATGAGTCAAGCCATTTGAGTTAAGCAGATAACGAGAAAATAGTTGTAAGAGGATTTCATGGAAAGATTCCAAATTCCAATATTCGATAATGTCTTAATTTTCGCACTATTTTTAAGATCTCATATGTCATGGCTCTTTCATTTACGATAGAATATACATTCAATATCATATAATACCTTTGCAATAACGATGCATCTACCACTTTCATGCGCCATTCAATTATGTTAACATTTTCTCATATGGTCAGCAGAGCTTTGGTGAAGCTGTGCGATTTCCATTCACTTTGCATTCTCATTCTCCGCACTTAGAAAATTGTAACCAGAGTTTAATATCTCATATGCAGTACAGAATCTTAATGCAGTCAAAAGTGCAATGAGTTCTGCAGAACACCATTAATGTTCCAGTGAGGTACAAATAAAGGCAGAAATTCGCAAAAGAGACTCTACTCTAACAAAAAATAAAAGCAATTTTTTAACTTTTACTTATTTATTTATTTATTTATTTATTACCATTTATAATATTTATACTGGCGTAAGAAATATTTATAACGACGATACTGCAAGAGTCACCAACTTTTTTAACCGTAATGAGATCTGTTATTCCTTTGGAAAAGCAGACATATCATCCAACTGTAAGTAGGCTATTACATAAAACGTGTTACGATCAATCTTCAGTAGAATGGGAATTTTTTTTCATCATATTGTACAATATCCGAGCTTAAATCGGTCCGTGCAATAGCGAAATTTATTGTAACCCTCGCATCACTGTTTCTCATTGACGTGTCTTCATTCACTGAACTTATCGATGTGAATTAGCTAACTTCATAACTTTTCATCAGCTTGAACACGTTTACTTAAAAAAGTAATACCGATAGTGAAACTACATATATTATCAGTCTCTATTTATCTCTGGTTAAATAAATCGCGTAATCACAAATAGATCAAACGATGATAACATTTATAATCACTTGTTACTACACTCGTGCAGTTAGTTGCCAACACTTACCAATTCGATCAAGCCCACTCCGACTAAATAGTACGGATGTATATGACTGATGGCCATATCAGAAACATCTTTCTCAATGGAGTCTTCCTTCAGCAATAATACGCTTGTAATGTTGCAGCCAATTATTCCTTGTCTCAACAATATCAGTTTATTATTACTAAAGGAAGACTACGTCGAGAAAGTTGTTAGTGATATGGCCATAAAACTTATAGGCAACAATAATGCACTTTAAATTCAAGATATTACTTGCGTTACATGTTGCCGAAGTAATTGATGCATTAAAAATTGAATTTACAGCAACTAGGATTTGAGAATTTCGACATTCATGAGAATTCTGGAGAATACTAGAAACAGTTGACATCTTGTAAACTCTTAACGTTGAAGTGTCAAAAAATATTTCTATTTAATTAAATGAAGTTTAGGCCCACATGTCAGAGCAGATACGTTTTTATCAATTATGGCAAATTCTCAGTTTCTAATTTTCTATGTAATTCTTCGTTTTATGCGAGATTAAACATGTTATATATTTAAGTATAAATTTATAACATAAAATTTTGTTTTTCCCTATCCATATGAATTGTTTACAGTAGAAGTTGAATAAAGCTTTGTACCTTATTTAATTTAATTTGAATTCTCAATTATTTGAATCAAATATATTCTCCAGTTCGAACTAACTGCAAATCGTACGCTCAACCAAGGCTCTAAGATATTGGAGGTGCAGGAAGTCAGGAACACCATCATAATTGAAACTACCTATGCAAAACAGAGTAAACGGGGAGAAGAGAAATAAAATGTCAATTTGAAATGAATACAATTGCTATCCTGTATGCTATGTTTGCGTATTCTGAATTTAATTCCCTTATCAGATCTGAGCCACAAAATATTGACTCTACAGTAGATAAAATTCAGAAAGCTTTTTAATCGATGAATCACAAATGCAATGCGATGTCCAGGTAATGTTTACGCAGGGTGAACTTTTTTTTTTCTCCTTCCATCCCACCCTTATGCACGCAATTAACAGTCGTGACTGGAAACCATCAAAAGTTACGAGTTCCAAAATGACATTAACGTCTTTACACTCGTCCGTCAACATTGTGCATGTGGAAAGTGATGTTCTGTTATTACAAATGACCTGTCGCCAGTTACTTTCACATTAGACTAGAACGCAGGTGACCGTCGGGCGTTTCGTGCGATTTTCTCTTAGATGTGACACGTCTTGATTTATTGGTCTGTTTTTTTCTTTCTGTTTTTGTTTTATTGCAGAGGAAAATTAAAGAAATGTAAATAACATGCTTTAATGATAATAAGCTGAACCCTAAATGGACCAATAAACGAAATTTGTATTTCTCGTTGATTAATATCGTTCATAATTCATTTTCTCTCAATGTCAATCAGAGATCATAAAATGTCGTGGCTATTATAATAGAGGGGGAAACGATAAACAAGACTCGTGCTGCATAGACTATGAAGAATCATTGTTGCCAGTAAAGTGGAGAGGCTAGAAAATTTCTCAACAGGCAACAAGCTAAGCAGCAATAATAAAACTACATTATATACTTTAAAAATTAAAAATTAAATTTATAAATATCATACATTTTTTTCTGAAGAATATCATGCTTTTGATATCATACCTTATTAATACTTTTTACAGGATGATTCTTTTTCAGATACCATAAATCGTCTTAAAATTGTTTATTCAATACTCCTGTACATGATAGAAAATTTAAGGAACAATGGTTAACAATGAACAAATACACCAAATGAGCATCAAAAAGTAAATAAAAGTTAGACAAGCACACAAGCCTTATCTATTCAGGAACATAGCCAAAATGGCGGTCAAAATTTGGTTAAAATTTTAAGTCAGCGTTACGTGGGTTGGCCGAAAAGTAATGCCTCCATGGCTGTAAATTTTTTTATTTGTTAACAGATTTTCAAAATTCTTTTTGTATCTGATATTTACATTTGTCCTCAATATAATGCACTATTCATTTTCGACACAGTCCCCATCCCTTTCCACGCATTGCTCCAACGCGTGCCTAGTCGGTGAACCCGCATAAGGTAAGGTTTTGTTCCAAACAAACTTCTTGCAGTTACATTATAAACATGATGTGGTCGGAGGTAAAAAAAAAAAAACATCTTCAGAGATGAAGTTAGATTATTCCTCTACAGTTCTTAATTGCTCCGCGTTTGTAAATCTAAAACTAGTTTGTCTTGGTAGCATTTTAGCAGACCAAAATGTTTAAATTTGTAACGAAAGAACTCGGTATACTTGGCAAGATCGGCATCTAATCTCCATTGGCCGCCATTTGCGAGTTACATCGCAATGAAATAGCGGAGATATTCTGAGTGGTTCTCTTAATAGGAGCTTCAGCAAAAAGCTACTTATAAGAATGCACGCTTGGTTTGTATAGCCGTCCGCCGTTTGCACGATAAGTTGAAAACGGATTAACTTTTTTCAAATTCTGTTTTCAGAAATATGACCATCAAGGTCTTAGCTCGGCTGTATCAACTTTTCAGGATTTTTCGTGGACCCCCTCAAATCGAATTCACGTGCTAAAAGAGTGACTGTAAAGTATACCAAGATAATGGCATGTCATATAACAATCGATCCGTCAAGAATAAATACACTGTTACTTTCTGTTTATCTTTTAAGTATTGTTGAAGTGAGCACGCGCACGCGACGATCGCTTTGTCGACGCACGATTGCTCATGATCTATATTATTAAGTAGCGGAAGAATGGAATTACTTATTGGTTTTACAATGTCCGTCTATCCCCGTCATAAGTTCTACATTTTTTGAGGTAGAAGATTGAAATTCGGAATGTAGCTTACTATGGGCATGTTCAACTTCACTATTTAGTTTGATTTTGATTGGTGCACTGGGGTCGGGAGTCAGAAGAGACAAAAGATCTATGTGCTATTTAGGTACGTAAAGGAGTGAAGTTCAGTATCCAGATTCCTCTAGGCAAGATCTACATTATATGAAGTTTAGGTCAAATTGTTCCAGTGGGGTCGGAATTGCGAGGGTGGCATTCACTTGGTCTTTAGAACTATGGCAATTGGCGTGTGATATGTCATTCGATCGGAAATGATGAGAAAGGAAAGAAGATAGAGCTCTTTTACATTTTCTACATACCATGTCGAGAAAATAAATTTTTTGATTAAAGAACTTGGAATGGGGGGTGGGGGGGGGTAAATAGTGCAGATAAAGGGGTAAAGATAGATGACCGCCGGGTCCGCTACTTGCCTATACCTTACTCGTAGGGATTAGTTTCTTGTTAATACGTAAATGTATAAATGTATTTCTAAGGCCTGAGCGCGAAAACGTCAGACATTGTTACATCCTCATCCGAAGATACGTTTAATCGCATTTCAGGGCTTATTATTGGTAGAAATGCGATTAAACGTATCTTCGGATGATGATGTAACAATGTATGACGTTTTCGCGCTCGCTTCACAGCTAAAGCTCCTCCTTGGAATGTTTACAAGATTTTATTTTTATAACCAACGTGGATTTTGTTACGTTTATGACTTTTCCGGTATAATTAAAGCCATAACGCAGCATTTTATAAGGAAAAATTTACTACCGCAAACTCTCTATTGAATATCGATTATCGATAGTTCTGATTTTACGATAGTTTCCTTCGTAATATTGACTGCTGATCAGTACAAAAATTGACTCATTTTATGTGTGCTTTTAATCTGTTTAGATCCATTTTGGTATGGATAACCATTTTCGAGATATAGCATATTTTGGAAAATCGATTTTTGACGATATCTAGGGAACTATTGGTCCCACCTTAATAAAAAGTGCGGAAGACGGAAATACAGTATAGAATTCAATAACGAATTTTTTAAGTAAAATATTTTTTATTCTTCCTATAACAATCGTTCCTTCTCAGCAATTGCTGCAACATATTTGTATTGTTAAATGTTATCTGAAATGCTTAAAATATTTTTTTGACAATACTTATTCTTAATATTTTTTTTATTTTTTACACCTATGGAATTATCAATTCAGATGGAAGAGAAAGGGAACATTCGGAGGAGATATACATCTCTGCTCAATCAACAAAAGAACGAATATTATTAGATGCTTTCGACATATGTTACCGCAAACATTAAGTACATGGAGGACATTCTTTATTGCGAAGGAGAGGAAGAGGAAAACATTGTTACCCAAATAGCAAAAAAGAGTTATTAATACAAAGTTATATAATTAAAAGAAAATTTTCACTTTATATGTGTGCGATAGATCTGACACTGCCAGTTCAAATCCAGGCACTAACGATATATTATTTTTTTTCGTTTTTATAATTTTTTAAAGTTTTTATCGTCATCTGATAACATGTTTTGTGATAATTTTCTGCATTTTGAGTCTCTATTTACGTTTTTCTTTTTCCCTCTAAACTTACATATTCTAGTTTCATCTCAAACATTTTACCTCTAAAATTAAAAAAAAAAAAAATTGTAGCTCTCTCTCTCTCTTTGTGTGTGGTTACAATCAACACCACCTAAAAGATACAATGAACTAACTCAATAAAATCTTGTAAACATTCCAAGGAGAAGCTTTAGCAGTGAAGTAGAAATACATTTATGCGTTTATTAAAAATAATTAATCCCCCCCCCCCC
>JAHWFO010027470.1:113158-167229 GCA_023313115.1 Rhysida immarginata
TAATTAATCCCCCCCCCCCCCACCGCCTCCCGAGTAGGATAAGGCAAGTCATCTATTTTTGCACTTTTTACCTCTCCCCAAGTTTTATTAATCAATAAATTGATTTTCTCGAACGTAATATGTAAAAAATGTAAAAAACCTCGTATCTTCTTTCCTTTCTCATCATTTCCGAACGTATGATATATCACATACATATGTTGCCAGTTCTAAGGACCAAGTGACAGTCACCCCCACAAATCCGATCCCACTGGAACAATTGGGCCTAAACTTCAAAGTAATGTAGATCTTGCCTAGAGGAATCTGGATACTGGATTTTACGCCTCTACGTACCTAAATAGCACATAGATATGTTGCCCTCTCTGAATCCCACCCCGTAATTCCGACCCCCGTATACCAATCAAAACCAAACTAAATAGTGCATATGGAAATGTCCATAGTAAACTACATTCCGAATTTCAACCTTCTACCTCAAAAAAATGTAGAAATTATGAAGGGGACGGACTAACATTATAAAACTAATAAGTAGCTCCATTCTTATACTACTTACGAGGGTCAGTCAAATGAAAACCGGAAATATTTTTTACAGCTCCTTTATTACAGACAGAGTTGGTACACTATTTTTCAATGTAGTCCCCATCTTTTCGATGCATTCCACCATCGAGTCGGGAAGGCATCGATACCTCAGGAAAAAAAAATCTTCATATAATGGAGATCTTGCTTATAGGAATCTGCATACCGAATTTCACTCCTTTATATGCATAAATACACCTAGACCTTTTGGTACCCTCTAATTTTTACCCCCAAAACTCCGACCTTAGTGGGATAATCAAAACTAAACAAATAGTGAAGGTGCACATGTCCATAGTAAGCTACATTCCGAATTTCAACCTTCTACCTCAAAAAATGTAGAAATGATGAAGGGTGATTCAAATCGTGTGTAAAATAAAACCAATAAGTAGCTCCGTTTTTTCGCTACTTAATAATAAGCTTATAGATTATGAGCACTTGAGCAATCGTGCGTCGACAAAGCGATTTCACGTGCGCGAGCCGATGTCAATAATGCTGAAAGGATGAACAGAAAATAACAATGTATTCCTTCTTGACAATCGATTGTTATATAACATGCCAGTAGCTTTGAATTCTTTACACTCACTGTTTTAGCACGTGAATTCGACTTGAAGGGGTCCACGAAAAATTCTGAAAAGTCGATACGGTCGAGCTAAGACTTTGATGGTCGTATTTCTGAAAACAGAATTTAAAAAAGTTAATCCGTTTTCAAGTTATCGTGCAAACGGCGGACGGCCAGATAAACGTACAGACCAAGGGCGCATTCTTATAAGTAGCTTTTATGCTAAAGCTCCTAATAATGATGTGGTTCAACAATATTTCGTTACTTACTAATTTTGAATGGATGACAATACTATACTCTGTCCAACGAAAGTTGGAGTGGGTGTGTCCAGTTAAACTTCCTACTTCGATTGTTAGACATTGTTGATTCTACTTTGGCGACAATGTCTAACAATTGAAATAGGAAGTTTAACTGGACACGCCACTCCAACTTTCGTTGGATAGATTATAAAAGCAATATTGACAGTTTTGTTAAGTCAAATAAATAATGCCTGTTCGCTAAATTAAATAAAGGGCTCATTATTTTGCCATGAATTATAGCATTTAATTTTCAATTATTCTCACTATTTGAATACCCAAAATTTCGTAACGGATGAATGGTGGTTAAATTCAAATAAACAAAGAATTTATTTTTCTAACGGGAATGAATTAGTTTAAATGAAAACCAGATGAGAATGAGCAAACTATCTCCGTAACGATTAGTCCAATTTTGAATTTTTTTTTCAAATTTATATTTATTATAGAGTCTACTATATGCACATATATAAATCACATCCGTATCGGATGTCTTATTTAGAGATATTGATTATCGATAATTATGATTTTTCAATAGTATCTGTTAGGATATTGACCACTGGAATTGTCGGAATTAATTGTTTTTATGTGTGTACTATTAAACTGCTTTGGTTGCTTTTTTGCTGTAACTCGCCATTACCGAGATATAGCACATTTCAGAAATTCGAATTTTGGCCGATATCTTGGGAACTACTGGTCCTATAGAAATTTGGATGCGATATTCGTAATCGGCGATAAAAGACGCATTCACTTCATATATCATATGTCCCCTACCTTAAAAAAAGTGCGGACAGACGGAAATATAGGATTTAGTATCGAACTTTTTAAGAATTTAAAAAAATGAGAATATATAAAAAATGAGAATATAAATGGGAATTTCAAATGAGAATACGTCAAATGAAAATTCAATATAGATGAGGAAAGAAACTGAATAGAAATAACAAAAACTGAACACTCGTCTAATACGAACAACATAAAAGGGAATAAAATGGAAGCTAATGTGAAGATGCGTACTCATCGTGTGATGCACGCCTTTTTTTAAAAAATAAAATTTGATGAAGCTTTATATTCATTCAAATAAGCTACCTTTATTATGAATAGCATTATCAGACGTGTCTCGCAGCATTCCCAAGATCCACATGAACACCATTCCTCGTGTAGAATGTCAAAAGAGATCTGGAAAAATTGTAAAATGGGGGACCTAGAGCCGAATATCTCTCTATACAATTCACAATACAGGATTGTGAGCAAGAGAGTTATGAGGGCAAGGATGTTAATGAAATCTTGTATCCTGTTCTAATTTTTCTTGTACAACGCTAGTGTACTGCCATTCACATCATCGCTTCGGTATGAAAATGTTAGTATCACAAGGAATGTATTTCAATGTACAGGTAGATCCAGTTATACACGATTTCGGTATCCGCGGTTTTCATTTAGTAGCACCATCGATCACCAACATGCGAAAGCTCTTCTACTTTTGTTAGGAGCTGAATTCGTTTTTGAGTTTTGTTTTGTTCCTATCCCTGTGTTTGTGCACATTTAGCACATCACTGGCTATCTATGAATGATAAGGTTGCTATATATCAGTTTGGACAAGATCAGCTGAGTTTCTAATCTGTTTGCGAAAAGATTTATTGTTGTAGGACTTAAAATGCCGCCGAAACGTAAAGAAAGTATTATTACCGAAGGAAGAAAGCGGGCCCGAAAATCCTATTCGTTAGAAACTGAGCTGAAGGTCCTCGAAGAAGATGAAGAAAACGTTACAGTCAACCATTAAACAATTTTTAACGAAACATCCTACCAGTTCGAACGATCCCTTAAGATCCAGTCCGAGCTCCTCTTCCAAACTCTCTTCGGGATTCCACCAGCACTATTACAGGAAGGAGACTGTTGGAAACAGCATCAGAATCTTCTGGTACAGATGAACCCAAAGCAATATAAGGTTTAGATTGTGGATACTTCTTTTTGTTGTACGTGTACATGTATTTTGAGTATTTTAGAGTATCTTGAGTTTTATAAAATAAAATAAGGTGCTATTTTAAGAATAAAAAATAGAAAACTGTTGTATTACTAATCCTATACTTCTATAACGCAATTATTTACGTTATATCAAAAAAATAATCAATGCTTATGAGAACCAAACTCTATTCTGTACATGTTAAATGGAACCCGTTTTATGCAAATTCGGTATACACGGCAATTTCGCAGAACATTTGTATCGCGTATAACGGGATCTACCTGTACTCTAATTTTCTAGATGACATGTATGTAATCTTTCAACGTATCAAAATATCCGTTCGGCCCAACAAAATATCACTATTGAAAAAATAAGAAACAACTACCCCTAATTACATAAGTATTCCAGAACTTACTTTTAATTTTTAACACCTGCAATTTAAGGATTGCATTCAAAGTGGGACTACAATAACAGCATTTATAGGTAATCCTAAAGATGCCATCCTACCTCTGGAAAAATTTATAATCTATCTGCTTAAATGTGGTTCTTGTCATAATCAAAATGTGGAAAGAGCATTTCACTCATATAAAGTATGGTAGATCGGAGAAATCGAGTGTCGCCAAACATATGTTAGAATCAGTTCACAGTATTAGTTTAGTTAATTTTAAGTTAATTAAGTCTGTTCATTCAAGAAATCAATTAAACAGCTTTGAGAATATTGAAATCCATAAAAGGATCCTAATACGTATGTTATTAAATGCTGACAAGGGGCCAATCCCAGAGCCTATTCTATTCGATTTTTAGTTTTCCTATTCCAATTTTTGGAATTTTCCCTCGCATACAGAAAATATAACTATGCACCATGATATACGGTCACCAAATGATGATCAAACTTCTTTAAATTGTACTCTTAACCTTAAGATCATTAAATTATTTCTCCTTTATTTTATTTTCCACCCCAAATTATTTCTCCTTTAATAATTCCTTCTACTCCCAACCTTCTGGTTTAGGAATGGGGTTTGCATTAAGCAGCTTCCTTTCCGAGGTCTTCCTACAACACCTTGAACTAACCTTTGTTTCTCTTCTCCTCTCTAACTCTACTATCATTTCTTACTTTCGCTATGTTGATGACATCCTATTGTCTTTGATTTCCGTTCCATCTCGCCCGCTGCTATCTCTAACATCTTTAACTCTTTCTCCCCACATATCTAGTTTACTTTTTAAACCGAAGTTAACAAATCTATCCCTTTCTTTTATGTTCTCATCACTAATGACCCCCCGTAAAACCAGCACGTCCTCTAACTTAATCCATTATACTTCCTCGCACCCTTCTACCCATAAACATGCCTCCCTCCGCTTCTTTATTGATCGTGCTCTTAAGCTGCTCCTCTGTCCTTCTTCTCTTTCCTCTGAATTCCGCATTATCCGCTCCCTTGCCTTAAAAAATGGCTACTCTTCTTTCAGCTCTTCCCGTCTGCTTCGTCGCAGAAAGCTCGCCCTCCTAAGAAATGGGTATCCTTACTCTGTCTTGGTCCCCACTTCTCCGTTTAACTAATTTCCTTTCTTCGTTTGATCTCCAGATATCTTTCCGTTCTCCCACCCCCTTTTTACGTACCTTAAATCCTCCCACCTGTTCTAAAGCCATTAACTTTTCCCGTTCCGGAGTATATCGTTAGAACTGCGGATTTTGCGACAAATTTTATATTGTTTTGTCATCCCGCAACTTCACTGTCCGTTTTAAAGAGCATATGGCCTCTTACCAAAAGAAAGATGGCAAATCACATCATGATAACCACCTCGCCATTATCAGACACGCACCAAATAAATACGAAAAAGTGATATCCATTATTGTAAAGACCCATTCAAGACTGCAATTCTGGAATCTATAGAAATTTTTAAAGCCAAGATCTCCTCCTTAATTGTCAAACCGATTTCGACATATTTCCTATTCTTAATTCTGTATCAGAATTACTGTATTTTTTTATTAATTTGTTTATCATTTACTTCTTGTTTTTATATACAGGGTGATTCAGTCAATTTCTGACCATTTCAGTACTATGATTTATTGACCCATTAATGATTTCAGTATGATATTTTAGGCAGTTCGGAGTTTTTATTCTCGTGGAAAAGTCTTGATGATATGCTCAATGTGGCCACTACGAACGTTTTGAACTGCTCGCAGCCGAATGGTGAAGTTGTTCATAACTCTATCCAGGATTCTGCATCCACAAGGGTGCAGTAGTCGACGATGCTTTGTCGCAGCTGGTATAGGGTTCTTGGTGCTGTCGTGAACACACTGTCTTTAAGGAACCCCCAGAGATAAAAATCACATGGGTTTAGGTCACGACTCGCAGGCGAACAGATTTTTTGGTAGGGGAATCGACCAACCCTGTGCGAACATTTTCGACAACTTCGGCCCTTCGAACACGAGCTTCGCTCCCGCCTTTTTTCTTGCCTTTAACACATCCAGTGGCACGAAATTGCTTGACAAAATCCATGACTGCTTGCCTGCCTGGTGCGTCTCGACACTTATAATCCTTCGGGAACTTTCTTTGCACAGTTACAGGTGATTTTGTCTCGAAATACCATTCGACAACCTTGCATTTCTGCTCTGTTGATAAAGCGGGCGCCATTTCTCAACAATACGATTTTCATGCAGCGCCGTTGCAACAATACAAACTCCAACTATTTAGAAATTCGATATGGCGCTCATATTCTTTCAATTGTTTATCCCTAATGCACGTCATTCGAGTAACATGGTCAGAAATTGACTGAATCACCCTGTATCAATTGTTGTTGATTAATTTATGTTTTAAATATTATTATTATTTTCTATATTAGTTTATTTGTTATCCATTCATTATTTTGTTTCATCCAGTTAGTGTGTTTCTATCCCTTTATTGTAGCCATTCTCTGACCCTTTATAGCAGCCATTCTCTTACCCTGTATATTTTAGCTTTACTTTTTTTCTAGTAATTGGACCTAGACTGTATTACTCATTGAATTTGTCATGCCATACGTTGTATTTTATCCAATCATTTATTTCCATTGTACCATATAGCATGAAGCCTCTAGAGTGTATCCTTGATAAAGCCGGGAATAAATGGCGAAACTAATCGGAAACTCTGTTCTCCCTTTACTGTATTGCAAAGGCTCTACCATTTTCATTCTTAACCTTAGTTGAATAGATCCGCACGTATACCGCACTGTCGGTGCAATGGTGTAACAACTTTAACTAGGTCATACTTATCTTTATCAATTAAAACCAGTGTTGTTGAGGAAATAAATTTTTAATAATGACCTATTAAACGAACGTAATATTTTAAACGCCTTTTCCTCGAATGTATCAATTTTGAGTTTTTACACTGTTCTACTCACAAAGCGATATTTCCCTTCTTAATGGTTTCATATGACATTTTTCTATGTGACAATAGCATGCTGAAAATTTTCCGCATACAAAAGATCACCTTGAAATATGGAACGGAAAACGTAAGCACAAACAATGTTATGCTTTTTGTTTCTGTAGTTCATATGAAATACACTTTAGAGAACGAAATCTTCGCTTTTGAAATATTATTTTCCTGCCACATTTGTGTCTTTACAATAATTAAAAGCTTTCAGATTCTTGCTTTCGAGACGTCAATTCTGTCTTTCCATTCCTTTCTTGAAGTTTTCAAAATCAGAAAGTTATGCCTTAAGACACATTACATCGACGAGATATAACACAACCTCTTAACCATAATAATATGCGTCAAACTATTGTGTTGGTTAAAGAGCTGGTGTTATATCTCGATGTAATTACTGTATCCACACTTTTGTTAATTCTAGATTTGTTATTATTTAAAAAGGTTTGTCCTTGTTCATTGTACTTGTCTTTTAGCGTACGTACTTTAGTTGATGGTATTTATCATTTATGCAGATTTGATATTAATACAGTTTGGACATTTTTTGTTCGACATTCTGGCAGCTGTTAGGTGAGTGACCATCATTCTTGTTTCACCACGACTATAAATCACAGATTGTGCAGAACTGGTTTGCTAACATGAATTGGAATTGTAGTGAAATTGTCGTTTGCTCCGAGTCCGGATTTCATCTCATAGTATACTTTTGGGATAAACTGGAATCGGTTGCGAGTTAGGCTACACATATATCAAAACGGACCACTGCTTTTGGAAGAATGGCGTGCCCTTCTGATTGCAGCACTTCAAAACTGACGGATAATCTTTCAGAGATAGTGGCAATTGTTATCGCAGTAAACAGTAGTCCATTAAATGCCATTTTTTTTCCCTAAAGTTTTTCGTGTCCGGATAATTTGGTTATATATTTGCTCCGGTTTATCTTAAGTTTCATCTATCATAATTCCTTTGAATGAATAGTTCCTATCTTTTCATTGTCGTCTATGGACAAACAGATGGACACACACATGTTATAGCCTTCTGTTGAAATTACTACATAAAATCAAGACAGATGGAAATAGGATGCGTATTAATAATTTAATAACTAATGTTGGGTCAAATATTTATTCAATGATAACAATCCTCTCCAACAAACAAACTTAAAAATTCTTTTAATTTTAAAATTTTAAAATTTGAAAGACCCAACATCAAGAAAAGAACATGCTGGGTTTAATTACTTCATGTCCTTTTTAGTTAGTCAAATAATTTTATCTTCATGTTGGCTCAGTCACATTTTTTGTTACATAGGGAAGGGAGGGATGTTTATAATTTAATTTTATTGTCTTCAATATTATGATTTTTTAAGTTCTTATCTTGATATTGGATTTTTTCAAATTTTGAAATTTTAAAATTAAAAGAATTTTTAAATTTGATTTGTTAGAGAGAATTGTTATCATAGGATGACCATTAGTTTCGTATATTTAGGTTTATAGTATTCAGTTTTTTAACAAAAATATTAAAACTGAATAAAAGAAAAGAACATTTAACTAAAGAAAACAGAAAAAAAATCATAAGAAAAGAAATTCGATTGAAGGTTGCGAAATGTGTCATAGAGGGGGGGGGGGGATTGTTTACAATATTTCTAGGAATCTGTTTTTAAATTTAAATAAATTCTCTCGTCAAATTTTTTTGTGAATATTCGTTGATTGCCCTAGTTGGAAAAAAAAATAAACTATTCAATTCGTTAAAACGATGACGCTTTTTTTTTTTTCAAAGCGCATTCCGTTTTAAATTATTTTTATTTTACGTTGAAAGTCCAGATGTAGGAATCGAATTCATGAATTAAATCAAGCCGCTCTTTACAAATGAAAAAAAAATTCTTGTTTTTTCTGATGGGAGCCATTCGGAGAATTATATACCCTTAATTACTTTTCCCCTCTTTCATTCAGTTCGGAAATTTTATGTGCAGAAAGCAATGTAGTGAAATACCTTGAAAAAATATTTTTATAATCTAATCGACAATGGATTTTAAAAAATTTATTCATAAAGTGAACATCAACCGATTATGTAGCAAAAGAACAATCAGAAACCGGACACCTAAATACTTTCTTTATTTACAATGTATCTAATATCTTGGTACAACTGCCTTTGCGAATAACAACAGCCTGCCGATGTCGTGGCATACTCTCTACCAATTTTTGTAAACTGTCGGTATATTCGTTCACTGTTTCATGGCTCTGTGCACACACAGGATTTTCTAATTTATCCAAGGATGTTCTACTGGGTTGAGGTCGAAGCCTTGAGCTAGCCATTCCAGCACTTGTATGTCCATATCTTCAAATCTGGCAATACTATTTAGACACATTTCCTGCTATTATACAAAGGGCCTTCACCGAACTGCTACCACAGCGTAAAAGTTGGGTAGCAATCCTGGTAGCATTGGTGTTCTTGGGTCTGTTAACCCACACAGTAGAAAAATTCCGCGACCTGGACTCTGAACCAGGGACCACCTTTTCGCTATCACTGCTCTAACCAAATGACCATACACCATTCGCCAACACCGAATAGAAATATTGTTATGATGTGTAATTATGGAGTTCCATGTAGTCATATGACAGCCCAAATGGAAGAGTAGGGAAGTCGAAATCATCCTTACCATTAAACCATCAAATTAACTGATGAAAAATTATTTAAGAAACTGAAGAAAATTCTTCAAACATTTCATAAATATACAATGTAGAAAAGAGAAGAATAAATTCCGTAGCCAGGATCGAATTATACCCGCGGCAAGGTCAACCTGAAACTGAAGAATCTGTTATAGGGACCACGACTTTCACTGAAATGTTTGACTTGCGAGTCAGGGGCCTGCTCTGTCATTTGGGTCATAAGGTTTATAAGGACACGTAACATCATCGGCGTTCATTGTCCGCGATAGCTCAATTGGTAAGAGCAGCTAAAGTTGTGGTTTCTGCTTCGAATCCAGATCGCGGAATTTTTCCTTCTCTTTTCTACACCGTATTTAAGAAATGTTTGAAGAATTTTCCTCAGTTTCTTAACTTTCTCTGACGTAGTCTAATATTTCAATATTAAGTTGTAGTCTACTGATGTCTTGAAGGTGGAAACTATATTAGCTGTCAGCGGTTATTATGATGGTTAAAGCGGGAGGGGGAGACGCAGATCGATTTACAAAATATACCAGTTATTATAAACCAGCAGCTGGAAGTCACTTTACGGCAATCGAACTGTTTGCATTTTTCGAGCATCATTCTGATCTAATCAATTTAATCAGCTTTTATTTAATTTGTTTACGCAGTGTTTATCTTTTTTTTCTTTTTTCTTTTTTTTTTTAATGGCAAAAGAAATGTTATGAGCGTTATTTTAGTTCTTACTCCATGACAGAGCATGACCATGACTACTTTAGGATGAAAATTCGAATTTCAAAACACAGCGTTCAATTTCCAGCAGATCGTCTTCATCTAATTAATTCAACATCCGCAATTCCGATTGAAGTTACTTTTCTATGGACTCGGGTTATATAATAATAAAAGTCTATCAAATTCGTTTTCAGCAGAGCAGAGAGAAGATTTGCATTCCCATATCATTATGATATACACATTTTCGAAAACCCTACTCTTTAAACGTTTTAATTCCAATGATAGAAACAAGTTCATTTGAATTTGGTCGTTTCGTCGTATAATATACATTTTTAATAAATTTAACATTGAAATTTTCCAGCCACGTTATCGATTTCTGAATGCTTGTAATTCAATGCTAACTTTAACAAAAGCTCTGATAAAGACAGCGACAATTTCAAAGCAAAATATTTAAAAACATTTCAAAGGAAAAAATTACTATTCATTTTCTGACATCACTTCTTTTTAAATTATTCTGTTAATCTTTTAATTAAAATTTTACTGTGAATAAAATTTGAATTTACACCTAAACGCTAGAAGCAATAAAATGGGAGTCAAAAGTCCAATATAAATACTTACGTGAATATGAAATGAACGTGCGTTGTTCTTTCATCAAAGATCTACATTGAAATTGCTTCTGAAATTCAATAATATTGTTGCTAAAATCCAGCTCAACATTAAAAACTCAGTCACTTACATCTGCTCGGACTTTCCTTACTAAGTATTTAATCCCTCACTGAACACTTTACTATAAAATAATCCACCAAAGCTTTACTTCTTAAAAATATTGTATTAATCATCATGCGGAACGAAGGAAAATTCAGCGAATGACGTAAAAAAAGTGACGAATATTGCAAAGATGCCCGTTGCGTTTTCCTAATATGCCAAATGTGTTGCAAAATTCAATCCTTTGAAGGATATGAGAAATGATAGAGGTTTTTTTTTTAAAAAAAAAAAGCTCTATATACACATTTGGACTATTAACACGTTTTTTTCTGCGTTTGTAATATCAGTGTTTTTGAACTAGTTGTGAAAATATTTCCAGAAAAATAATTAGAATTGCTTTTTCTATCATCATTGTGTATTTTACATGAGATTACATTAAAGATAAAGTGAAATGTAGAATAAACTAATCTAGAATAATGATGTAGAAGAATGATGGTAAAAACCGAAATAAAGGGTATTTTCCATAAATAAAGGGTACTTTCCTAAAAAAGAATAATATAAAACAGGATTTTTTTTTTCAGTAATCTAAAGGAAGTTGGAGATACGTTCTTATCGAAGAAATGATTATTTTGCACAAACATTCAGTTTTATTTAATTTGAACGCGTCGTCCTGAAGTAATTGGAGGGCACGGCGGAAGGCCGGAAATCATATTCGACCGGAAAACCTTCAGCTGTTAGCTCCCTAACTGATGACATCCAGTTATGTCCTTGCTTTCCGACAATCCATTTTCCCCATGTTTTGCATATCCGACACCTGATGATAAGCCCTACTGACTCATTTATAAGTTTTCAACTTGTCTTTTCCGATTGGCAAGCACTGAAAATGATGCCATGCTTAGAAAGGAATAATTGATATTTCTTGGTAATAACCCGGATCCGTTGTACAAATATTAATATAGGGAGTTGTCGAAGCTAGGAAGCTCACATTTTCTGAGATTACATTTATTGAATATCTGAGGCAGGAAATAAATATAATTAAAGTTTCAATTGTCCAAGAGAGATGAACGGTATATTCATCTCCAATTCTATATTTTAGGATTGACGAGACAATCGTTTCATAATGCTGTGCTCATAAACAAGAGAGTTATTATTTTGAAATAATAATTTATAAAATATGCAGAGATGCTGACTTCACACATCTTTAATAAAGACGAGATGAGTGTATTAGAAAAAGGTCTGAAATTCTCTTTTTCCAGCAGACGTAATCCAGTCGAACAGCTGATTGCTGACATCGAAACTGGCATCCAAAATCTGGATGATTCTAGCAAAGTATTCATTCGAAATGCTTGCAAGTTACAGAAAATCCACAACAAAAGAGTAAAGTGTTAATAAAGGCGTAAAACAAAAAGATTGGCAAAGGCAGAAAGTTAGAGAAGACGTTGGTCCTTTCACTAATGTTACCAAAAATCCATTACCTCAGTTTGTGAATAAATTTCACAAGGCAATTAGAGATTCCGAAGAAGGAAGCTTCTATTATTAACACCTCCTTGTGGATTAGAGGTTTTCCTTTTTGGTTGTTCAATTCCATAATATTTGCTTATCTTTTATCATTATAATTTTTAATTGCTTCTTATTAATCATTGTGTCCTATTAATGATTCTTATTAATTCTGAATGTGAAATTAATAATTAAATAATTAATATTAATATTCTGATTTTTAAAGGTACTTGATGGTATCTTCGATCAACTATTTTTTCTTGAAAATTCCATAATTATCATTTTTCTGCATCGCTACTCGAAAGTTGACTTCGTTTTTTGTTATCATTGCATATTTAAAAATTAAGAAATGAAATTACATATTCTATTCAATCAATTATGAAGATGACCGTGATGCTAGATAGCGTATAGCAAATGATGATAACAAGAAACAATTATCGAAAAACGAATTCTTAGATAAGAAAACGATAATTTTTTGATTATTCAGATAAAATATTCCATCAGATCACTTTGGAGAAATAACTTTCTAGATTTTGCTATCTCTTCATCTTTTATAATTTTATTTAATCAATTTATAAGTTTTTATATTGAATAAATTGTTAAACAGTGTTATTTAATTATTTGAATGGAAAATAGAGATAATGTCATAATGGTTATTCTTTTTTTTAGTTTCGATATAGTGAAAAAAATATTAAATAAATTGAAAACCAATTTATTCTATTAGAAAAATATTTTGTTTGAAATATTATACTCAGCATTTGATATTAGTCCGATGTTATTGATGACTTTATCATAAAATCATTTGAGATGTTCCAGTATTGTAGATTTCACTTTGATATAGATAGGACATAATAGTAAAAGTGATTTTTATAATGCTAACACACTATCGCACAGTCCGATGTTGTTTTGCGTGGATCAGCCTTGCAAGGTACGATGGTGACTTCGTTTTGAGTGCCTAGGCCAACAAAAAAGACAGGCCTGAGCACTCAAACGTCACCTGACCAAAGTAGTCTGAGCAACAATCCAACCTCCATTGTTTTCTACAAACGAAAAGACCTTGATTGTTAAAATCCAAGATGGAGACAATTAAAGTTGGATTGTTGCTCAGACTATTATGGTCAGACTTTTGAGTGGCCAGGCCTGTCTTTTTCGTCGGCTGCGTTAGTAGATGGTATGACGTTGGATGAGTTATAATTGAAGAAATAGACCATGTTGATGTAACTTATATAGAATGATAAAATGAAATTTGGAACAAAATCCTCGTCCTTTGAAATCGATTAATGAAATAAGTAAAATAACTGATAATGTTTTCAAGACACATTTGGTCTCATCATCAGTTGTTCTTAGGATTAAAATTTAATGATAATTGTTGTAAACGTTGATTGTTCTTTTATGTTTGATTGTAGATAATAAATTGTTGTGATTTCATAGTTTATATTTTATTATTTAATTATCTGCCAATCATTAAGCAGCGGAGCACCGTCTGTCTGTCCCCGTCATATTTTCTACAATTTTTGACGTAGAAGGTTGAAACTCGTAACGTAGCTTTTCATAGGCATGTTTAACTTCACTATTTAGTTTGGTTTCGATTGACCCACTGGGGGTCGGATTTATGGGGGTTGGAGTTAGAGGGGACCAAGTGATACTCGGAGCTACGTGGTATTTAAACTCAGGGTTTCCGCTACTTTCCTATACCGTTCTCGGGGAGATTATTTTCTTGTTTCCAATATTGATGGAAAAATTAACATAAAAGAGTCATCAAGGAAAAATAACATCGGACATATATCAGAAGCTGAGTATAGTATTTCAAACAAAATACTTTTCTAATAGAATCCAATTTATTTATTTATTTTTTTCACTATATGGAAACTAAAAAAAGAATAACAATTATGACAGTAAAAACTTTTGCTATCGATTTAAGGTGTCAAGTGATTTAACTCTTACTAATTGCGTGATTTACCAGTAGATAAGTTTTATAGATTAATATACAGTTTGAAAATAATATATCACTTTAGGAAGAAATCAATTCTTTTAGGAATTGCAATTCTTGGAACACGCGTATAGCCAGACAACTTTCCCGCCGTCGAGCTAAATCTTTCGGAGATTCTATTTTCTGGTGAAATCTTGAAATGGAGGTGAAATAACTGAATTATGGGGGATTTGAACATTTAATACTGAGCACTAACAACTCATTTCCTACTATGCCCAGTGAATTTACATTCGCTTTAATAATTTAGAATGAAGGGCTCGTGTAGAGATGTAGGGCTAACATTAAAAATTAATTTCTTAATGAGATTTTCTAAAAAATAATCGGCGTCTATCAAAAGATAATTAATTTAATCGATGTACAACAATCTATTTAACCCTTCCTATCACAATGTTTCATTATGAAGCTCTGAAAAGAAACGAAAGAAACCACTTTGACAGGGCACGCTCGTTATTTAAATAACAGCGAGAGATTGGGCGCATAACTAGCTTGAAAACGTATTAACTGCTCGTGTATTTTGAACGCTACGTTCCGGTTCGTGGAGATAGGGAGGAGGAATTGTAAGGAGGAGAGAGAAAGAGAGAGAGGGTTGTCAGTTAGCTGAGGGTGGTCGATGATGGCGGCGGTTGCCTAGCAACTGCTGAGTGCTTGTTGCTCTGAACAGAAATAGAATCAACACAGCACGAAGTTCAAGGATTCTTCAGCTGTGCGTTCGATCTGCGCAGTAAATGCCCAATGTTTACACTGTTCGTCGTTAAAGAGTGAGGCGAGATAAAAATACAGTTCCGGGGAGAGCAAAATTACTCAACGAATTTGTTACCACGTATTTCCAACAAATTCGCTTTCCATTAAGGTAATTCAGACGACGGCCGGAGGGGGAGAAGAGAATTGAGAAAAGAACAATAATAGAAAAGAGAGAAAGAAAGAGCGTTCCAATTTTTTGCATATAAAAAAAAACTATCTATGAATGAATGAACGAGTGAGCGAGTGAGTGAGTGAGTTAGTGTGTGTGAGTAAATAGTCTGGCGCTGAACAACATGAGGGAACCTAACCTGAGACTGTCAACAAGGAGAGGAAAAAAGTTTAGAAATTCTTTTGCCAGTAAGTTACGTAATGAAATTTAAACTATGACAGTCACGTTTAAAGGAGAAAGTGTCACTCTGTCTATATTTATCAACGACAGTCTTCCAAGAACATTTGAAATCTGTACTTTAACAGAAAGTGACGCAATAAGCAGCTTATCAGCGCTTAATGGCTCGAATAAATTTGCTGTATTAATATGTAAATTAAATATTCGAGATGTTCTGAACTTGAAAACAGGAAAGGGGAAACGACCATTTTTCATTTTTAAATTTTAAAAAAAAAAAAAAAAAAAAAAAGCCAACGTATAAATCTACAAGTAAGTTCTCTTATTATAAATTGTGCAACTTAAACTGAGTTAACTCTTGCGTGCCCAAACGTTGCACTAATAGTTAACTTTCGTTGAGTTAGTCTCCGATATATCAAGAATAAAAGAAAATGTTGTTTTCGTAAGCATTTCGCTTTCACTTGCTATGATGTAATGATCATTTCAAGTGAATTTTTCCTACAAGATAAGGACGAATAGGCTATAAAAGTAATGACGCAATAAAACTTATACACGTGATCTCAATTATCTAAATGTAATCAATAGCATACATGAGCAAAAATATAAATAAATAAATCAAAATATAAAAAATTTATATACACGTGCTTTTCTGCACGTATGACAAAAATGCACGTTTGACGGATGCTGAAAAGTAAAATATATACATTTTGAAGTGATGAATACTCGTGAGCTACATGTTCTTTCGAGATAAATTTCTCGGCAAAATTCGCCTACGCTCATAATGGAAGAAGAGATTTTCTGTTTTCAGAAAATAACTAGGCGCTCCTTTTCGCTTTAATTTGTGTTTTCCCCGAATCGGCTCATCTTGGTATTAATTTCGGTATAAAACACTCGTCACCACGGAAACGACAGCCACTAAAGTGAACAGAGTCGAACGGAAAAAACAAATTGTTGGCCTTCAAATTGCAAGATAAAAACCACAGGAATATATTCCAGCCTATCTTGTTCAAAGAAATAAAGTCCTTAGTCAACAATTAACAGAGAATGGAGAGCTTTGTATTGACAATGTGTACAACGTACAAAAGGAAGGCTTCAACAAATAACAAGAAAAAGGAATCTCGAAGGAAATCTTGAAAAGAAACAATTTAGAATGATTTCTTTATCTGACGACTCAGAAAATAAGATAAATGTAGGTAAAATATAGTATTGCGAAGAAGTCTTCATTAATCAAGTCATTTTTTTGATAAAGCTTCAAAAAGACAGGCTTCGTTATAGCGAAAATTTTCGTGTCGAGGAAAATAAATATGAAAAAAATTTTGAAGGGGGTCCTTCCTACACGTGTAATATGTAATGCGGAAGAAAAAAAAATTTTCTGATTGCCGAATAAGAATCTAATAAATGTTAGAACAACAGTAACAAGATAAAGTATGTTTACTATTAGAGAAGCGAATATAAAACAAATATTTAAATTAGGCAACATCAGCAGCTCAAATCATTTACAAAATGACAAGCGGATGATACTGAATTCCTCAAGTAAAATTTAAAAAAACAAAATAAAAGGAAGAGCTGCTTTAATATTTTTTCAGATTTATGTAATATTGAATTACAGCAACTATATTAACCCAGATCTTGATTTTTTTTTCCGGGGTTTCTTTTAGAATGAGAGAAAATTATATACACGTGCATAATTCTAATCGTTTCTAAATTCAATTAAAATATGTTTTATAATATTTAAATAAAATTTTATTAAATATTTTTACGTAAAGTCTATGTGATCCTGGCAAACAAGGAAACAAAGATTTTAAGAATGCTGACCCTGACTCTAATTTATATGATGTAATTCATGGATAATTCGTTAATGAAATTATTGAATTTGATAATAAATAAAAAAAGATATATTACCTGTATTATTTTCAGAAAAATGTATAAGAATACATCATATAAAATTTTTCCAAGTAAACTTTTTGTTATAAAAGAATAAATGAATTAAATGTTTTCTGTGAAGGTCCACTCAAAAAGACAAAAAAAGAAAGAGGGTGGAGGGACCTTCCTTCCCATTTGATGTCTACGTCGACGTTTTAAATTTCAAATTGTCTCTTAATTACAACTAACCCAACCTTGGTTCAATCGGAGGAAATTTTATGTATATATTTCCTTGTCGTTATTTTTTTTCAATTCTTCCTTCGTGCCTCCCGTGTAAAGGAGGATGGATTAGTCGTCCTCGATTACGTATGCTTCATTTGGGAAGAAATGTTTACAGCCGCCAAATGTTTGCCACGATTTTTTCTAATTATCCAATGCCCTTTCTTATTTATTTATTTTTTTTATTTTATTTTATTTTGTATATTTTGCATGCGTGTGTAAAACGAAACGCTTTCCAGATGCGCACAAATCATTTGTGAATGTTTTATTCCAAGGTAATAAGGAACTTTTATATGTAGGTTGACCGCTCTGTAGTTAAATTTTCAAATTGTTCGATTAGACATTCTTGTTTATTAATAATGACTTCTTGGTTCGGAAAAGGCTCGGAGAGAATTGTTTTTTGTTATTAAAAAACAAAAAAACAACAAAAAAAAAAACTATTTAATAATTGTATCGAGTAAAAACTACAGTGGATGTAAGACTTCGAATTAATGCAATGAAATTTAATTTAATTTAATAGTTCTGGTTATTTATCTTTAAATTTAAATTTTCTCTGATGATTTAAGCCGTCATGTTTACTTAGGAACTGAAGATTTTCTTTTCATTTCTCTATCCTCCTCCCCCATCATATTAACAGTTTTGTAGTCTATTAATGTTACGTGCTTCTAAGCTTAATAATAACAATGATTTTTTTTTTTTTTTTTTTTTAAGATTATCTTTTTTTTTTTTTTCTCACAAGGCATATGTTATAACTAGCCTAAAGTGGCGTGACTAATAAATTCCAAGTGAATGATACATACACCCTTTTTATCATTCTCTAGATTACATCATCGACCAAGTCATGAGCTTTTACTCTCATTTATTTCATTTTTTTAATATAGCAACTAAATCGTGGGATTCCCCTCGGTGAAGGAAATGTTAAGAATCATGATAAAAATTAATAATCTTGCTGAAATTTCATTAGATAGGTCCGAGGAATACGAATTTTCTTTTCCCTTATCATACAAGATACTAAATGAATTACGTATCAGTTTTCAGCTTCTTTCAGTTATAAAAGGAAACGAAAGATCTATTATAAACTTGCGACTCTCTTAATACATTAGGACAGAAAAATTCGGAAGCTATCGGACAATTATAGCATTTAGAAAATTTACTTTTTCCCCTTTCAACTGACACTTCGAATTAACACCAGGAAGTGAAAACTGGTAATGTGCAGCTGGTTTTCCTCATAATAAAATGAACTAGCGGGAATTCAAGCGGCTACGGTTAGTGATTACGTGCAGATCGATAAGAAAAGATAAAAATATTGATAGAAATAGGGAGAAGCAAAACGATAAATGGTTTTGGAGACGAGTCTTGACTTTCATGGTCAAGGAGATGATGGAGGCGAATAATGATAAGAACATATGAGAAGCAGCTTAAAGCAGATCGAGGTGTGGGCGTTAGAAAAATAATTGGAATTTTAAAAAAATATTGTTTGATTTTGGTATTGAATTAAAAAAAAACAACATTTTGTTAATATTTCAGCCAACGAAAAATAACAAATAAAGCAATGAAGTAACTTCAAGGGGGATTTTTTTTTCTTTCTATTTTTGAATTGTTTTTAAGGAGTCGAGAAGCTAATTCCTTCTACCTTCAAAATTTCCAGAGTCCTTTAAGGTCATGCTTATTACTAGAAAATGATTCACGTTCATCCAATTTGTGTATACTAACTCCAAAGGAAAACATCATCTATATTCATTTCCTCCGTCTTTTAAGAAAGCGTAATTCTGGATAATCTGTTGACGAATGATATGAAGACGAACGAAGGGAAGTAACACAAAAAAAAAATAATAAAGGCCCAAAAAAAAAAAAAAAAATGAAAAGAAAAAAAAAAAGTTTTAACCCTCGTTCCTCGGAAATAAGACACCGGCTCTTATTCATCAGCACGTGGCACTAGTCTACACATGACGAAAATAGTCTAAAAAGAGAAGCCACAATCGAAAGAGAGAGACAGGATAAAAAAGAATAGAGAAGGAAAGAATCTTGAGGATAAAATATCCGTTCATAAATGGCGGCAAAACGGAAATAATGATTAAACTTCATTGATAAAGGCTTTTTACATAAATAATTCTTATTAATTTGATTAATTAGAAATTTTACAATTTTTCAACTTTGAAAATAAAAATTTTAAAAAAGCCCGCTGAATTGATGCATAAATTTCTTAACAATAAGTTTTCTGTAGATTTTCATTTTTAAGAAAATTCCATTTGTCTTTGGAATGAAACTTTTTTTTTTCGTATATTCAGAGTCAAAAATTAAATTCCTTTATTATTATTATTATTATTATTATTATTATTATTATTATTTTCGAATTAACTGGTCTTTTTTTAAACGGCATTTGTTTCCCGGTTTCAGCTTTAAAGGAAACAGATGACGGTAGACAATTCGCACTTAATTGCTTTAGAATTAGCCAAAATTTATTGGCTGCAACATGCAATGAAGACACGTTCTTTAAATCCAACACGGCTTAAGCTATCATAAGTTTTATTTATTTTCTTACACTCTTGCGAAATCAGGCAACCATGTTCATTTTTCTGTTCACTTCCCGAAAAATACAATTTCAATTCTATAAAGGGAAATTAATTTGCAAAGGCGCCCTTTTGTTTCGAGGAAAAACTTCACTCAACCTTGCAACGGATTACCCCAACGTGGGCAACAATTCGGTTTTTAAAGTAATGCGTTTTCTCTCCTGGACTAAAATAAATCTGAACTGGTGATGGAATGCTAACGGACACCGCACATGCGCATTCAAAGAATTTATGGCTAAAACGACTTCCGTTAGCATTAAGCTTGAGAGAAATAATTTTTTTCTTCTTTCGAACAGCTGTCTTGAACGAATGAGATACATTTTTCGCCTCTCTTCCCTCTGTTGTTTCAATAAAAATAGCTCCAATAATGGCTTGCTTCATTTAATCCCATTAAAATGCTTAACCATTTGATCAACAACCGTCTAACATTCTTTCTTAAAAATTTTTAAAATTTAAGTCCTAACTCTATTTTCTATTTCCAAATATAATATATTCCGATTTTATTTCAAAATAAGCAACCAAGTCATAAAATTCCAAGTGTTGTGTCTATATGTGTATTGCGTTAAACGTAACGCTCAATTGTTGCTAATTGGTGACCCTAGCGAACATTTGTCCATGGCTATTATCTCTTGCTTTCTTCAGGTGCTAAGTAAATATGGATTGTGGGCAATAAACAGCTGAGGAAGGCCACAGATGAGAGCAATTAAAACATCGTGAACTATAAACGACAATTATCTCACAGTCGCGTTTATTGGCGATGGATTTCATCCACCCATACCATTAGTATACAAACTACCGAATTCACCTTGGAAACACAAGAGATTCTGCACCTTTTCAAACAGTTTAAAAGTTGCTGAAAGAAATTGCAATAAGTTAAAAAGAAATAAAAATGTGATTCTATATAAAGCTCTCCACAATTATTATTACTGCAATTCAAAGTAAAAAAAGATTCCTAAAATTTCATTGTGACTTAGTACACGTGAATAAAATTTTAAGAAAAAAAGAAAAAGTACAGCTGATCAATAAATTTACTTTTTTTGAGCTATAAAGTCTTTGACATTTATATTTTAAACTCGCAATCGTGTGTATAAAATTTTTTTTTTTCCTTTTTCAACAAAATTTTGAATTTAAACCAAGTCGCTCTAAGAATTTTTAAGCGCCAAAGCAAGTAACACAAGCAAATAAAGAATTAATTCAAAAAGTAAAGAGGTCACGAAACTGTAGATGCAAATCATAATAAAAATAAAAGTGTGGAAAAGTGCTTTCGTTATTTGTATTAATTCAATTTCTTCACATTTTATTTTTGAAGAACAACTTCTATATTCTCTTAAAACAGCTTAACATCAGTTCTCAATTTTTAACAGTGTCATTAAAAATTTAGTCGTATCCATATCTTTCATGTCAGGATATTTAGTGGATATGACCTACTAAAAAGATTCAATAAGCAAATTTAAGTATGTAACTTATAAAATAAGTTCAGGAATTAATTTAAGTAGGCAATATTTAGTTTGTAAAGAAATTATTGACATCTGCTTTTTAGGCAAACAGAATTTCTTTTAAAAAAATTATTTAATAGCATGATACCATGAATTTTAGTTCTAAAAAAAGTAAATAAAATTTATCTTCTTTCCACATGAAATTTCATTAGAAGGAAATGCAAACGAACAAAATTGCTGGAGTAAGTACTTGGAACGAAAGACCTGAAGATTTCAGTTTAAAGGGTAACAAAAAACGGACAAGGGAAAAAATAAATAGGTGAAAGTTACAAAGAGCGAGTTGAAATATTATTAAAGAGAGGATTAAGATAAAAATAACGCAAAAACTATGGAGGCTATGAAAACCGTTTCGTGTAAAAACAAACGAGCCAACAGAGCAGAGCATGAACAAACGCACTGTTTTAAGATGAAAGGGGGGGAGGGGAGAACATACACTTCTCTGATGGCTGTTTGTTTAAAGCTTCTATGTCTTTTTCTGCAGAAAATGAATTGAATTGTTAATTAAGCCACTTTAGGTCTATTTATGATCTGTTAATTAAAGTAAACACAGGCAGACGAAAGAAAGTACATCAAATCTAAGAGAGATCGACTTGGTTGAGGATGAATCTATCAATCGGTTTGACGTCATCCATTACGAAAATAATACTCTACAAATGTTTTGCTTAGGAATTTTAATCACGAGAAGCGATAACTTTGGTTTTTATATTTCAATTAAGCTTAAAAACGATGGAGAATAAAGACGATGAACCATTAATTAAAAAAAAACATAACCTCAGGCTTTCCTTTTTAATTCGTACAGAATTTGATTGCCCGCATTTTGGTAGTGAGAATTCGAGTGTTCGTGGAAAATCTCTCGTGAAAACAATGCCTGTTTAGCTCTTAAAGGGAATAAGAGAGACCCTCATACGATGCTATCGATTCAGTTGTTTGATGTATTTAATTTCTATTTACAAAGCCAAGTGTTGCCGCTCACGTCAGTACAAAGATCAGTAATCTAAAAAGCGTCTTGCACAATTCTCATATTTTACTCAAGTGAGGAATAAACTTTATACTCAGTATATTCTTGTAGTATAATATAACCTATAACTATAAACTTATAGTAATCATCATGCAATGGCAAACTGTTTATCTGCGTGCACTGTGTACATGGTTAGTTCCACTGTTCAGATTTCGCCAATGAAGTTAGAGGATATGTTAGGTCTGCTTTAAGTGCAAAATTCAAATTCAAATTTAGCTGCTAACAAAATATAAAAATTAATAAATTTTACGCATTAATTTCACTTATATATTAAGCCTTTCTGCCAAAATAATGTATGAAATTACAGCAAATAATAATTTTATATTCCGGTAATTTGTTCTTTACAGCGATTTAAGCCTTCGAATTCAGTGAAAAAGTGAAAAATCCCATGTTAAAAAATTTTAAATTTAAGTTGTTCTTAAAAGATTGTATAATTTTATTTTATAAGATTCGTCCTATTTTTAAAAAATTGCGTAGACGTCTTTTATGTTTCGAGAATCATCTTAAAGAGATCAACGAATCCATCATTAAAAAAAATAAAAATAAAAAATTACACGCAGACGTCTTAAATAGGTTTTCCTAATCTTTTAAGTTGCCAGCCAGCTTAAAGGGCTGCTTGACTTCGACAATAATTTCTTGCTAAACGACTTACAAAACTGATTTAATAAAACTTCAATTAAAAATAATTAAAATAAAAATTGCCTTCTTGCCTATGTGAGTAGGTTCTCGGAAGTACAAAAGAAGACGAGCGCACTTTCCTTAAAATATTTTTTCTTTATAATTACTATATGACATAAAAAGATGCATTAATTGCTCATTAGAAAAAGAATTGGTGATACAGTTAATAAATAATGGATGACTAAATTTTAATGGTCACTGAAAAGCTCACGACATATTAATTATAACTGCAAAGAAAAAAATGTAATTCCTTTTAGCTCGTAATATCCATAAAACAATGAATAATTCTAACTAATTTAGCACGCTATACTGATGCCTAATTGTATAAATTACCTAATGACAATATGAAATAAGATATTTTTACAAGCACATTTTTGACATCTAAAAAAATTAGTAAATACCGTAAAATCTTGAATACAGGCCGGGTATTCAAATACACGCCGGTCTCGAATAAAAGCCGGGCGGAGTGTTAAAAATAGATTAAACGCCGGGTCTCAAATAAACGCCGGGTCTTTATCGGGTGATCGATATAAATTCCGGCGTTTTTCCTCACTTTCAGATTATTCTTCTCCATTTAGGTTAGTATTTTGTTACTTCATTTATTTTACTTTATTTTAAGTACCGGATTTATTGCAGGGTAACTAGCGACCAGGAAAACCGGGAGAAGTCAGGGAATTTTACGAAATCGTTTTGCTAGACACCCTGTTATTGGGAATAACCCTTAACGCCGGGTCTTAAATAAACGCCCGGGTCTCGATTAATCGCCGGAGGGGGGGGGACCACTGAGACAAATAGACGCCCGGGCCTGTATTCAAGATTTTACGGTAATTTCGTTAACTTAATAAAGAAATCTTGAAGTGAAAAAACTCAGTGATATATTTTCGTTACATTTCGTTCGATTTAATTCATACTTTTCTAACCGTTCCAAAATTTAAGCTATGTTATTTTAAATTACAGGTGCCTCACATAACGAACCTAATTCGTTACTAGGCGAAGTTCGTTATGCGAGACTTTTTTTTTTACATTGTAACCTATGGAAAAGAGTTTAATTCGTTCCTGAGACAAAAAAAATTGGCGACAAACTCCTTAAAAAGAAAAAATTACCACTCACCTAATCCAATGTTTCAATCCCTTTTAAGCCTATTTTTATTTGCACTAGAGATTTTCATCTCCTTTTGATTATAGATTTATTTGTGCTTTCATCATCCCTTTATTTTTGAACGTGTGAGCGCATGTGACCACAATAAAACGAACAGTGTGAGCGCACATGTTTGATTCGTTATGTGAGACAGTTTCGGGGCGAAAATCGACTCGCGCAACGAACCATGTTCGAACTACAGCAAAACGTATGTTCGTTATGCGGATCGTTCGTTGTTCGAAGCGTTCGTTATGCGAGGTACCACTGTATAGGTTTTTTTCTCGTCTTTTTCTTTTAAGCCTAATAGTTAATTTTATATTTTATTTAAATGATGATTAATGACGACTTTTTTTATTTCAATAATAGGTTTTTGTTGCTAATAAACCGGCGTCACATTCAGTATTTAATAATACGAGGTTCAGTCAAATCAAAACCGGAAATATTTTTACAGCTCCTTTATTACAGACAGAATTGGAACTAGCATACTATTTTTCAATGTGGTCCCCCTGCTTTTCGATGCATTTCCGCCACCGATACTATTTCGGAAGGGCATGGATACCTCGGGAAAAAAAATCTTTTGGCTGCGCGCGCAGTCACTCATACACCGCCTGTTTTCACCTCCGTGTCAGTCGCGAACTTGTGGCCACTTAAGGAGTCAAAGATGTGGAAGTCGGAGGGCGCGAGGTCGGGAGAGTAAGGAGGATGGGGGAGGCACTCCAAACGCAAGTCCTGGATAGTCGCCACGGTCGCACGAGCCGTATGAGGTCGCGCGTTGTCCTGCTGGATGAGAACGCTTGTTGAGAGAAGTCCGCGGCACTTAGTGCGTATAGCAGGTTTCAGAATGTCATGCACCAATTCACTCTAGGTGGCACTGGTCACCGTCTTGCCCTTATCCATGTAATGTTCCACTATGGGACCCTTGTGGTCCCAGAACAAGGTCAGCATCACCTTTCCTGCGGATGGCTGGCTGCGGAACTATTTCGGCTTTGGATGTCGAGTGCTACCATTCCTTACTGGAGCGCTTGGATGGACCCAGGACTCGTCTCCAGTCACATTCTCCTTTAAGGTGTCACCTTCAGTCGTAGCGGCGCAGCAGCTCCTGACAGGCATCGACTCGCCTCTCCTTCATTTCGGGCGTCAGCCGACGAGGGGTATCAGGACAATTGCCACCCGGACAACTGTCACCCGGATAACTGCCATCTAGGACAATTGCCACCGAGGATAATTGCCACCCAAAATGCTCCAAGCAAGAGCTCTAATTTAATTAGAATGTTTTACTTTAGATTTTGAACGAAGTTTTAAACTGAAAACTTGAAATTTCAAATGTTTTACTTTTATATTTATATGTAAAGTTCAAACTGAAACATATACAGGGTATCCCGTAATGAGTGAACGAAATTTGAGGGATAATAGTTGGGGTTATGACATAACCTAAATATTAAAATATGACCTTAGTAAAAACCTCACCGTTTCTGTGATATTAAGAATTTTATCATTTTTTCGAAAATGATAAAAATCCTAAAAAAAATGTACTGAATGAAATAAATTTACTAATTTAAAAATGTGCATTTTCTAGAGATTCTAAAATGTTTTTTTTTACAATAAACGAGACATTGCGAATTTAACTAATTTGAATTTTCTGTCATTTCATCACAATTTATCCCTTTCGATTTTAAACAGCAATATCTCGTTTATTGTGAGAAAAACCTTAACTAATACTCCACTTTAGAATCTCCATTAAATACACATTTTTTTAATTCGTAAATTTATTTCATTCAGTACTATATTCATTAAAATTTTCAATTTCACAACTTAAAAGTTTTTCAAAATTTCATAATTTTCAATTTACACAATATGAAGTACAATATGAAAAACAAAAGTAAACTTTTTATTAAGATTTAAAATAAAGCAAACTTACGTGACTGTACTCTACACAAAAATATATTTCAGTAGCCGCTTTAAATTAAATTTTATTTTTAAATCTTAATAAAAATAATAAATAAACTTCATCGGTTTTAAATTACCTTTTTTTTATTTCTTTCTTTAAATATATCTAAAAAAATTATTCGCAATACACTTTTAAGTATTATGCTTACAATATTCGTGCGGCAAATTATCACATATTTCAAGTGTAAGGTTTTTTCATTTAATGCAATGTAGATATAACAAGAACTTTTCTAAAAAAATGAACTGACTTCATGCCAAACAAAGAACTTCCTTTTTTGAATTCGGTAATAACGCATAAATACAAAACAACATGGTCAAACGCATGACCACTAAATAAGAAAATTTTTAATTTTTGCTTCAAAATGAAAACATTTTCTGCCAGGATTTTTAAGTTTACAGGCATATTAAAATATATTTGTAAGCTGTTAGTGAACAAGGCGAATGTAAGCCAAGGAAATAGCTTTAGTCATCGAACTTCGGCTGAAACTAACAAGGGAACCCCACATAGCCTAACCGCTTTAACAATGGAGTCCTTGTATGGCTACGTATGCTAAAAATTGTATTTTGAAAGAAACACAATTTCGCACTCTCTTGTTTTGCAAGCATATATAGTAGCTTCAGATAAGTAACATATTTCAATTTGGTGGAAATCTGTGACATACATGTTCGAAGGATTCCCTTGTAAGTCTTAAGTCGCTAAATGTCCGCAAATTTCAGATTACCCTTTTTATATCCTGAATCCGTCATAGTAATTTTTCTGTTAAGTAAAAAAAAATGTTCGACGATATGAAATGTAAATCCGATTGAATGTGATTCTCAAGTCGAGGAAAACCAATCACAAATTTGGAATAATAAATCGTTTACAAATAGGGAGTGGATTCCGTGTTTTGAAAATCAAATTTAATAAATATTTAGAAGTTAGTAGCGTTTTTGGCCACGTTTTTCATGTTTAGCATGTCCAACTCTATAAAAAACATTTGTTACTTAAAAAGAAAATCCATTCATAATCCCTATTCTTGGGTGTCAATTTATCCTCGGTGTCAATTATCCTCGGTGTCAATTGTCCTAGGTGGCAATTATCCTAGGTGGCGATTGTCCTAGGTGGTGATTGTCCTAGGTGGCGATTGTCCTAGGTGGCAGTTATCCGGGTGGCAGTTGTTCGGATGGCAGTTGTCCTAGAAACCCGACAAGGGACCCATCTTGCGGCCACTTTCCGGTATTTTAGCTCATCATGGACAATATGCTGAGCAGAGCCATGACTGGCCTGTAATGCCGTTGCAATGTCATCGATGGTGACCCGTCTATCCTGTAGAATCATCTCCGCCGCTGCAATTGCCTCGGCTGTCACAAGACGATGTGACCGGCCTGGCCTCGGCGCGTCCGCCAAACTTGTTGTGCCGCTGCTGACTTTCTTACACCATTCGTACACCTGAGTCTGAGATACACATACAGCACCATACTGTGCCAACATGGGTCGATGGATTTCTATTGGTTTCGTGCCTTCACTGTGTAGGAAACGGGTCACTCCACGCTGCTCTTCTTTGGTGCATTCCAACAGAGGCGCCGCCATATTGGAAACGCGCGTATGGCGCCGCTGGATCACGTGCGGACGCGGGACCAATGCCAATTGATGGCGAGAGAGTCCACGCGCATGCGTACCGGATCTGATCGCAATGGGAGCGGTTTTCGATCTTCTACAGCGGTTTTCCGGTTTTCATTTGAGCCTCGTAAAGATTTTAAGAAAGAAATGAGAAAGTTAAGCATTACCATAACACAATTGGCTATAGTGAACTTCAATGTAATATTTTCCATAGTTGTTTTTCGCTTCTATTTCCAAAGATATTACAATGACAGTATAGAAAAATTTCAGGGAAAATCTCTGGAAATGATTTATACGAAGAAATAAATGTATAAAAACTTTGCTTAAGAAATTAGGAAGGATTGAATTTTTCTCTTCTCTTTCGAAGAAAATCATTGTTTTTGGCGAAAATCGTCATGAAAGCCTATAATAAGAGGCTCAGAGCGACAAATTTCTTAATAAAGTATAGTATTTGGCATTTTATTACCAATTCAATTACTATACTTTTCGTGAATGTCAAAAAACTGAATGGAATAGAAAATAATCGGGGCTAATAATCGAATAAAATCGAGACGGTTTGAGCTATCGGAAAGAGTAAATAATAATTAAAAACCAATTACAACCAAGTGCCAAAGCTCTTTTTTAAACTTCTGATTAACCAACAATTAAAACACCAAACAGGAATCATATTTTGGCAACGTACGGCTCTTTTGGAATGAAATCTAGACATATTTCTAAGTTAGCCGACTTCAGGGGTTCTTTCCCAACAATTTGCTAAGATGTTTTCATAGTACTATATCTAGACATTTTTTATTTAAAATCGAATAAAATCATAACCTTTTTCAAAGTCGGATCACAGATTCGTAATCGGCAAGAAATTTACATGATGAAGATATCCGTTTGTTTTACAGATAAAAGTTTCTTACCATAATGTTATCTGTTGGTTACATATTAGTTGGTGTGCTTTGAAGAAGACTGTTCCCAGATATCCTCTCAATGAATTTAATTCTCTTAATGAAGTAATAATAATACAATAATAATGAACAATAATATCCCAAGCAATGGACAACTTTAAAGGCAAATTTGGACAATCTCCTTCTATTTACACTGTGGCAACAACCGATTGTTCTTGCATGACAAATGCACCTGCTCACGAAAGAAAGCTTCGTGATTTGAAGATATGAAGTTGGAAGATCTCAACTGAATATCTTGGGAAAGCTGCGTCGGTTCCGCGCCAGATCTATTCGATGGATTTCCACTCTTGGACTGTTAACTATTCTACAGGGGAAATGGACAAATATTTCGATAGCACTGTACCAAAGTTTAGTAGAGAGCTTACCCCGGATGATAATAGTTGTACTAAAAGCGAAATAAGATCCGGCCTCATACACAACATTACCATTGCCTCATGAAACACTGGATGTCCGAAAACCTTTGGCACATACATGGTTATTCAAAAAGATGAGCAGATTTAAATATTTATTTCAAACAAACTCTAAAAGACAGAAACACGCATCATCGGTTAGTAAAAGGTTTTTATTTTAAAAACCTGCATAGAAACTCCATTCAATGTTACATTGCAGCTCTGTTCTTTGCTTATAGGAAAATGGCGATGTCACAAGAGTACGAAGTGTGAGCCATCTTCTATGAATTTTTATGCCACCCGTAATGCTGCTTATGGCGATGCTGTTACTTGTTGAACCGACGACGCTTTTCACATTGCACATGAAGAGTGTATTTCATTCTAAATTAAAAATATTAAAAGACAGGAAATGACAAATAAAATAAAAACACGGTCATTAAAAAGTTAAATAACACATAATAATATACAGGATATCTCACCTAAAGTGAACCAATAACCATCTTCTTAAATACAATTCTGACAGAGTAAAAATATAATATTCATTTCATTTCAAACCAAGGCTGAATGATGGTACATAGTTGCCGAAATGTACATCCCTGCAAAATATGTTGTGGGAAAAAAGAGGTATTTTATAGTTTGTTTTGCTTAAATTATATACATTATGTATATTAAAAATTCATCTTTTTAACTGTTAATACTGTGTTACATTTTAAGACATTACAATCTATTATATTAATATTGTATGTCCACAGTTTTTACTCTTAGTAATCCTGACAGAGTATTTTCAATGGAAGAATTATTGTACTTTTATGTGAGGGGGGGGGGGGGTTATGTGTATTCCATTTCCAAAAAAAGAACCGACGCCATTTTTGAATATGGAAGCAACTTTGAAAAGTGCAATGAAAATCCCTATTTTAATGGTATTTTCAGATTGTAAATAACATTTGCGAAATGTTTTTTTCTTGGTGTTTTTTTTAATTGATCCAACCGTTTAGAAGATAGAGGCAATAAAAGTGTGGTGTGATTGAATTTAAAGAAAAGGCAAAAAACAGAACTTATTCATCAATTTAAACGAAAGCAAAGGTTGAACATTTATTATAACAACACTTATTGTACAATCATTGTTTTGCATTACTATAGAAATGTTAGGTTCAAATAAAAATATTGCTTCAGAAGTTGCATTGTAATTTCTTCCGCACTCGCCGAAAATGATAATGATATCCACTTTTCCTCCCTACTGTATTCAGTCATTCTATAATTTAGTTTTTGGAAATCAAACCTTAAGCTAAAGTATTGAACCAATGGAAAAATTGAACCAAGTAGCCAAGTTATTCTAATAGACCGTATTCAAAACTGCTTGCGAGCATGACGCATTCATTTGCTATTACTCAGAAAGTTGATAATTTAGGAGATGAAATTTATCTTGTATTTACAAGCCATAACGCACACGTTTGAACTACTTTGTAAAACTCGATTTTTCAAAGCCCCTAAATTACTAGCAGTCCCGTAATACATTGCGCGAGAGGGCCATGAACATGCGCACTGGAGTTTTGCATATGTCTTATTCGCAATATCCTGCTCATCTGCATTATTTTCCATTTTGTCGTAAAAAAAAACAAAAAACTAATAACTCTTCTCTCACAATTTTATTTAGTGGTTTAGTCCATTTTCTTGAAAGTTTCTGTTAATACAGGAGTACAGTTTACTGTCTTATTCAAACATAATGTTCTTGTGACTTCCTGTGCTCTGCTGTCAGATTGGTGTCAATTTTGTGTGAATTTTTCCAGGATACTGTAGTATTGACTCAACCTCAGCCTGGCTATCATTCATGCCTCCTTCTCCCTGTCAATTTAGTTGTTTTGTCCGCACCAACGATGGGCTTTTCTGCAAATGACGATAAGTATCTTACCAACTTCAAGCAATTTTTTTTTTTTATTTTCCCCCAACAAAGCAATGATTTTAACATTGAATTAAAGTAATTGAAGGGTGCTCTACAACTTTGCAATTAACACAAGCCTCTATCTATCATAGTTTAGGAGATAAGTTTCCAAAATTCATGAACACTTTCTTGCATAAACTTGAAAATGCCCCATCTTGTTTAGTAATAATATTTTTAATTTTACTAACCTACACCAAATAGTTTTCGAGTTATACTCTCTATTACCAGACTGTTGCCTCTCCCTGAATACTTATTTCTATTAAAAACGATTTAGGAAACTTCTAGTAAGATTCAGTCGTGAAACGATAAAGTTATTTAAATTGAAACATAAAGCTAGATTCAGAGTGAAAATTTTGTATTCAATTAATGTTAATCTAAAGCCATAAAGTCTTTTTAAACAAATCTTTAAAAGGTATTGACATAATGCTCATTCATATTAAACACAATCAGAAAGGATTCTGGAGCATACAGTATGTTTCAAATTTATTCGGACACTTTAAAAATAGCACATTGTCAATTGTTTTGACCTTTATTTAATTTCTACAACAATGATAATGCTTCAAATGAACTATAGGCCCTCTAAATATAACAAAAAACATAAACAACTCGTTATTAAAAAAAAACACTTGAAAACTTAGAAAAAAATTGAAATTGAGTGTTTCACATTTATTCGGACAGGCCCCTCAGTACTCAGTGAGACAACCCATTTACTATTGGTCGTTGGTATTTATGCAAATTAATGTACTTTTAAACATTGCATGGGTCATTTTTTTCCACTCGGCTTCGAATTGAAACACTGAGCTACAATGGGACGAGGCAAAAATGTCAACGATTATGAAAAAGGTCAAATTGATGCCTTTACTACCCAAGAAAAGTCCGTACGTGAGATTGCTCCTTTTGTCAACAGACCAAAATCGACAGTTGTTGATTACCTGAAATCAAAAGAAGTTCAGAAACTACCAAAAAAGAAAACAGGACCGAAAGCAATCTTAAAACCTCGTGATGTGCGGTGCATTGTCAACGCAGCATCCAATGAATGCACATCTGTAAGGCGAATTCGAGCTGAATTGGACCTTCCATGCAGTAGTACGACAGTGTACAGAGCCATGAAATATTCATCAGTGCTGAGGCATGGAAGTCTGCGTTCCATTCCACCATTAACAAACCATCACAAACGTGACACATTGACATGGGCTAGAACACAACATGTCCTAGACCGACGAATGGTTGGAAATTTTTTCTCAGACGAAAAAAAATTCAATTTGAATGGACCGGACGGGTGGACATGCTATTGGTATAATTTGAGAAAAGAACCAAAAACGTTTTCAAAACGTCAAATGGGTGGCGGATCAATGATGGTGTGGGCAGCATTTGGCTTCAATGAAACGTCAACATTGGCGTTTATTTCACAAAGATTAAATTCAAAGGGGTACCAGGAGATCTTGGAAGAACATCTTTTACCTACTGGAGCAGTTGTCTGTGGAGAAAACTGGCGTTTTCAACAAGATAATGCACCAATGCACAATTATCCATCCAGACTTGAGGTTGGAATCACAACGTTCGAATTTTATCGTGGCCATCCAGAAGTCCAGATATCAATCCAAATCGAGAACTTTTGGAACATTATGGCCAGGCAGGTGTACAAAAATGCACTGCAATTTTCATCAGTTTCTAAATTGGTTGGTTGGTTGAAAAGAATTTTTGGCGTCGACTACTAAGATCATTTTGCGCCTTTTACACAAGTTATATATGTACGCAGTCCTGGACAAACACAAACATCCATGCCCACGGCGGGATTCGAACCCACGACCAGGTGGACTCGAGAACTAGAAAGCCTACGCCCTAGCCCTCTCGGCCACCTGGCCGGGCGTTTCTAAATTGAGTCTGCAATTGAATTGCCTGGTACTCTCTGGATCCTGGAACTCTTCAATCAATGCCAAACAGAGTTTTTGCTGTCATCAACAAAGGGGGAAGTTAGAGTGGACGTTAAATATTTTTATTATTGTTTAAACTGGTGCTAAATCGTGCCTATCCGAATAAATGTGAAACACTCAATTTCAATTTTTTCTAAGTTTTCAAGTGTTTTTTTTTTTTTAATAACGAGTTATGATTTTTGTTATATTTAGAGGGGCTATAGTTCATTTGAAGCATTATCATTAATGTAGAAATTAAATAAAGGTCAAAACGATTGACAGTGTGCTATTTTTAAAGTGTCCGAATAAATTTGAAACATACTGTAATTAATAAATTAAAAAATTCCATTATCACAAATTTTTATCATGCACATTTTATAATGATCTTAGAAAACTTAATTAGGTTTTTAATGCCTCTTTATGTTTTACCTGAGATATATACTAACCACGACTAAAACGCCAAATATTTTAAAGTAATTTTCCCATTCTGAAATTCTTGATGTTAAAATTAATTTTTACATTTTAACAGTCCGGGTAAGATCAAAAAATATTAAGTCCTGTTATCCCAGAAACTGTCCCCCAGCAGACAAAAGCCCAAAGTAGGATTAATAAATGGAGTTAAAAAGTATCTTTATTAAATTATACGTTATCGTTCTTAAAAAATAGAAGCGAATTTAAAGGCAGGATCAATAGTAGCAATTCAATGCGTGAAAGTAAATCTGGACCATTAATACCAATAAAGTTAAAAATGCAAAATTGTGTGATCTTGATACTATTTATTATAGTATAATCTTGATTATTTATATTTATAAAGCTTGTACTCAACTTTGTATACGCTATTTAACTAAGTTTTAACCTTCCCTAAAGCAACAAATCAAATTAATTACTATATTCAGAACAAAAGATGATAGAAATTATCGCTTATCTTAATTTATTATGGTTTTATCAAGAGTAGGTCACCTGTCTGACATCTCGTAGACAAAGTACATTTTATTGGAAATGGCATTAACCAAAACAAATAAGTTGATATAGTTTATAATGATCATGAAAAATCTTTCGATAAAGTTGATGACCTTTTGATAAAGAAATTAATCAATAATACTTAAATTAATGGAATCAACTATATTGAGTTAATAATAATATCTATTCGCATAGCTTTATTACTTCCTCAGGGGTCCGTCAAGGCTAAGTATTAGGACCTTTACATTTTATTACGTTTATCAATGACATTCCCCAATCAATAAAATCTTCCATTTCAACCATTTCAAAAACATCGTCATCGATATATTACATTCTTACTGTAATCTAATTAGTATTTTTCTCTCAGAATAATTGATTATTTTTTATAGTAAAGCTATTGTCTTATGTTATTGTGACAAGGGGACATGTCATCACGGATTTGGTTGAAATTTTAGGAGGTCAATCTACAACATTAATAGATTGTAATTTTTTTTTTTACTTGCAAGTTATCACGGGCATTTTAAATAAAAGATTGGGTTGCTGCAAATGAAATGCCAATTTTAGGTATTACAGGAAAAGCAGAAAGGAAAAGAAAGCAATTTAATCAAAAAGTTCAACGTCTTCAGAGGTGATGAAGCGTTCCACTATAAGATACACTGATTGGTAAAGCATTTCTTCGTCAAAAAGTTGCTCAAATGCCGGAAAAGATGGCGAAAAGATTAGGAGGATGTGGCACAGTTTTGCAGTCCAACTGATGGATTTGCTGCCCGGATATCAAGCGAGAATGAGGTCGGACATTATCACTCAGGTCTGGTTTCAGTCGGAACACTATGTCTATTGACAAATGCTGGCTACGTAATGCATAGTTTTTCGTGAATCTTTCGCATATCTCTACAGTACCGATCTGTTGTTGTGATTTGACTCCGTGGCAGGAATGAATAGTAAATTATACCGGTAGAGTAATTCCATGCAGTAAGCATCATTCCCTTTGCATAGAGAGATAGTTTCGGAGTTTTTCCTGGAACGGTTTCCGGTTAATCTCCCAATCAACTCTCGTCCCACACGATAACACCAGGTGAAGGCTATGAGTTACGTTGAGTCAAATGTGTGTCTTGAAATTCTTCAGCTAGGCGCGTATTCGACCATCATCTATACCAAGACAGAAGTGAGATCGTACACATGTCTATTCAGCTTCCCAGTGATGTCTGGCTTGGCACCAGCGGTAGGCTGCTCTTCGTTTTGGATGTCGAGCACAAAGAGACCAGCTGCGTGGACACGACAAAGAATAGCGCTGTTGGACATAGGTCTATGCAAAGAACTCTGCACGTCCCTCAAGATTTTCGAAGAGGTGACATTTCTTGCATTCGTTATCCGACGTGCAAGTGTATGATCTGCATGTTCTTTGCACTCACGTTGAAACTGTACTGATGTCACACCCCTTTTTCAGTGGCTATACGATGACGTGACCAACCAGCCCTCAAAGACCATTAATGAACCCTCTCTCATACGCTCTGGCCTGTCACGATGGACTGTCAGAATACAGAAATTTGCATCCAAAATCGAAAGAAATCTTTAATAGGAGAGCAGCAGGGTGTACAAGCAGTAGGGTTGTAGGGTAAGTGACAACGCTGGACTGCCGCATAACGTTGTAGAAATGTTTGCATTTTTAATTATTTACAGCATCTTATATGTTTTCCGTGGATGAGCTCACTTGTGTTACAGGCGTGCAGGCGTGGGGGGGGGGGGATGTGGATTGCATTACTTTTAAGGACATGTGTATCAATCATTATGAATGAAATTGAAATAAAACCCAAAGCAAAAGAAACAAGTAAAATAGTCGCAGTTTTAAAGTGAATAAAAACTTTAAAATGAATTATAATTGTTGTGTAATAATACAATTTTTATTTATTGCTTTTTTCATTTCTTTGAGATGTGGATTTCCTATAATTCGTAACAAGACACATTCATTTCATATAAAGCAAATATACTCTCTTAAATGTGTTGGCACTACTATGAAATATCAATTAAAATCGAAAAACAGATCTTAGATTTGTAATCAGAGTGAAATTTTACATAAGATTAATACATACAGGATCACTATTAGGAATCGTGACGAATAAAAATTCCTAAACGTCTCAAAAACTACTTCTGGTTTAAAGATTAACTACAAAGGTAATATGATTTCTTGATAATTACACAGAAAAAGAAATATTATTAGGATCTAATAGGAACTAATACCTAATAACGCGTTGGATCTTCTTGGCATTCAAAACTGTCTCCGATATGGCATTGGAGAAATGGTGTCCTAAAAGCGTCCTACCGGTATTTCTGACCAGGCTGTTGCGAGAACAGACGTCGAGTGAAGGCTCTTTGCTTCGAACAGCTCTTTTAAGTTCTCCATGGGACTAGGATCCGAGATTGCCAGGGCCAGTATAGCACTTAGCAGTCACTAGCCCTAGCATATTCCTCCAACCATTCTGTCACAATTCGAGCTTCATGGCATGGGGTGTTATCTTGCTGTAAAGAAGTCTGTCGTAGTGTATGCCTGATCGGTAATGATGCTGAGATAATGTTGAGACTTTAAAGATTGCTTTATGTGGTGCTCTTTCTTTTATTCTTTTCTTCACCTATTATAAGAAAGTGTGTGATTACGAATTTAAATATACTATCGCTTAGGAGACTGTTGTATTCGAAGGTCCCCGGTGAAATGTAGACATCAATGGAACCTCGTTCAACGACAAAAGAATTCGGTGAAATGTGGATTGTTCGCCATTTAATAGGCCTTCGAAGAAAACATACTCCAGAGCATACACCACTTCCACAGGTTAAACAGCTGAAATCAAACAGTTAGGATCCATTTCTTATGCTCAATTGGAATCATTTTCATCAAACTAGGCTACGATCGTTTTCATTCCAGTTTCGATGTCCTCAATTCCCTTGTAGATGAGTTTTACGATTACCAGCAGAAATAGTTCATCTGTTGATGTTCGTAACATTGTGCGGCGAATGGTAGCATCAGCAATTTGTGTCTGGATACCGCCATATTTTTTATTAACAAATGTTTTCACGCCTATCCTCTTGTATGATCCTCTTTATTCAACGTTGTCCGCGATCATCGACCAGATGTTTTTGCCTGCAAGAAGATCTCTTGCTGCTTGCTATTTTGCCTTTTTAGACCCTTATTGAATACCGATGATACAGTTGTTATGGCAACGAGATGATCGTACCAGTCGTCCGAGCACTTACTGCCAACCTTGTTTTCTTACGATGTCGCTGAAATTATGCGTTTTTCCTATTTCATGGTCAACCATGTTTTCTTAGCTGCTTTGACGTCACAACTGTTTACGTCTGTGAGACCAGCTCGTGTTCATTCAGCATTAAATGATCCTACAATGTATATTGTGTACTACATATGGGTTTTAAAATAATGTTCATGTTCAGTGAACTTTAGGAAAACAATGAATATTTATTTAATGAAATTTCTATCATATTACCTTAGACGGACCAATTACACTGATCAGCAGCCAAAATACTCACGGAACTAAATTAGGTGTTTCTTATAGAATTTTTAATGTTGATTAAAAAATGAAAACAAAATTTTTCTAACAAGTATCAATTTTTAGAAATCGCAATATTAAGTATTTCCAATTTCTACGCCAATTTCGCAAGATGTATAACACGAAGCAAAGCATTATTCATGTCAGCGTATGTATGTAGTGTGCAAAATTTCATCAAGATCGGAATAAAGCTGTAGATTTGTTTAAAATATAAACACACAAACACTCTTCTTTATACACTGCTGGCAAAAAAAAATGCAACACCTAGAAGGAACGGGTCGATTTATTTGAAATTTTGCAAGTAATGCTGATTACGATAAGTAAGGTCTTGAGAGCGGCTTAAAAGCTATTTGTCTTTTCTTTTACAACGAGGAAATCAACGAGGACATCTTTTTTGTATGCGGCAGCTGGAAGGAGGGTCCAACAATTAGGGGTCTATTTTCCCTGGAATCGCCTCTCCATAGTAGAAATATCCTGGTGAACTTTCTCCATGTTCATCACTAAAGTCGCCAAGGTTGGCAGGAAAAAGGTTCAGATGGGAATGCAGGAAATGAATCTTTAGTGATATATTGCATCCCAATTCATAAAATGCTTATAGAAGCTCATCAACAAGTTCGACGTAGTGGAGTTCCTTGTTCTTTTCCAAAAACCCGTGAGCTTCAGGACTTTCCAGATTGTTAGTTCCAGTGGTTCAATGCAGTTCAAACCCGTTACCAGCCATTAGCTCCCTGATTTTGGGGCCGACAAAAATGCCTTCCTTTATTTTCTGTTCAGATGCTAGAATCCCACGCCTTGCCTGTCCATTGCCTTTACAACGTTTTTCATTAAACCCAGTTTGATATAAAGTGGAGGCAGCAGGATTTTTCAATTTTGACTAGTTGTATATTTTCGACATTCATTTGCCCAAAATCAAATTTTGGCGATATACAGTCCTTTATACTGTAGAATCCCCTTTTCTCGGCCACTGAAGAAAAGAATGAGTATTGCTCAGAGAAGATAAAAATTTATCCGGGTGTTGGAAACATATGAACAACGGGAGCTTCGTCTACAGTAGGAAATTGTAGAATTACTGAAAACCAATTTGAGATATTATTTAACTTCTTGAGGTTGTTCTGTTTACATACAACTATAATTATCCCGGGCAACGCTGGGTGCCTCTGCTAGTCGTATATAAAATGAACCTTTTGACAAGATTCCCCATTTAGATACGACTCGGACGGAAGCAATACAGACCAAAAATATCTAATCCAGGAAAATATTTCTTCATATCCCAATTCCAAACTGTTAAACCTCGGATCATCCTTTAGATATATGTGGCAAGTACCTGTAAAATATTGTTCGAGATCAACTCTCCGGACAAATATTGGTAGAAGTTCTAAGAAATGTTATTAAATTATTATAAACTTTATTAAACTTAAAAGACATCCATCCCCAAGGAAAAACTATTCAAGAAAATAAAAAAAAAAACCATCTGGCTGATAGGATAAAACTGACATGACGAGAGTGATGAACAGAAGTCTTCAGACAAATAACATTATGTCCCTTTGAACTGCAGTCTACAACGTAAGGGCATTATAAGGAAATGTAGCAAATATTATCATAGGACATTCAAATTGGTATTTTCGAGTTTCTCTTCTATCTTTAGAATTAACGTACTATATCATCTTTCATTTTAGCTCTAGCAGTGATAACAGTGGCCAACAAAATTTAAGATTTTTGTTTTAACCAAATTCTAGTAGTTGATTTTTGGTAGTATTTTTTCAGCTTGATACGAATATAATTTTGAAATTTCTCTAGCACGCACAGATTTCTTTTTTTTTTCAATGAAACATTTTTAAATTATTCAGTGGTTGCGGCCTGATAAATTTTCTTGCGGCCCCAAAATATGGATAGTTTAACATTGCAGACATCCATTACTTTAACATAGAAGTCTCGAAGTGCATAACTTGGAAACGTGACGTGATAGAAAAATTCTAAAAGCAAATTCGGATTCTACATACAAATTACTACTAAGAACACTGTGTCGTCATAGTTACAAAATGTGTGTTGGCTAGTGTAATCGCCATCAGAGTGGGAATCTAACTTTGATTACAAAAACCAGTAATCGCAACCAGGTGAAAGAGCATTTGTAAGACTCTGTTATGTTGGTTTAAGTAATCTTAAAAATATAAAAAAAATTTATGTCAACTCTGTACTTGTCTGGAATTTAGCTTGGGTTTGATTTGTGGAGTTTATAACGTTTACGAACTTCGATACTCTTTACAAGGAGTCCGAAAATCTAAGTAAAATACTGGTGGATGTTTTAGTGAAGTAATACATGTAGTATCAACATAACACATTCATAAAAATAATACAGCATTTTATTTTTTTTTAATTTCAATCCTAAATCGTACAAAATATGCTTGAACATCATCATCAGTATCCAGCCTCTTCCGCTTGTTACCATTCTCCTGCGACGTGGCTCTTGATAATTGAATCAATTGCTTCGTTTTTGCCGACTTTCAATTAAGATGTGAACGTTTTTTTAAATACCTTTTTATCTTTATAAAAGCCAACAAGAAAAAAAAGTCAAGGTGTTACAAATCAAGGTCAGTTGAAGTCCATGAAATTGCATCTCCCAGGGAAATACTCTATCTAAGATCTTTCACATTTTTCCGTAGAGAAGCTCCTTATTTCAGGTCGATTGTAAACAAAACGATTTGTCCAATATAAAACATCTGCCCATCAAATTATTGTGATATTATATTTCTTTTTAAAGAAATCGTAGCTTCAGTTTATCTTTGTTTATAAAGAGTTTATAAAAGGTTTAAAAATTCCCTTCATTAATTTTAATACATCCTGTATAAAATGCTATCGTCTTTGGTGGGATATTCTGTTAAAAATGAAATGTATTTTTCTTTCGTTAAAATTAATAATTAATAAACGTAGCTAAAATTAAAATGTTTTTCTTTTCTTTTTTTTTCGTCACAGTGAATTGTACAGCGAAACGAGAATTCAGGAAACGAATTAGCTCTCCAGTTCAATAGAGTGACTTACTTTCATAAATAGAACTTCATATAATATAGAAAAATTTTCGCTTTTTTTTTAAATATGTATTTGTTCAGCTTGATCTATTTTACTCCTCTATCTGCTGCATCCCGATTTATTTGCAGTTCTGAATGGGTAACTTGAAATACTTTGTTGAGTAAAAAAAACCTAGAATATTCTTTTGTACAAGTTTATTTTGTGTTGTAGAGAAAATGGCATATTAATTCCAGAAAAATTGAATCGTGAAAAATAGTTGCCTTATTTCGATGGTGACGCAAAAAATGTGTAGATAAATTTACGGAAAAGAGAGAGAGAGAGAGAGAGAGAGAGAGAGAGATTGAGTTCACTCGGTCAGTCACTGGGGCAAAAGAGAAACGGATCGCTCCACAATTTCGACCAGTTTTAAATGCTTCTTTTAGAAGCCTAATCTCCCAAATCTAAATCCATTTTAATTTGTCATTCAAAAAATAAACGGAGAAACTAACTTAGCCTGTGAAACTCATTTATAATACTTTACCGACACAAGAACATATAGCACATCATGTAAATTTTAGATTAAGCATTCCTATTAAGGAAGAATTTATTAGGTTAGCTAATTGTAGATTTAAAATTAAAATTTTAATGATCATGTTTTAAATCTTCCTCAAAATATTAAAGATTTAAGGACTTTTATTCATATTATAATGAATTTTTATGTTAAAATTAGGCCTTCATTTTAAATTTACTACAGAGCTAATTACTGCAATAAAAATTTAATGCACCCTCGCACAGCTTCTCGAAAGACTGATGTTCGAAATAAGCAATGTTTTGCATCTTCCCCGTAATTTCGTATCCATTACGAAAGATAAACCATATTTCCAGAAGCACATTAAAAAAAAAAAAAGTTTGCTATTTTTACACATGGCGAGCATAAGCATTCTCAATGATATTTAAAAGGACTCTCTTAAAAACCTTGATGGTCAAAGAATAGTTCCTTTCTCTTAATTTATTTGATTTGCCGAAAGTGTTGACACAGTTGTCGCGTCCTTCGTAAGGAAACCTTCTCGGATAATTTGAACAGCTGTGGACATTTGCATTGGAAGAACATCGAAAAAAGATTCAAAATGGAAATGAAGCTACCACTTTCTGTTTTCATCCCTTTATTTTTCGCCTTCCTTCCCTAACCCTTAATAAAATATTCTGATTGGAAGAGAAGGATTGCTGTAAAATAAATCGAATGACAATGAAAAGCTTGAGGAAGAAAATTTTTAAAAAAGTTTTTCAGAGGCCAATGGATTGTAAATAATAAAATAAAAGGAAATATAAAGTGAATGAATTCATGTGGACGATAAAACATTTTGCGAGAAAGATAAAGGACTTTTAATTATGCAAACTTTTAATATCAATTCCAATATCTTAATAATAATAATCCAATTTTAGGGTTTAGAACAGTTGTACTTGTTCATTCAACAGTATCTTCATCATTATTAAGTAGCGGAAGGATGGAGCTACTCATTGGTTTAAGCATGTTCGTATGTCCGTTTCTCCCCTTCATACTTTCTACATTTTTTGACGTAGAAGGTAGAAATTGGGAATGTATAAGCCATGTTCAAATGAAAGTGATTCGAGCTCTAGCGCGCGAGCACGGGAGTGCGCAGACACGAGGCAAACGGGTGATTGTTGACGTATCGTCTGCTTGTTCTGATAAGCACTGCTGTGGGAAGTTACGTTAGGCTTATGCTCGTATTTCATTTGTGTTACAATGGACCCTCCTGTTAAATTTCCGTCCAAAACTGACCAACGAGCGGTGATAATGTTTCTTAAAGCTGAGGACATTCCACCACTCGGATGTTGAATGTTTATGGAGAAGCATGTGTCTCGAAAGCAATCGTAGTGCGTTGGGCCAAAATGTTCCAAGATGGTCGTGTGGAAACGGCTGATAAACCACGTCCGGGCCAAGCAAACGTGGTCATCACCGATCAATTGAAGACAGACATGGATAAGTCAATTCGTGAGGACAGGCGGATCAGCATACGGTCACTTGTGAAGGATCACAACGTCAGTATTGGTTCCGCTTATGCTGTAGTGAAAAGCCTAGCATATGGCAAAGTCTGCTGTCAGTGGGAACCCCGAATGCTCACGGAAGAGCACAAAGGGCTGCGTTTCGGCTGCTGTTTGGATCATCTGGAACGTTACAGTCATGAGGGGGAAGCGTTTTTGAGAAAGATTATCGCGGTATATGAGACCTGGTGCCATTATTGGGAACCCTCTGGGAAGGTATCCACAATGCAGTGGAAGCATCCATCGTCACCACGGCCCAAAAAAGTCGCAAAGTTCGGCCGGGAAGGTTATGCTTAAGTGTTTCTTTGATTCCGACGGTCCTCTACTTTTGAAGTTTATGGAACCCAAAACCCGTATTAATGCTATCGCATACACATAGACACTGCAGAACTTGCGTCAAGCTCTGAAAAACAAGCGTCCTGGTAAGCTCAGTGATGGAGTGATCCTCCTCAAGGACAATGCCACACCCTCCTTATAGCCCGGACCTCTCACCATGTGATTTTCATATGTTTGGTCCTTTAAAGAAAGCACTGAAAGGTCGACGATTCGCCAATGATGAGGAGGTTAATGACGCTGTTCGAGCATTGTTCAGAGAGTGGCAGAAAACAGACTTTTTTGCGGACGGTTTTATCCCCAGTGGGAGTCCTGTATTGCGGTGGAGATTTTTTTAGGACTGCGCGTCTATAATAGTGATTATAAGATGTTCTTCTTTCATATAAAGAAAGGCAAATATTAATACTTTCATTTAATCCGTCTCAGTGCCCTTTGAATCACTTTCATTTGAACATGCCTTGTAGGTTAATAAGGACATGCGTTACTTCACTATTTAGTTTGATTTTGATTGGGATCGGAGTTACAGGGGCTCATCTCTCTGTGGTATATAGATAGGTTAAAGAGTAAAATTTGGTATGCAGATTCGTCTAGGCAAGATCTCCCATATTAAAAGAACGTGGTCTTTAGAATTATTAACGTTTTCAAAAGGCATGTGATTTCTCATTCGATCAGAAATAATGAGAAACGAAAGAGAGTTCTTTTACATTTTCTAAGTATTACGCTCGAGAAAATCAATGTTTTGATTAAAAAAATTTGATTTAAAAAGGGCGGATAAAAGAGATAAAAATAGATGAACTCAGGGCTTCCACTACTTTCCTATACCCTCTTCGGGGGGATTAATTACTCGTTTTTTTCTTATTCTCTATATACAAACAATGAAACTGATTTCACGCTGCTGTATAAAATTGGATTGAAGACTAAATTCAATCTCTTTTCAATAATGCTTGAGTAAATTAATTCAATATGAAACACTGGGTATGTTTTTGATAACATCAAGGAAATTATTTAAAAAAAAAGTTTGCCATTTCTTTAAATCTAATTACTAAAGAAGACAGTAGAATGAATCAGTCATATGCTTCATTAATTTTACAAATTGACTTTATAAAATTTATGCAAAATTTAAAGTTTCATTTTTTTTCCAAATTTGTAATAATATGTAAAGTGATTAATTAGAGATATTTATTGATATATAGTACCGGTGAAGTTCTTTGAAGAGTCTTCCTTATTTAAAAATCATTGAGGTAATCACATTAAGCAAATTTAGATATAAATCAAGCAAGTGCATGAAATTATTTATATCTACATTATTTACCTGGTTTCCTCAACAGGAAGATAATAATAATCTTTATCTTAATAATAATAATAATAATAATGATAGCACATGTAACTGCAACAAAATGTCTTTTTATTTTGGTAGTTTATGATCATTAAGAAGCTGCGTTGAGTTTTAGACAAATCAGGAAGAAAAGTCTTCTTGGTAGAAGATTAAGCTTTGGTGGAAAAAAATCTTGCCAAAGTTATCTTCAAAAGGAAAAAAAAAAAGAAAACTCTAGATTCCATTTATTTCTCTTGCTCTAAAATAGAGTTTGAGAGCCGGCTGATAAGCTAATGGAAGGGTAATTGAGTCCAGCGGAGATTAATAATTAAAAAGGTTGCTTGTGTATATTTACCTGGTCGAAGAAAACTTCCTCGTTCAACCAACCCTCCTCCCTTCCCTTACGAAGTTTTTCAAAAATTTCCTGCATCTGGTTCGGTTATCTTTTATGGACGAGAAAAATTCCCTATTAGATAATGGTCTTTTTTTTTCATAATCCCCTTGTGAGTAATTGAATTGTTCTCATGTCCATTTTAATGGCACACCAAACACAATTGCCTCGGCACCACGGAAGAGTTATACCGACACCACTCAATGAGCAAGAGGTTAATGAATTTTATATACGGAATAAGAATTAAAAATATTCGACAACTCAATTAAGCGTTCGGATTAGTTGATGAGAGTTGCATATAGATTGTTTAAGGCACTTTTCTCCTTCCTGAAATGTTAAGTGGCTTTAAATATTAGATTGCTTGTGTGCGGATGGCAATGTGCTTTTAGTTTTTCTTTCAAGATTCTATTATTAATTAATAAACTTGCAAATTTATTTTTTAAAAAATTGCGCTTCATAAATACGGTCTTTAATGCTCTTAAATTAATTTGAATTTGTGTCACTAAGCCAGTTGCTTGAAGGATAAATGCTACCTTGTTCATCTTTTTGCATCGCCGTCATTCCGAAGAAAGAAAAGTAGAACAAGTAAAACAAAAATCTCTGCCATGACGTAGGCGGATATCTAACCCTTTTCTTTCTCTTCTCTTTTTTTTTAAATACTAATTTCAATCTCTTCAACGTTTTTATGCATCAGCTTTCATGACGAATGATCCATATAGAAAGAGCTTGAGATGATTTGCGCCTGTCACAGATTTACATTCCGGATTAATTCTCCCATGGACATTTCCTTCGTCGTGTGTTTTAAAGTAGAGCTCTGACATTAAACGCTGTTATAACTGGTGTCAATGAGCTGACATTATATATGCTCAGTTCAGTATAACTAATTGTTTACTGTAGAGCTATTAAATGAGCTGAATTTGACTCGAAACATTTTTTTAGCATTTCAAACTTTTTTTATTTGCTTTATTTTCGGTGAAAAAGTGTGCATCTGACACATTTCAAGGGCAACAACTTCCTATTTATTTAATTATTATGCATATAAATTCGTAATTGATCAAAATAACCTTTAAATAATCCAATTTATTTTTAAATAGCTATATTATTTTCTGAGAGTGACCATCTTTGCTTTAATTAGAATTTCTTCTCCATCAGCACTTTTTGAAATATTTCATTCGAATCAGGAAAAAAAATGAAATTTATTTCTTCAGCAAAAAAAAAAAGAAATTCTTAATATATACATTTTAAAAAAGATTAATGTTTTAATCAATCTAATATTTCTATTCATTCACCAAACTAATATCACTATTAACAAATCCAATTATATACAATTTCTAATTTAGTATTTCAGAAACTCGTCATATATTAAACGAAATTATTGTAAAATCATTTAACCTATTACCTTATGGATTTGGTATTTAATTGGCCCAATATGGTTTCAAATAAAGAAAATAAGAGAAGAGAGATGTAGGATACGCTATTTCATACACTAAGAGGAGACCTTAATTATTTATAATTGCCCTTATTATTGCTTCTCTTTACATTGTTTCATTTGTTAAAATGCAATATTAAAGATCAGTTTGCAAATTTTAACCTCCATAAAAAAGATCCGTGACGAAATTTCTATGAATGTCTGTATGAAATGTAGGCCGGAATCGAATTCTTATTTCGTTCCTATAGCCTCAAAACGCTCAACCGCTATTTATCTCCACGTTTCGCTATGAACTAAATAAACGTTTCAGCGCAGTGGAATAATATATTAATTAATTACATGAGCTATCTTTTATTTAAATATCTATCTAGATAGTTTTATGTATATATCTAAATATTTATCATGGCATATTTATCTCATTTGCATATTGCTCTTTTCGCCGGAAGATTCCAAAAGTTTTCCCCACTGAAATGAATCCTAGCGTCGTCGTTGCTGTTGGTGAATTAGAATTGTGCAGCGGGAATCGATTTCGTTTATATGAAATTCCTGGAAATCCAAGGGAGGAAAAAAGCAGGAGCTAATCATTATATTTTATACCATATGTGAATAGGGATGTTTACATGCTTAATATTTTTAAATTTATTTATGGGCATGAGTAATTCTAAAATAGGCAAAAAACCATTAGTGAAATGACACGAAGAATCAATGACGAGGTGACATTTTCTGAAGGTGCAAATTAATAGTAAAAAAAATTAAATAGATCAAAACTCAGACGAAAAACATGCATTGAGTTCTATGTCGAGTCTAGAAATGATGTTTTTTGACACAGATGGGTTAAATATAGACAAATCACTTGTTATTTTTTATTAGGAGTTCTTTTGGAAATTATATGAATTTATATATGAAGAGAACGAATTGAACTTAAATTTATCGCCTCCATAATGAAATTATTGAAACTAGTCTTAGCCGTTACAAAGCAATATTAACGAATTGCACAAGTTAACACAGTTGTTCCTCCAGTGACGAAAAGGATTATTTTGGGATTTGTGAGGTCGCTGAATCCAAATTTATTGTCAAAAAAGTTTGATCACGTCACGTTTTCAAAATATATATTTATTCCCATTTTATAACAAATAAGCAGGTTTTTCACTCAGAAACTGTGCCGTTTTACTCATCTTTTTATACAGGGTGTTTTTGAATTGAGTACAGATTTTTTGGGAGATGATAGAAGAGGTCCTTAGAAGTATTTTTTGTCATATGAACATAGGGTCCCCGCAGCTCCGTTTACTTACAATACTGCATTGAACAATCAAATGACACCGGGACGCAGTGTGCGTTGGTGGGCCTAGATTATTTTATTTTTAACAATTAACACAAGCAATCTACTGTATGACTTTTACAGTAATTGTTCGAAATGGCCGCCATTTGCTTCATTGCACAATTCGCAACGCCTTATGATGGATTGATGTACGCGTGGAAACAGTTGATTAGCACGGTCGCTGATGTCACCTGCTGCCGCGACAACACGCGCCGCCAATTCTTCTTCGGTATCTACGGGTTCGGAGTACACCATTGATTTTTATGCTTCCCCATAAAAAAAAAATCCATCGGTGTGAGATCTGGCGATCTCGGTGGCCAAGCAACTGGTCCGCCACGACCAATCCAACGACCAGGATATGTCTCTTTTAGGTAATCTCTAACTGCTCTTGTGTAATGTGAAGGTGCGCCGTCCTGTTGAAACCACATCAAATGTCTGGTCATTAGTGGAACATCTTCAAGAAGACCAGGGAGCTCCTCCTTCAGGAAACCAAGGTATGTTTGCCCGTTAAGACGGCATGGTAGGAGATATGGCCCAATCAGGACATTGTGAATCATGCCAGCCCAAATATTCAACGATGCTGAAAACTGTTAACATGTGTTGCACATGGGTTGACATGAGACCACAGATGACTATTGTAGCTATTGAACATTCCCTCTCGCGTAAACGTTGCTTCATCTGTCCATGGAAGGAAAGTCTGAAATCCTATTCTGTTGCTGCATAAACCATTCCGCGAAAGCACGCCGAGGACCATGAGCATTGGGACATAATTCCTGCACCTTTCGAAGCTTGAACGGATGTTGCAGGTTGTCATGTAAAATGTTCCATACAGTGGTATGACTAGTATTCAGAGCAGCTCCGACCGCACGAGTACTTGTCGATGGATTTCGGTTTAACCTTTCCATGCGCCTGTTTCTCTTAGACGACGATCTACTGCACCAAATGTTCGTGAATTGGGAAGAATTCTGTTGGGATAACGTTCAGCATACAAACGCCTTGCACCATCCATGGTACCAGCAGCACCGAGACACAGATGCATGTCTGCATAATCATTCCATGTAAAACGATTCATACTGTTTGTTTCACTTTACACATGTAAAAAGTACATCAAGTGAACTTTTTAAAACAAATCTTTACCTACTGCTTTCCCAGAATGCGATTAGTTCACTTACATATGGACTAATCGTATTTTACAAAGGGGTTGGATACCATGGAATATCCTTGACGAAGTTTGTCCTAAGACTTTTCAACAAACAAGCACGTGCACCTTGAAATTTCTTTGCAAACAATTACTTTAAAAGTTATTACAGTAGATTGCTTGTGTTAATTGTTAAAAATAAAATAATCTAAGCATACCAACGCACACTGCGTCCCGGTGTCATTTGATTGTTCAATGCAGTATTGTGAGTAAACGGAGCTGCGGGGACCCCATGTTCATATGACAAAAAATACTTCTAAGGACCTCTTCTATCATCTCCCAAAAATCTGTACTCAATTCAAAAACACCCTGTATAAAGCTGACTCCTCTCACCATTCAACAATAGTTCCCTAACATATGCTCATCCCAAATTCCCTGATATCGCTGCTAAAGCTGCTTTAAGTCCTGATGAAAACGTTTACCTTGTTCATCACTCATGCTTCCTAGATTCTCAAGGAAAAAAAAAACAAGATGTGAATCCAGAAAGTGGATTTTTAAAGACTTATTACCACCAATTTTGTGATAATTAACCAAAAGGTTGGAATGAATTTGTCTATAGTTCTCACTTTTTTTTTTATTTCCCAATAATTCTTTTACCACCACTCTAAAAGACGTCCATGCAGCCTTTTCAACCTCATGTAAAGAGCTTTCAAATTTGCCATCCTTTAAGATTTTTCCAGTTTGTGAACCAATAAATATGCTTTCTTTAAGTTTGGCTTCGGATAACTTTGAAAAAACATTTTGCATTTAGCAGCTCTTTGTTGGTCAAGTGCTTTTACAAAGTTTTTCATCAGGCCTAGCTTAATGTGAAAGGTAGGTAAAATTATGTTTTTTGGTGAATTACGGGATTATACTTCACATTCATTTTTCCAGAAATAAATTCATTTCTAACCGCCCACACTTTTTTAACGTAATGGTGCTCTCTAGCTCTACTATCCCATAAGCATCCAAAATTTTTTTTCAACAACTAGACGTGATAAAAAATTTGTGTCTCTATATTTGTCACCTGTTGCCATAGAAACTTATAAAAACTTTTGGGATTCTCTCTGGGGTGAATGGGGTGTAACTTCCTTCTCGACACTTGTTATACGAGGCGATCTCAGAAAGTAACGCCATTTCTTACTTGCGTGCTTATTATAATTTTTACTTACTTCTTGATGCTCTATTCAAATCTGAAGTCAAAATAAAAAAAAAATTGAAGAACACTGGTAACAGGATGACCAACTTTGTAAATTTGATATAACCCCCCCTTTTTTTTTTGTTTTATATCGGTACTATACTTTTCGACATAATGACAAAGGTTATTCTAGCATTTTCCATAGCGTAAAATGAGGGTTTCCATTTCTTCATTACAGAAAGTGGCGTCCTGTTCATTAAGCCATTTCATTATTTCTGTCTTTATATTTGTGATCTGTAGACATAAAAGTCCCGAAAAATATGTAAAAATGTTTTTTGGGGGAAGACAAAAGTTATATTTGTAAAACTAGTGTTATTAATTAATTAATGATACACAAATATAGCACATAAAAATGTAGTTATTTCTACTGTGCACGATAATTTTATGTAAATTCATTACCAATAAAATTTTTTAAAAAATGAATTTAATATTAGAGCCAAATGTCGAATGAAATATTTGTGGATATTTAAGTCAAATTTTCTTAAATTAAACATTTATCTAAATTTAATTTCTGATTTTATTAATTAGAAAATCTCTGACATAAAACTAATTTCATATTGCTTCTTATGATATCAGATAATTATACTTAAACAAGACCACAAACGACGATTATAATGAGATTAATGAGATCATAGTAATTTAGACGTTCCAGAAAGTAAAAGAAGAAAAATGCTCAAAAGCAACTCCTTCCAACGTAATGAGAATACGGTTAAACAGTATCGCTATAAAATGTCAAGACGATGATGGCTTAATCTAAAGGATTTTTATTTGAACATTTTATTTAAGACCTTTAAATGCGAATTTCAGCTCGTAAAAAGATCCAGTTTTAACGAAATCCACTATTTCATCGATGGTAGGAGGAAGTGCAAAAGTACGTTGCTATTAATCTGAAACTATTCTTTATCGGGGGTGTTAATAAGGTTAGGAAACAAAAAAATAAATAAATAAAAATCGAGTTGAATGGAACGAGCACGGACCAAACCAGTCTCTCGTAAATTCGTTTTTATGTCGTCAGGAATGGGAAATATGTCTTGAGCCTTCTCTCTGTATATACATGTGTGTGAGCGTGTGTGTGAGCGTGTGTCTGCACGGTTTCCTTGTTCTACCAAACAGTTCGATGGGTTATGTCAGCATTTCAGGTCAAAGATATGATTACTGAAGATGACCTAATTGTCGTTATCATCAACACAATGCCCCTTCCCTGACAAAACCCGCTTCGAAACAACTCGTTCCAACACCCGATGACGAGAGAAAAATGCGCCGCCGTTTTCGTCTGTTGCGAGATTTTTCCCTTGTCCTCAACGATGATGCATTTATGAAATCGAGGAACGAGGAGGAGGAGGAGGAGAAGGAAAAAAATTATTTTCGGATTTTAAATCACTACTTTCACTTGGCATCAAGCAGGCTATTTATATTCGCTTACGTATTTATTCAATAGCGCTTTTGTAGTTTATTTTCGCATCGGCTCTAAAAACAACCTTTTTAGTTCTGCGTGGATTATCCAAACTGGTGTTTTTCAATAGAGTTGTTCATCATTTTCAAAAGAGGATTCACGAGTAGCTATTGTTCACAATTTATGGATCGTTACCACAAAACCCTTTTCCTTCTCTTTTTATTATTATTTTTTTTTCAGCAGCGTTAAGTTTATTGACACTTTTTCGACTCCCAAGAGAAAGGGTTTCAAAATAACCCGCAGCGAAAACGAAAACGTACCACTCGAGGCTCTCTCCGTCCGTCAGTCTGTCCCTCCACCAACTGGGAACCCTTTCCACAGCAGTTTCTCCCTTCGGCCACGATTTTTTCGCTACGTCTTTTTTTTTTTCTTCGGCAACCGCGGAGAAAGTCACCGGGCGGTGGCGACAGGTGATAGGAAGGAGAATCGATCGTTTGCTTCCGTTCCTTTCTCACTCTCTTTCTCTCTATTTTGTCTCATTCTGGCACGATAGGATAAGAAAATCAGTGCAAGTAAATCGGAGTGAATCTAATCCGAGGGGAAAGGGAAACGAAACCACAAGAGGAAGGGAGGGGGGAGGTAACTTTTTTTCTCTTTCTCTTTTCTTTCTAAACTTAAGTCGTGATGCTGGACGATGTTGTTGCCTTGTGTTTAGCCGCACTCGTTTGATTCGGAATCCGTGCGAACCGCCTAACCTTAAACGATCCAATTTCGTGAGTGAATGCGGAAGAGTGTGAAGGGGGTTCTTCGAGTTGGAGGGCGGAAAGGTTAGTCAACTTGAGCGATGAGGTTTGTTGATCCACGTCGCTGAAAGAGAGAGAAAAAGAACTAAAGAGAATAGACAAGTGAAGAAGCTACTACAGCTACCTCTCTAATACAGCAAACACTACTTAACCACGGGCTGTCTGTCCGTCGGTCGGTGGAGGTTTGGTTGGATGGGAAGAGCAACATAACGTCATTCATCGTCCCTTCAACTGCAATTACCATCGATTTACTAGTTATTTTAAAAGGTGTAGGTCGTGTCCGTTCAGTCGCAGGTGCTCACCGGTGAACTTTTTCTTTTTATTTCGCTTTAAGAACATCTGTCAGGGTCGCTAGACAATGGATGTATAATGACAGTTCTGAAAATCTTGAATAAAAGTAACAACAACAACAACAATAATAATAATAATGACGGTGATAGCAATCTATTTATTTATTGTCTTCCTGGTTGGACGTACTCATTTGATATCGTTTAAAAACGTGTAATTTCAGTGCTACTATGTAGATTAGCAAAACATCAATCAAAACATGCTCAGAACAGATTCCAATTTTAAATATAAGAAATCGATCACGATTTTATCCCCAACTTTTCTTCATATAACAAAGAAATTAGAGGACATAGAACTCACTTATTTTTTTTGTTAATTTTTTATATATAATTAAAATATATATCCTACTAAATCATTGGACTGTAAACTATCTGCGATCTAATATTTTATTTCGTCTGGATAATTTTCATGATATTCCGAACGGGACAAGGAATTTGACATTTGTGTAATTGAAATTTCTGAATAATTCTAAAAATTATAAGTCTAAGATGCAACTTGTCTACATGCGCAATATAAATATTATAAAAATCTTCTGTACATCAGCATTGAACATCTACAAAAAGGTACTCTTAAAACAGAAAAAAATTAATTGAATCAGAGACGAAAATGAGGAGACCTCTTGTCCACAAAGAAACATGTCCATAAATTACGTAAAGCAAAACTGGATCATTTTTAAATCTTTCCCCACCTCTTTGTAACGCACATTCGCACTACCCAGTTCTCGAATATTACGTGACCCAGTGCTCGACCATCTTCCCTCAATGTTTTTAAAAACATTTAATGTTACAATTTATTTTAGTACAAATTACAGAACAGGCAAATTTAAGTTATAGAGGTAAATTAAACTTTTGAACATCTGTTGAAGAAACATCGTATTGTATAAGTAAGAATAGCCTGCCTATCAATTATAAAATCGATGTAATTATACGTGACAAGATGGAAATAATACTTTTTACCTATGACCAAATAAATTATTCATCCTTATGTGACGGTTAAAAGATAGTCTTCTAATGATGAATGGGAAAAAAAGAAAAACGCAAAAGCTCTTCAAAGTACTGGTTTTAAAAGAAAAATATATTTCAAAGTACCAAATGATATCATGCTTGCAGCAACAGGCGTAAATTTGCTTGCAATGAGTAAAAATTGAGGAATGTATAAATTCTGTATCGTGAAAGGAATAGAACCCAAGCCATTAAATCCTGTAATGGGACTAAATGATTAAAAAATTGTTTTAAGAAGTTTCACGGTATGTAAAATGTTCAATGTGAAAAAAACAGTCTATCTTAATTAAAATTAAGCAAAAACTGTGAATGGTACAACCAAAAAGATGAAACCTCCAATCCACAAGGAGAATTGAAATACCGGATACGTATTTCGGCTACAAGGTGGCCATCTTCAGCAGCGAGAGGCAAAAGTAAAAAAGCAAATTAAGCCTTAATGCTAGAGAATATACAGGGTGGTCCATAAGTCTGTCCCCCCCTTTTATTTTTTGAACCGAAGCAGATATGTCAATTTTGATGAATCCAATGAATAGGAAGTTGTGGGTGGCCTATCCCATGGTGCACTTTTCATCAT
>JAHWFO010027470.1:174295-211049 GCA_023313115.1 Rhysida immarginata
ATTGTAATCACGAAAAATTTCGACCTCAAGATTTTCACTGATCTTCACGTTTTAGGGTACCTAGATTAAGTGATTTTTGGAAAGTGTCTGTCTGTCTGTGCATGTGTGTGTGTTGTGTGTGTGTGTGTGTGTGTGTGTGTGTGTGTGTGTGTGTGTGTGTGTGTGTGTGTGTCCACGATAGGGTCCAAACGGCTAAAGCTATCGAGACCAAACTTAAGATTATAATCTTCTTCGGGAGGTCTGATTAGTTTTCCAGTGGAATCGGTGAACCGGAAGTATCAGTTTACTCCAGCGCCAAAATATAAAGTTTAAAATATCTCGTTAACCATTGCGTTTATGAAAATTTTGAAGGGATTGAAAAGTGTTACGTTTACAATTTTAAACAACTTTTGTTAACAAAATTTTTCAAAATTCCAACCGGAAGTACCAGTTTTACTCTTATCAAAATCCAGTTTTTTGTTAATATAGGCGAAAGAAGATGATATAGGAAAATTTGGAATCTATACCAAAGTGTTTAGAAGCTAATTTGAAGTAACTTTTATTCACAAACTTTTTCAAAATTTCTTAAGGAAGTAGCCATTTTAGACAGTTATTTAATTTTTTTCTGTACTTAGACCAGGACATTTACGTAAAGAAAGTCGCGTGGTGACCACACCGCATTTTTCTTATGCAGTTTCCGTCAACAAGAATTAAAAAGATTTTTTCTCAAACGTTGCAATTACAAAAGTTCAAGGAAAACTATTAATAAATACTGCTATAAATAAGCATTTTCAAACACTTTGGTATTCATTTTCAAATATTAGATTTTATTGTGTCGGGCATCGATCTCATGTGCTACTCCATCCATGTTTGTATGGCTATTTTCGAAATATTTCTGCAAATATCCCCCACAGTAAAACTGGAAACAATAACCTTTGAAAACCACATCTTTACGGATAATCTCTATAAAGATCTTTCATTTTTCAATTACAGAGGCAATTACAGGATTATTCAAAAAAAGATGATGTAAAAATAAAATTGATTCAGTTTTTATCGAACTGACATACCAAAACCATGTTGATATGAAGTGATAGAAGAAGTTCATAAGTTTTATGTGTGAACGCGTTTTGCGCGATGAGCAGACGCAAAATGTACGGGCTCTTCCTTTTTGCCGAACCTACTTTGTCATTGGCCGCACGTATCTGCACATGTTAAAAGAATGGCTTATGCCTCCACTAAAGGAAGATATCCTTAATTTAATCTTTCAACAGGATGGTGCTCCTCCTCGTTTCCACAAGGATGTTCGCGACCACCTGAATGCCACCTTACCAAGACGCTGGATCGGCCGTGCCGGGAATCATTTTTCCGATTCTGTTCTGGCTTCCACGATCACTTGATTTAACACCCTGCGATTTCTTTTTGTGGGGGATGTTGAGTATGTTTTTCCATTACCGCAACAACCGACCGATTTGAAGAAAACGTCTGGGAGGAAATGGACTACCGTTTAGATATATGCTGTGTCATCCAGGATGCTTTTATTCAATTCTTGTAATGACCAGATGAAACTTATGAGGAAACGTTTATAAACCAAGTGGTCAAGATTATTTTTTTGGGGGGGTGGGTCAAGATTTGACCACATATGACCACAAAAGGGAGATAGGGGGATCAAGTAATGACTATGTGGTCAAATTATTTTTAAAATCATTCAATATTCTGAATTTTAATATCTTTTTTAGGGTGGTTCTAAGTTCTCTGACCACTATGAACAACATAGTTTTTCAAGCACTTCCAGTGATTTTAGAGCAACATTTGTTCCTCTTCATCTAAGAACTAAACATCAGATGTCATACGCTTTCGAACTCCATGTCCACTGTATTCCTAGCAGGGAAATATTGACATTCCTAGCACATTCCTATTATGATAAGTAAAGGCATCTTTTTACCTGTAGCACTCGCACACAATGTAACAGCGAGCCGTAACTTAGACACCTGTAGCATTTAGCCGTAATTGGCATATATATTAGGACCTAATTAGTTGAATACAGAGAATTGTGTAGTGATCTAATTGGTACTTATATTAGCACCTAATTGGTTGCGTAAGTGGTCGTTATAGAGAAATTTTTAGTAAACGTTTATGTGCATAGGGGATCGAAAATGCCACTCTCTGGTCGAGTTATACAGGTAATCGTTATGCTAACAGAATTCCCAAGTAAATTTCTGCGAGAACAAGCAAAAGTGGCCGTTATTTGAACCTTTCTTATTCTATTTACTGTTAATTTCCTAAACATATTTAGAAGTAAATTTTAGTTTCTGTTTGAATTGCTAATTTCAAAAATCTCATGAAATCGCGAAGTGAATTGCTCTAAGTAGCAATTGTGAGTAAATTAAAGAACTTTTACATAAAAATTAATATTCAAAGAGCTAGATGGCCGAGAGCGCCGATGCATGAGTCTTGCCGCTCTCGACACCAGTGGGCCCCGGGTTCAAACCCGCTGCGGGCATGGATATTTGTTTATCCTTTACTAACAACTAGCTAGGTCGCAGTAGGCCAATCTTCTGCTAGGATGAATTAATAACGATTAAAACAGAATAATTCCTTTACAACAGTTGTTTTAATGGAAGATATTCTGTAATTGTTTAAATCTTTCATCAAAAATAGTTCAGTTTATTCATTCACTAATGGATATCTCTTATCCTAATGGACGATATTTTTTTTCAAATATTACTAGCAAATCAAGGGAAGATACCATTAATGCTGTTAATTTTCCTATAGTTGGAAAGAATCTTTTCATGTCATAAAGATTCCATCTTCATAGATAACCTTCTTTCAAAAATCCAGATATTCTTTTTTACGAGCAATAAAATAAAAACATGAAATTAAGGAAGAAATTAGAAAAATAAAATCACAATTACAAGGGCCTCGAAAAATAAATTTGAATGCTTTCGTAGAAATACAGTGAATACAGTGAATGTTAAAGCGAAGTATATGCAATTATTGACAGCGTAAGGGCGATGCAATGCCAAAAAGAGAAGTCATTGAATTTTTCGAAACACCCTCAACTAAATAACGTTGCTTTATTTTGTTTGTTTGTTTTTTTGTTTTTTTTTTGGTTCGAGTTATTCTGTGTTTCTAGGTTGATCATGTAGCTTGTTCCGCCGTGATTACAGGAAACCTAGTAGTGGAAATTGATCCCCTCCTCCTTATTATTTTACATGACCATTCTCTTACTGTAGAAGTATTAACCGGGTCATAAAAAAGCAGAGAGCAACCGAAATAAATAACGAGAATTTAAAAACATATGCATGGAAATTTAATCCGCCCTGAAACATTACTCAAAATGATTTCGTTTCCTTATTTTAATAATTTAACTATAAAGTTAGTTTACATATAGCATTACTTCGGATTCTAAGTAACAAATAACAAATTGGAATCATGTATTACAAAGATTCTTCATATTATTTATTGTTTGTTGATGCTCAAATTCTCCCTTTGACTAAACGATATCATAAAAGGAATTGGTTTAATCACTAATAAAAAATAGAACAAGATCATATTCAGGGTGGGGGCGGGGGTCCCCCCAAAACGATTTTGTTGATGTGACTACCTACCCAAGCGAAATCTTTATGCTCAGCCCCATCTCTCTCCGAAAAATTCTTGGGTATAGATATGAAAAGAGTAGTTCATCAGATAAACTTGATATTATTATTTAATTTCTTGTCGAGTTTATTTGCTGACAATCTATATAAAATTGTTTCTCTGTCAATTATCAGGAATTTTTATCCTTGCGCTTTAGAAACCTCACATATTAGCGATAACAATTATGGGTCTAAATAATAACATTTCAGAATAAAATATTTTTCATATCATTTTCCAATCTGTTCGTTAGAGAATATTTGTTATTTAACCTGGGCAGGTACCTTCTATCAAGAATTGATTTAGTGTATGAAATGCACTGATAAGAATGCCATGGTGTTAAGAAATGAGTATATAAAAGCAATAGTGTGTCTAATTCCTTTAATATTTTTCAAGTGTAACCGAAGTGCCGAATTACCGCTTAAAATTGCGACACACTAATGTTATCGCAACAAGAAAATTATGTCATTCATTCGGGGAAGATACTGTAAAGGAAGGCGCAAAAACGTTCAATTGATTCGCCAAATTCCATATACTCTTCTAGAATAAACTTCATGGCAAGCCACCATGAAGACAGCAATTACAGATGACAAATGAAATATCCTTTAAACGCTGTTTGGCACGTGACAGGGGATCCTGGAGAATCACCTGCGACTGTTTTCAAACACCTGGCCCCCACAGGCAAGGTGAAAGGTTTGGCACCTGGATGTCTCATGACCCCGACGTACGCTAGCAATATAGTTACTTAGAGATCTCTCTTCCTTACTCTTAACCCATCTACAAATAAGTTTTTGGTAGTTTTACTTATTTAATATAAAATGAAATCTGTATGGTAATCTACAAAAACTAAATGGTAAGGAGAGCCCTATACAGATGCCAAATACTGCTTACACTTGAATTTTAAGGAAACACATTAGTTGTAGGAAAAATTTGTCCAAATGTTCTAGGAAATGTCTTGCTATTAAGTTAATTAACTTTAAATTTAGCATACCTGGAAAAATTATAAAATTTTCTAATTTTCATTTTATAATTAAAAGGTTTGAAGTTGAAAAAATCCCTTTAAAGGAAATTTCTTCATTTAATTTCATTATAAAATAACCCTTGTGATTACTTAATCGTTTTTAAAAATATATAATCCAATTTCATGGTACATTTTGTTTCATCTTTGTACTCACTGATGATGAGATCGTAGACCCCGAAATGTACAGTACATCTGAGGCATTAAAAATTATGTATTGTGGATTTGTGGTTTCGTTGCTTTTGCTGGTTGTTTAAAGTTTTCTGTTGTTGCAATTGCTTCTGACATCGAACATATACGGATATACAGGGGGTCTCGAACTTACACCTCATATAATAATATAACAATTTACAGTTCAGAGCAAATGTTCAAAGTATGCATTTCATGGGTAGTTGACGAGTGCTTATTGATGGTGCTTCTGTCATATCCAATACCACCTCCCCAAAATCTGGTGTACTTAAGTTCAGTCTCTCTTAAGTTCCTATTCACGGCGAGAAATATTTTTCAATTTTCTCTGTATAACCTGCTGCACCATACATCAAATGCATATTTGTATAAGCAGCCAACAAAAACGTTCCCCACACCTACAATATTACTCGTTTACAATCTAGTGGCGCTTGAAATAGGTATTTCATACCTTTGGTTCCGTATCTCAAACTAAACTGTTTGCAATCCTCTACCATCTATCGAATTTTGACCCTAAAGGTTTGAGGCACACCTTAAATTTATATATCTAATTCGACAGCCAACCTGATACCTAAGCATTGCATGCTTTTTCTAATGGCGCTTTTTACATTCTCTAAAGCCGTTTTTTGATTTTGTTAACAAGTGAAACATCTACGAAAGAATTTCTGCTATGAAAAAAAGATTAACACATTTCTTACTGCAATAACATATTTCTACAGAGAGCGAATTTCTTTTTAGCTCAGAAAAGTTGCTTTTAACTCGACCTTGAACTTCTGTTGGTTGATAAGAATGGTTTATGGTTGGATGTTCGGGTAGTCTGTCCATTAGATAAACAATTTAAATTTTGAAGGTTTCTGTAGTGGTAGGCTGTCCAAAATATATTGAATTTCGTTTTGAATTTAAAATCAAATTATCGCTAATTTTTGTGGATAATTTATTTCAATAAAAATTTTCAAATAAATATTTATACACTTCTGGACAAAATTATAAACTCTACGAAATATAACTCTACGTTATATTTTGCACAAAACTTTACTGAAAAAGAAAGAATTACTTTACAGACTTGATGGGCTAATGTATTCAACTATCAAATGACCATTAAAATTTCTGCCAGGTTTTGTATTCATAAACTTTTAAAAAATTGGAGAAAAACTAAAAAAATATACATTCAGCTTGGCCAAAATTATAAACTCAGTCTACAAAACAAACTGTTTCCATACATTTAGTATTTCGTGGAACCTTTATTATTTCTGATAACTTCAAACATTCTTGAAGGATATGAAGGTATGCCCCATCCATCCATAATTGCATTTTTAGTCTTTTGAACAGTTTGAAATTTTCCATAGAAATTTATAAAACTGGCGTGCAAGCTTTCCCCAAATTTTCAAATGCTTTTTGAAATTTGGAGAATGTGCTGGTCATAATAAAACGTTAATACGATTTTCATGAAACCATCTTTTCATCATTTTTTAAGTGAGAAAAACATTTTAAGGCGCAGAAAGATAAAAACATACCTGTGAAAGGTCAGTGGTGAACCTTTAATATATCTATTACTACAATTTAAAGCTAGACAAGAAATCGGCATTGAGTTTTACTGTGTTTGTGTATCTTGTTCAAAGGACCACTGAACCTCTTGAAAAGCTCCAAGTTGTTCTGGAAGCCTTTATACCCAAGGAATTCATTCGACGATCAACCAGTTCAATTTTCCCATAAAGAAAAACGAGCACCTAACTGAACCACCCCGTATCTTTCTTTTTTAGCAAGTTTTCATACTTGCTGTTTTATGAACATGTTTCAAGGACAGTTTCCTTGAGATGAGTGTCCACCTGCAGACCTGAGGAGCAGTTCGTCGAGAAGAGTCGAGGGCAAGAACACCAATAATACTGGCAGCAGAAATACTTCTCTCAGTTGGAAGGTGGCGAACATGAGCTTCAGTCCTGGAGTTGAGGTTTTCTTCCTACCCGATCGCATTTTCACTTCTCTCAAACTTCCCAGAACCATTTTTTTTACGAATTTCTTCTTCCTTTAAAGAAGAATTAATTCAGTTTTTCTTAGCATTGTAAAAACACAAAACAAGCGCTAACCCCAGTGTCAAATAATCTGTTTTTCTTAATTTTATCCTAAAATGCTTAAATTCATTCAAATCAATTGGAACGAACCATTTTTTTCAGGGTGAGTTTATGATTTTGCCCAAACTGAATGTACATCTCTTTAGTTTTTCTCCAATTTTTGAAAAGATTTATGAATGCAGAAATATGACACTATTTTTAGTGGTCATTTGATAGCTGAATACGTTTGCTTTCAAGTTTGTGAAGTAATTTTTTTCTTTTTTCATTAAAGTTTTGTGCAAAATAATGCGAGTTAGTAATTTTGTCCAGTAGTGTATGGTCTTCCGTTTCTTTCGTTTGTCATAATTTGCCTTTGCTGTTTATTCGCAAACCTGGTAAGTTTTTCTAACTGCTCAATTTAAAATCTTAATAAAGGTAATTTCTTGTAATTTCTACTATAACCTATTAATCTTATTTTACGCACTCTAAAGTACTTTTAAAATAGGACGTAGGATCAAAATATTATTTAATATCAAGTCCTATTTTCAATTCTCTATGGCAATTACCATAAGGGTTTTGCAAGTTATTTCTTTTATTTAATGATTTTAGTTTAGATTTTTGGTTGCGTAACGAGTGTTTTTCCTGGATATTTCAGAAATATCTATCAACAATTCTGATGACATGAGCAAAATGTAAATTTTAAAAAAATATCCTTAATGAAATTAGAAAAATTGTCAATATTTTTTTTTATTTATACCCTTTATTCTAACCATAGTCAATGTTATATCAACAAACATATCAAACAAATTTTTTTAATGCCTTTTTTTTTTTTTTGTAGATTTCCATTAAAAAAATGAAATCATAAATGCCCTTCCTATCGGTGGCCACAGTTTATAGCTGATAAGCGCGATTAATTAGTCTGTAGATGATGATAGGCGGATTAATAGGAGAATATACGGTAAAAAAAATTTTTCGAAAACATTACAAAATATAGCTGTACAGGGGGCGGGGGGGAGAGGGAGGGAAAGGTTGAATGAGAGATCGATGGGATGTAAGGGAGAAAAAGTCACGCAAAGGGTTGAAGGAAAAAGACAAGTTCAATAAAACCCTTCTGACCAAAAAACGCGTTCGGTTGACTGATGACGACATCTTTCGCAGCTGCAATGGCTGTTGGTTTCTACACATACACATACATCATGTCTCTCCCCTTACGAGAAAAAAGTTTCTATTTCCCTCAATTAAAATTGCACGAAACGCTTTTTCCAAAGGACGATCGAAATACTCATCGATCTGTTTTGAAATCTCCGGTTTGAAATTGAAAAACTCAAAATAGTCCGAGGGCAGGTGTACTTTGAGGAAAAGAAAGACGAAAAATTTTAATGAAATCTGTATGAAATTGTCTTTTTCGGCGGAAAAAAGTATATTGATTAAGCTTATTAACATTTTACGAATCGAAATTTTGAAAAAATATCACATGACCTTCCCAACCAGTTGATGGATGTAAAGCTAGCAGGTGTATCAGCGTGTACAGATGAGAAAGGTGGACTAGGAAATAATGCCAGAAATTTAAAAAAAAAAAAAGCTGCTTTCTATTAAATATATTGAGTATATTGCAACAATTTAAACGTTTTGTTTGGTTAGTAAAAACGTGCACACATCAACTGATTCCGAAACGATGAGTTTGAGTTAAAGTGGATCGATAATGAACGACTTGGAAGCTTGTTGCGCATTACTTTCGACAGTGGTATCATTACCCAACCCTATCAAAATATCGAGCCATCTGGCTTGTAATAATAGGAGAGTGAAGAAATATTTGGAAGAGAAAGATGGCTTTTCCCACGAATTCTTCTCAACCATAATGTACAGGAGAATCATTCGACCATTCACATCAAAGGAGATTCATTGAAAAATGAAAGGGGGAAAAAAGCAACAGAAACACACAATCCGTTGATTAAACATTTTCAGAAAGAAGATGGTTTTTTATTTTTAACTTACATCAATACAGTTCCTCCATACCAAATAGAAACCTATTATTAGTCAGCCAACGGCTGTTTAAATCTACATGATTAATTATAATCTAAATGCAGTCTTTTTTTTATATCCAATAATATTGTTTTTAATGGGATCACCATAAGAAAGGGGTTGTTAAGCTGCATGGGTGACTGAAGGTCGTGTGACAACTTGGACGGACAATTAACGAAGCCCTAATTATGTTCGTTCGTTACGGTTTCCGCTTACCAATTTTTCATATTTTTTTTCCTATCACTAACTTAATCTCTCCGTTGCTCGACTTGAGAAAATAAAAATAGGGTAAAATAGCGTGATTACGACTTCAGAAAATTAACTTTTCTCTTCTCTAGTAATTTGTTAATTTCGATGTGCTGCCAAAGTTATTTTGACACCGAATTGAATAAACCACAAATGATGAAAGACGTCTCACTCCGTGGTACCGAAAAAATATCTGTGCATTTCCTGAAATTAAGAAATGCCAAACGCAAAATTTCAAGGAAAGAAAGGTGACATTAAAAACGGAAATCGAGGAATTTTATTTATAAACTTGGCCTTTGAAATTATATTTAGTTAGAGAAATTAGTAACAAAAACACAAAAAAGGTTACGACATTATAAACGTTATCATTATAAATAATCGGGCAATGAAATCGTGTTAAATCGTACGCTGATCTAGGTATATAATCTGTCGATAAGATTATTCTAGTCGTGTTTGAACAATAATCCGTTTGGTTGTTTTCATTTTATATCTAAGTTAATAATTTTAAATCGCATTCAATGTGTCATCATTGAGGAGGAGGAGGAAGAACAAGACTAAGAAAAGGGCGGCGGGGGAGGACTGGTTGAGAAGAGGTTTTTGGGACATTCGCAGGGCCTCGTGACGATGGGTTGGTTCACTGATGACAAAGGACCCCGTGCAACAGCAATTACACCCTGGCACAGGACGATGGATCAACCCTAACGATGACAAAAGACATCGGATATGGCGTAGGCGTCCAGGCAATTGACCTTTGCCTCAGTGTCATGACCTTGGGGAGGAAAGAAGAGAGAGCACGTTATTGACGAATCTGATAGGATGGCAGCAGATTGAAATTGCACTTATTATTGACAAATTTTGAATAAAAACAAAATTAAATGGGATTTTTTTTCCTGTTTGTATTTTTTAAATGAATACACAACTCAGTGTGGTGGCAGCAGCGAAGTCACGTCGCTATTTCTTAATCGTGTGATGTTGAAACCGGGGAACGACTGTTTTCTCTTAACGCTACTTGCAAAACCACGCCATAAACGCAAATTATTCTCCATTTAGGTGTAAATAAAAAAGCAAATATGAAACGATACTTGTCGAAACGCTCTACCCCTAAGATAAACGAGAAAAGTTAGAGAAGAAATAAACTCATGAAATTGATTTATACCATATTAAATGCATATCGTTTTATAAACATTTAAAGAAAAGCTCACTCTATTAGTAGAATGCGATAGGTATTTTAAAAAAAAAGTTGTATTTTAAAATTAATCGAGGATCTAGCTATGGAGATATTTAAAATTTTAAATTTTAGAGTTTAATAAAACAACTAATTTGGCGTTAATTAAACAGAAGTAAAATTCTTTTTTATTGGATTTTTAGTAGAATGTTTCTTTCCATCTTGCTAATTCTTGATGTACACTACAAAGAATTTTAAATAAAACGGAAACGGAAAAAACATGGCAAGGAATTCGTTTGGTAAACAGGATAATCAAAACGGATGACGAGAGAAAGAAAACAATGTTAGCACTTACTCCTAAAGAGGAACAGTAAATCCACCCATTTGGGTGACTTTCGGTGAAAATCATGAACTTTTGGCAATAATTATGCACGAAACCGTAAATCCCGCCATTTGGGTGACTTTAGGTGAAAATCATGAACGTTTGCCAAAAGTTCTTTTTGAAGTTTTTAAGTTATTTGAATTATAAGTAGTTAATTACTTAAAGTTAAACAACGCTAAGCAGCTCCAATTACAGTTAATAAAGGCGAGGATAGGAAATACCATAAGGAAGACCATTCATCTACACTTACAAAATGAGTAAGAATGGCGTTTTGCATTTATAAGAATCAAAAGAAATTGAAAAACTTATTTAAAATGAGATTAATTATTTTCTAAAATATCTTAACAAGGAATACTTAAAAAAATCACTTCATATCGTTTTCCTAACAATACTGGCTTTAAACTAATTATAATTATCTTCCCAATAATAACATTATTTAAAACATGAACATTCCACAATACGAGATGAACTAGAGATCATCGAATGTCCGTCTCCATAGGGTTAGTGATAGTGTCGAAATAGATATTCAAAGGATCCTTGTTTAATCTTAGTTTGTGGAAATTTTTGTTGTTTAGTTTCGCGTATTAAATCATTATTTAAAATACTGTCGCATATTCTCCAAACATAGTAGCAGACAATGGTGGAAAAATAAGTAGCAGACTCTAATAAATTATTTTCAAAATAACATTAATCGACTGAACGAATTCAGGTAAATTTAAAATGAACACTACGGGAACAAAAGAATATTCCTCTTATTGACTTTTGCTGTGCTTTAATTTTTAATAAGTTAGATTAAATACGGTTTAATTCACATGCCATCTTCGTTTTTAAAGCTATCTTTCCCTTTTTAAAATAAACTTCGATTCCAAATATTTTTATTATTGGACTCGAAGCGATCGAAACTCTAGCCCTGATGAAACTGTAAAATAAGAAAAAGAGGTTGATAAATTTGAAAGACCATAAATATTTTTTGCAGAGAACTTAGTCAATATTTTGACATGTCATAATATAGCAAGGCACATCGAATTTAGATCGGACAATTGATTATTCCACGTGGTAAACATCCCACCTCTTCCACGTGGTAGTCGATTTATTGCCAACACCACAAAACTTGCTGTGTTATATTGAGGTCTAACTTCAAGAAAAGACCGTACATTTTTTCGTCGCTGGTGTTTGCAAACCACGTTCAGCTTTGGAATCTACCACCAAACTTTCAATGTTCTGCTACATTGTGACATTTTGAAACATTGTGTAAATCCTCTAAATAAATGTATATATGTGCATTGTATTCTTTTATAGTTGTAAAATGCCTGCATTGATCGATAATTAAAACACGGTCGCTGTATGCATAAAATTGCCTTAAAATCGAAAGAACAGGGAACTGAGAAAAATTACCGTTACCGTTATCTTTTTTTTTATGCAGGGTGATATGGCTTGAAGGTAAAGATGCAGTAATTTATTTATAAGAAATCAGATCTTGAAAGATAAACTTTTCTGTAATTTTAGCAATAGAGAGCTTCGATGTTGGCCGATACTTTTTAAAATCAGTTTAAAATTACATTTATAGATCGAGCAACAATACTTGGAAGACTTTGGAAATATACACTGTCGTTAAGACGCTTCAAAAGAAATTTTTCATAGTTTACTCTAAAATTTTAAATACCAATCGAATATCAAGGTCAGTTGGTACATTTAAACATTCCTTTAATTTTTGAATAAGAAATATTTTTGCTATATACAGTCTTTGGCTACAAAAACATATATCGTGTGTCTCAAAAGTCGCGTGCCATATGAAAAGTTTATGAATGTTGGCTTTATGTTCACACGGTTTCGCAAGCTTATCGTTCATGTTCAAAATGTGCACCCATGCACTCGAAGACAATATATCACAAGATCCAAATTTTCTTATGTCACGCGTAAAATTGTAGCTGGTGGGCTTGGGAATATCAGGACGCCGGCGATGAAATTCGTCTGCAGCTTCTCGAGATGTTCTGTGGTGAACTCCACAAAGAAGTATCAGTTTTACATGTTGTTCCGGTGTCAGCATTATTCCTCTACTTCATTATTTAACCTACAAAATCAAAGCAACCAATTAATTCATTTGACACGCAACTTTTGAGACACACGGTATTTGATTGCTTTACTCAAAGAGATCTTTACCTCTATACTTCTTTTGTTGTGTTTTTCCTTTTATTTCCTTTTATTCGGAACTTTTAAATATGTCGCCTATACCTGAACTTTAAATGTAGGGCCATTTTTTGTCTTTATTTATTACTTTTTGATTTATGTACGATTTTTTTAGGGGTGGTCATATTTCCATAATTCTTTAATATGTGCATTTTATACGGAGGTTGTTTCATGCTTATCGTGACGATTGTTAAAACATCGCAGTACGGATTTGAAAGACGATTTGAAAGAATGGTATAATAAAAGTTATCAAATACAGAAGGCAAATGGATTCAAACAATCAACAGTGCAGCGCTGCTGAACGAAAAGCGTATTCCCGTTCTTCCCGTACTAAGGCTAACATTCGAACAGCGAAGAGAATAGTCCTTACGAAAAATCCCCCAACACAACGGGCCATTGCAAGCTAATTTGGAACTTCTGTTATACCAGTTACTGACTAAACATATTATTTGTCAAGTTTAGAAATTAGAACGCCGTCATTCACATTTTTTTTTTGCTAAGGCGCATTGCAGAGAGAAGAACCAACAGCAGAAAACTGCACGAACGCTATTTGAGAAGCGACAAATTGAAGAACACAGTCACCTTGAATGAGGCTTGGGTCCATTTGTCAAGAGAGGCAAGACACGTACAATTTTTTTTTTTTTTATCGGCAACAGGGTGATACGACTCGATCTGACTAGGTGTGTCAATGCAAGAGAGTTATCGAAATGATTAATGGTGGTTGTTGTGCTGAATACAGCTAAAATGGATGTCTGACCATCAAAACGGTGGGATCTGAAGCAAAGATATTCTACCTACTGTCAGGAAAATGTTTTGAAACACAAATTTAAATTAAACGTTTCTCCGCGGCGGTTATATGAAGGACGTGTACATCCACCAGGACAAACCATCCAGCCGCACTGCTAATAGTACTGCTCGAGTTGAACAGAAAACTGGGATTAAGGTTATCCCATTCTCAGACATCCCATGGATTTTTGTGGATTCGGCCTCTTTAAAAGAGCTCTTCATGGAAGCCTGTCAAGAGGAGTAGAACAGAATGCACTCGCTGTTCTCCGTAGAAGCCTCTTACAGTGGAAACTAAGACGTCGAGAGATTGCTAGAAGAAAGAGCCATCACATAGCACAAATAGGTGGTGGAGAAATGGGTTCCAGTAGACATACAGTCAGTGTATTCTCGTTACATAAACATGAAACACCCTCTGTACGTGGAATAGTTTTTGAGTTATGGTCACTAATGTTTCAACGAGACTGTATGCGTTAGGGCTGTTATGAGATTTGCTTCTAAACACAAAAATTTTCTAGCGTTAAAATATGTCTACTAGTCTAGTCGAAATAATAATGATCGCTTACTGGGAGATTTGGGGAAGGATAAAGCATCTATGTTCCAAAATATGTTCTCAACAGATATACTTAACTCGGCATTACACTTAAGTATTAAAGTATAAAATTGTTCCAAAAATATAGCGTAAATGATAATCACATAATAAAATCAAATTATCTCGCTGGAACAGATAAAAATGTTCAGTCTCTAGCAATAAAGCACCTAGAATACACCATAAGAAAGATTATTTCAATTAAAAATTTTAAAAAAATAAATTTAAAAAAAATCAAACGTCAGGAAATGACAAATAAAATAAAAGTACAGAGTAGTCTTTCAACATTACCAAATTTTATAATAAAGAAACTATTACAGCTAAACAGTACGGTTGGTCGCAAGAGAAAGACTAACGCGTGAAGATTTTTCTGTTATACATAATAGCTAAGTTGGCGCTCCAATCCCAAGAACGTAAAAATGATTGCAATGCGATTTTTGAGTGATCCGTTGATCGGATCTTGGATATCTTTTTTGTTTTATTTGGAATTTGGTGCTGAACAAGTTTGTAATTGGAAATTTTTGTCTATTTAAGGTTTAGGCATCAGTTCAGCAGTTTTAGGTTACCATGAAATCAAATGACCGATTACTGTACAGCTTAATTTTAGGAGGCAATACGGACCATCGCCACCTGATTACAAAAAGCTTCGTTGCGTGGTACATTATAAAAAAAAAATTAAAGGAGATGGGAAGTGTGGGCTCCTAAGCAAAAGGGATACCATTAAAGATAAGAAGTTGTTTAACGGCACGCTTTGTGGTTAGCTTCAAAAATTTCTGATCAAAAATAATCTTGGCGAGTTAACGTAAAATAAAGCGACTCTTCAGGTTGTGAAGAAGGTTATATTTTAACGAGCCCCTTCCAAGTCTACATGTCAAGGACTATTTGCAACACGTGCACCTGATCTTAGCACATAGAGAAGAAGGATTACTGATGCTATTGCTGGTATTCCACAAGAAACGTTGCAAAAAACATGGCGCAGAATTGAATATCGCTTAGACGTTCAGCGGACGACATAGGGTTCTATGTAGAAGTATTTTGACATTTGTAAAAAAAAAATCTTCATGAGCTATCTTTCTCTTGCGACTAACCATATATCTGGTAACTGTCATAGTTTCTTTGTAATAAAATTTTGTAATGTTGGAAAAACTTTATGGTCATCCTGTAGTATAATCACATATACATTATAATAGTCAAACAAAAAAAATTGTTTTAGGCTTTCGGTTGTCTATCTCTCACTCTTTCTCTCTCTCATACGAATACACTCAGAGCCGCCCCAAGAAAAAGTGGGGGGTCAGGCGCAACATGCTCGTGCGAAACATATTTTCAAAAATTTTTGTATTGTGGAATACCGGAATATCAAGGCGCGGGGCTTTGTGCAGCCGCACCGTTCGCACCACCCTCGGATAAGCCCTCCATACACTCGTTCACATTATCCTTCTTCCCGTCGTGGTCGAATCGGTAAAAACGATCCAATCTACGCATGCCACAAATATTATCATGCAGGAGTGAGCAATTTATTTCAAATGACAGCTAATCAAGACAATCACTCTTTTAATAACTACCGATCTCGCAGATCCGGAGATGACAATGACGCTGCCTTAATGGAGAATTTAAATTTTCAGATTTCAAAATCTTAATTGAACAATCTTGGAAATTGATTATACATGTATATAAGATTTTTAATAACATTATCTCTAATAGGCATGTTCAATACCGCCATTATTAAAAAAAAATATTAATTTAGAACAAGCAAGAAATTTAAATTAAAATTAATTTCACACCTCTTTTTTTTTTAAGAATACAGGATATCCGAAAAAAATGACAACATTTTGTGATTTTATAACTTTTTATTTGATTTGACTAGGAATTTGTTTGTTTTTTTTATTATCAACGAACAGACAGTATCAAATTTATGTTGGCAGTACTGATTATTACCCATACACCATTGCGGCAAGTATTTTGTATTTTATAGTTTGATGTAAACATGGTGTCTGTACAAGAAAAAGCTCAGTGTAAATTATGGTTCGCGGCTTAGATGTGCACCGCGCTATAAATGGTGCTCATATAAAAACTTATTAACAAAGCAAAAAAATAAAAAATAAAAAATGTACATTTTTTGAGAATTTTTTTTTAGGAAATTAACATCCTAGTACCATCCAATAAAAAGTTATAAAATCACAAAATGTTGACATTCTTTTTCGGAAACCTTGTACTTAAGCTCTCAATTACGTATAGACACCAAAGTTTCTTAGTTCTGAGAGTCTCCTTAAGAACAAAGTCAGTCAATGCGTAAAATTGCTATTCAGTGATGATTGACAATGATAGAATACGAAATACAATTCTAACAATCAAATAATTTCCTGAAATAGCTTATAGAAAACTTTCTATAACATTGTTACAATATTGTATACAGTAATATAAATAAGAGTCAAGGAATAACTTTTGAGAAGATCGGGTTGGTGCTCAAAAATCTAATGTTCGTCTCTTTCATTTATCAAGAATCTCCTACCATCATAATGGTGGAAACACTACTTCATAATTACAATAAAAATTTCGTGATTTCTAAAAAAACAATATAAAAGGGGGAAAAAACTGTATACACACTTTAAGAGATGGGGCCTTTTCCTCTGATTTATAAACCCTAGACTTTCGCCTAAGGAGGTCCCTAATTGAAGAATCTTACCCTAAGCGATCGAGCACCCTGAAGAATCTTAATAAAAATTGAAATGACACAGCAAACCAACAGGAAGATTTTGGCTAACATTGCTCAACAATAGTTTGTCGTAATCAGAAGTATCTGAACGCTCATGTCAACTACTTTGAGCACCTGTTGTAATTGTAAAAGCCAGAAGTGACTTGTGTTCATCCCTGGATGTCATATAATATTAAAACTTTTATACAGATTTTTCTTTTGTTGAAGTATCTATACATTTTTACCCCCGCCTCGAAAAGTACACACATTTTTAACTAAAAAGTGAAAACCATTAATTCACAAGGAGGAAAAAGAAATACCGGATACGTATTTCTTTTTCCTCCTTGTGGAATAGAGGTTTTTACTTTTTAGTTATTTCCATTCCACAGCATTTGCTTATTTTTTGTTTTTGTGCTCACATTTTTATAAATTGAATTTCTGTACGTGAATTGTATGATATTTTTTAAGCTTATTAAAACCACAATCAAGCTTATACGAGGCATGTTTTTTAAGTAAGTACCGTTTTGCGATTCCGCCGCCGCAGCGCTACGGTCAGCGTTCCGCGCATGCGCGCTGGTTAACTACATCTCTTGTCTACGCACTGACGCCATTACAGTCTGATTCTTCATTGTATACGTTGTTTACTGAGTGTTTAAGATGCCTCCGACAATCGTGAGTCCCGCCGATTGTGAAGTACGGGCTGTTATATGATTTCTTAGTGCTAAAGGCGTAAAACCGATCGATATTCATCGTGAGATCTGTGAAGTGTACGGACAAAACATTATGAGTGATGGAATGGTAAGGAAATGGGTGAGAGCATTTAAAGATGGCCGCACAAATGTGCATAATGAAGAACGGAGTGGGCGTCCTTCGGTCGTTAATGAAGATTTGGTGCAGAAAGTGGACGAAAAGGTGAGAGAAAACAGACGCTTTACAATTTCATCATTGTGCGACTGCTTTCCTCAATATTCTCGTAGTGTTTTGTATCGCATTGTGACCGAGAACTTGAATTACCGGAAATTGTGTTCACGTTGGGTTCCAAAAATGTTGACGGATTTGCACAAAACCCAACGTTTAGGCAGTGCATTGACTTTCCTTGAGCGGTACCACAATGAAGGTGAAGATTTTTTAGACCAAATTGTTACTGGTGACGAAACATGGGTGGCCTAGGTCACACCAGAATCGAAACAACAATCCATGGAATGGCGACATTCATCATCACCCAAAAAAGTGAAGTTTAAGCAAACAATTTCTGCCCGGAAAATCATGTGCACAGTTTTTTGGGACAGAAAAGGAGTATTGCTAGTGGAGTTTCTGCCTCGTAATGAGACAATCAATGCAGCGTCTTATTGGGAGACATTGAACAATCTGCGTCGTGCAATCCAGAACAAAAGACGTGGCAAGTTGAGTAAGGGTATCGTTTTGCTGCATGACAATGCCCGTCCACATGTGGCTAATCGGACCAAAGATCTCATCAAATCTTTTAAATGGGAAACTCTAGATCATCCTCCATACAGCCCTGATCTGGCGCCCAGCGACTACCATTTGTTCCTGCACTTGAAGAAACACCTGGGTGGTCAGCGTCTTCAAGACGATAACGAAGTCAAAACATTTGTGATACAGTGGTTAACAAGTCAGGCGGCAGAATTTTATGAGGAGGGTATTCAAAAACTGGTGCCACGTTATGACAAGTGCCTCAATATTCACGGAAATTATGTAGAAAAGTAGATTAAGGTACAGGCTTTCATGTAAAAATAAAATTATTGCGATATCTTTGCACGTCTTTTTTTAATTCCAAAACGGTACTTACTTAAAAAACATGCCTCGTAATTAGAATTGTACGTTTTCTTATTTCAAATAATGATTTTTTTTTTATTTGGTGGATCTTAATAATGTTGTTGCACCCGGCCCCAATAGATAGAAGATCGGCTCTGATGAGAACAAGGCGTCCACTCTGAAAAGCACAAATATATCTTTAATAACGGAATCTGCTTGACGTTAACTTAGCGCAATATCGCCGAGTTTTTAGAGTTCGTAATTTTTCCCTTACATATTTGGATGTGCGATGACATTTTTCGGCAGGATAATTTCCGAATCCATGTCGCACTTCTTTTATCTATCTTCGCCAATCAGGTCTAGGACATTTGGGACATAGCTCATCCACAAAAGTACATTAGCACAAACAATGTACGTTCCAATTGTATAGTTCCGAATATTATATTCGTATACCTCATGCTCGGAATAAGCGTCCTTTTATGTCACAACACTTAAATATATCCACAAGATTAATCATAAATTATCATTTGTCGCAATAATTCTGTTCATCATTGCAAATCAATCACCCAGTATATTGTATTTCAAGTCTCACCAATTGAAAATTTTACAGTGTTGAATAATAAAATTACACAAGAATCGGAAGATTCATAGACGTAAAGAGATTGCTGTAAAATCCACTTCATATAAAAATCTAATTCGACGAAAATTGTTTTTAAAAATCATTTTGAACAAATTAAGTCGAGTTAAGCAAAATAAACTGACTTCTGAAAGTTAATCAGTGGAATGGTCTCCATCTAATTCATCAAAATTAACACTAAGTTTAAAGAAATTAAAATAAAAAGCTAAAGCTTAAAAAAAAAGTTGGGGACTATATTAGAAAGAAGAATTATATGACACATTGTTCTTTAATTTTATTATTTTTATAATTTTCAAAAACCATGATTTAATGAAAAAACGAAGAAATATTTTGTAGAATAAGAAGAAAAGCGAAATAAGATTGAACCACTTAATCGAATGGATGATTGATAGACGTGATCAATATTCAATGCGGAACGGGGTTTAGGAGGATGACTGGACTCCGTAATTTAACATTTGAGGGGGGAGAGAATCATCTCCAATAGTAAAAAAAAATAGTTCCGTTATGATTCAGATAAATATAAAAACTCTTAAAACGTTCCCAACACTGTATTACCTTTTCTTGTATATTTCTACCTCTTCATCCGCTTATTTGGACAGAATCTTAACGAGATCCGTGAAGATTTCTCTCAGAAAATCTCCGTCATAGCAACGGAGCCCGACGTCACTAAATAAGACAAAAAAAAAATACGAGTGATAAAATTTTCAGGACCAGTAAAAGGATCCATATAAAAATTTTAACAAACGAAAAATATTATAAGGATAAAGAAATCATTTATTTAAATAAATAAATATATGTAATCCTTTATAAATATTAAGCCCGAATACATTAAGTAAGAACACACGGACGATGCCATTCAACTTCAAAATCATTCCTAAGGGGTGTAATATGTATTAGGAGCAGAGGCATATTATTTCAAAGTCTTCCAGTTTCCAATAGTAAGCCAGAACTTGATTTCATTTGAATGCTGCATAATATTAAAAGTGGAGGTATTAGTATCGATGCAGCGTTCACAGTAATAAAGGCTCAATGATTCTGTACTATTTTATTAAGAATTTACCATAAATGGTTGGATACCAATCAAACCTCAGTCGTGTGGCTAAAATAGAACAGTGATATGCGATGAATCCATGTGAAGAACGAAGGATGTTACGGCGACTCTGCTCAACAATGGCATCTTACAACAGCGAAAATCACTATCAGTACAACATTGGTTTGCCGCTCATAAGTCCTTGCTACAATTAGAAATTAAGATTCCGGAGACGTTATCTCACAAGAAGAGACCATGGGGATGAGAAAAACTTTGTGTGACTGAAATAACCTTTTCATCTACTTTACAGATAAATCTATATGAAAACTTTACACAGGGATATATGCCAGTGCTTTTGGCAGACTAGTGGCGTTGAAATTACAAAGTGGCATAGTTCATTAGCATCAGAATAAGCAAAGCTACTGCTCTCTCCTGATTGATCTCTTATGGTTCACTAGCAAACAGTGAGCCATGCATTCTTTAACAAGATAACGCAGCATGTCATCTTGAAACTAACGTCAACATGATATAAATCCTAAAAGAACAATGGAATACAGTAGTAAATTTCAACCAGGCCACGTGCACTAACTGGCGAACATGCAGGCTCATCCTGCTTCAAGAGAAACTTGTACAGGGTTGCTCAAAAAAATGTACTAACAATTTGTTTTCTTCAGGTGTAACAGAATGGCAGAAGATCAACTTAGCTTTGAAGAGGGAAAGTTTGTCCTTAAATGTTATTGGAAGACCGAAAACGCCACGGAAGTGCAAAGACGGTTCAGAAGGGAGTTCGTCAAACCGCCACCAACGCACCGGACCATCGCTCGCATCAGAGATAAATTTGAAGCAGATGGAACCGTTCACAACATCAACAAGAAACGTTCTGGACGACCACGAACATCCACCAGCCCTGGAAAAGAAGACCAGGTGCAGGAAACCCTCATTCGATCCAAATGAACTGTTTCGTGACGTTTGCGAATCCATTGGTGCGCGTTATCAGCTTTGTCTGGACAATGACGGTCATCGATTTGAACATTTGCGGACATGATTCTCTAACTACATTTGTCTTCTGTAATTCAAGCCTTTAAACTTGTCTCTATGTTCATAAATAATTTTTTATAGTCATTCAAAGGGTTAGTATACATTTTTTTGAGACACCCTGTATATTTGCTGAGATCGGTCCGTCACAAAGCGACCACAAAGATAGTAAGTATGTATTTATTAATTGATGTTTATCCGTTATTCTTATATGCAATGAAGAAAAAATAATATTAAAATTAATGCAGAAATATAAAAACTACTTTCTGCAATCTTAAATTTAACGTCCAAAAAATTTACTGTTTTTTTGCTGCATTCTATCAAAATGTACGGTGTTTGAAAAATTCAAAAAAAATTGCTTTCATATTAGCCTACTCGCTAGCGATAGTAGTAACACAGGATTATTGAAACAGACAGAGTGAATTGAAAATATTAATACATTTTTTATGCCACTCGTAGATATACTTATGACGAGGTGGCTGTTTGGTGAACCAAAATTTACGCACTTGAATAATTGATTCACACTTCGCAAACTGCAGCACACAAAACAACAACTGTGGCGTCGTCATTTTTCTATGTAACATTGAATGGAATGTCTAGATTGGATTTTAAAACATTAGACTTCATTTGTATGCTGATACGAAGTCGCCATTCTGTAATGCCATTTACTGGATTCAAGTGAAAAAGGATCATCGCATTAAAGAACTAAACATCATTACTATTTTCTTGTTCAGCGATGATATGCATTGAAAATTAATTTTAATATATTCATTTAAGTAAACGACATTTTAAAACCCAAAATTCAAAATATAAAATGTTAATAAATATTAATTTCTTAAGTTATACTGTGTTTGAGCATTAAGGACTTCAAAAAAGGTCTTTTATGGTAAAATTAACGTTTCCGAGCGGAAATACTAAGCGGAACTATATGTATACAAGAGATAATTTGTATTTTTGTAATAACTCTTTTGAAGGTTTGCTTTTAAAATTTTTCAAAAATTCATATTGCGTAAATTATTTTTAAATTTAAAGAACTGCTTTTGAAGCATATAAAGGAGAATAATAATAAAAATGCCCTTTACCCTCTTAACCTTCATCTGCAAGTCGCATGTGTATTCTTTTTTTATTTTTACTTTAACTTTGAGATCTTTTAACAATTAATTTTTAATTAAAATATGAAATTTAATTTTTATTAATTAAATCCGTATAGAACTAAATCTCTATATTGCTAATTTATAATTTTTTAATAGGGAAATCAAGTGAATATTCATGAGCGACAGTTTAGATGTTGGTTGCTGCTTAATAAGCAAAACAGTTTGAACTTAGTTTTGAACTTATTTTCACGAAAATTACAGCGTGTAGTCAGTCCTTCCCTTAACGGTCTAATCGTGAGAGAACGGTGCTTGTACAAAAGGAGTTAAAAAATTTAAAAAAAAAACAAAAAAAAAACAGAAGTTAATTTAACCTTCTAAAATATTTGAATCGCTTTCCGAGGCGAATTTCAATAACCCATAAAATGTAATGCACTTCCTTGTTAATGCCTATGTTTAGTGGTATATATGGAGATACTACGGGTTTTTACGTTTGAAGAGCCATTGCGAGTCACGAAAACTTTTTGATAACATAGCAATTTTCTTATATTGCAAGATCTAAAATAGAAAGAAAATATGACAGATGGTACAAAAGCAGACTACATTAGCACTTTGATTAGTAAATTTTTTAATGAAAAAAAAATATTTTTGCTTCTCACCTGATGTCTTTTTATAACTAAAGTGATACAAATGACTATAACTTCCTTACCTACAAAATTTTATATCTTAAAGCATTGTTATTGACAGATCTCAAAATCGTAACAACTCTATTGATTTAAATTTCTTATTTTTGGCCTTCCAAAAAAAAAAGAAGACTTATGGTAGCTTATGGAAAATTTTCCGCATCAGGTTATCATTTTGCATGAACGGAAAACGTAATATACGAAAAGCTGACTCTACGTTTTCCGTTTATATTGAGCGGTAATCGTGTGAGCTACACGGAAGAATTTGATGCAAAAACTTTTTCCGTGAGCTACACAGCATCCATTATTCTGTACAGAAAAATGAAGGTGGTGTGGGATGTCGGTTGCTAAATGTACCTTATTTTGTATAAACTCTATTAATCTAAATTATATTTTTCATTAGTTCCACGTACGTTTTATGTAATTGATTTCCGGAGTTTGTGGCAGAATATGAATAACATGAAATAGCAATATGACAGACTTCAGCTTTGATCGAATGGTTGTCCCTACACGTAGTTAACAAAGTCAGTCAAGGAGCGATTCCAACAGTCAACAAGTTTCTATAATACTTCCGCAAAGAAGCTGCAGGATTGTAACCGAAACCATTCCTCTACCACAGCACGGACCCCTTGATCGGTGAAACGCCTTCTATTTACAGCCTTTTTCAACTTTACGACGATGAAAAAGACAAGAGGCGGCGAGGTCCAGACATTATGGAGGGTGGACAGGGACCTCCAAGGGGAAAGGTTTTAGGGTGTTCGCTGTTGCGAGTGCCGTTTGAGATTTGACATTGTCATGAAGAAGATGGTGGAACGGCGGTTTTTCTTCACCATACTCTCTATTAAGGCTATCTTTTATTTTGTGATCACGACTTGTGCCTGGTCCGATCTCGGTGGTCCTCCGTGCGTTTCTTTGTGTTCCGAAACTCCGCACACCATTTGATCTACCGTGTTTTAAACAGGCGTCCCCTTAAACATTCGCATTCGCCGAAAGATTTCCACTGGTTGCATGCCTTCCTTACACAAGAATTGAATTGCAGTCTGTTGGGCATGCTTGGACGTAACATGACACAGCGCTGTTGAAAGAAAAAATCTTTAGTACAGCGAAACTTCGTGTCAACTGATCAAGTGAGGTGCTGTTTCTCCCAGTCTGAACGTATACGTTATTGCCATCTACAATCCACCGCATTAAATATTCGGACACCACAGCGCGCAGTCGATATTTCGTATGAACGACTCGTGTCAACGCCTCCTAAAGAAGAAACCCTAGGCCAATGACGTCATAGAAGGAAAAAGAAGTGAAGCAGACGATGAAGCCGTTCTCCCGTCGGCCTCGGAGTCGTCTGCTTCACTTCTGCTCAGCAGGAACATCAATACATCTGTTTTGCGTTATTTTGATCTCATTTTTGGCTTTTTTATAGTATTACAATGCCTCACAAGTGCTGTATTGTGATGCTAATTGCACACAAATTGCAAACTGCATTATCCTAAGCAAGAGACTGGTGTTTTTCTGTCAAATATGCATCAAATGTGCGAAAGAGATGGATGCTGTTTGCTAACAATAGCGGATCGGCTGAATTGTAACAATCGAAGTAAGCAATCGTAATGATCAATGATCGACTATGCCCGTGTTCATTTAATCGCTTGGAGTCCGTTTCTTTATTCGTTTGGAGTGTGACTCATGACTCCCATCTTCAGGTTGGAGTTATCGGAGTCAAAAGCTAGCGCATGCACTGCTTAACCATTCAACATGGTCGCCCTTAACTTTTAAAATGTAGGATGCAAACGAAAATACATTTTAAATTGATCAAAAAATTTGCCTGGATAACTTTTATAATTATTAATTTTTATATACTCAAGTTTTTCTGATTCCTCCGGAGGTTGCAAAGAGGGGGGGGGGGACATCTTGAATTCCTCACAAATGACAATAACAATAAAACTCTTCGATAGTGCAATCGCCCTTCACTCGAAAGGGTTCCTTTACATTTGACTCGGAGCCATGACTCCGAGAGAATATGTGAACACACCCAGTGTTATATCAGTTGTTACTTTTTTTAAATTTCCCAAAAGCTATGGTAATTGACTTACGAGCTTCTCAAATAACTGATTCAATTGATTGTAGACACACAGGGGTATTGACATGTATACTCATCATTAAAAAAAGAAAGTTGCACCCACAAGGAATCGTCAAATTGAAAGGAAGTTAGTACTCGCCAACAACTTCTTAAACAATGAGCGTGGGTATGACAAAATTTATTGGTCAAAATACCAAAAGCATTACAACTCTCAATAGGATGTTGGGCCGCCATTATTTCTAATACATTCTACCACAGGTCGTGCCATGGAGTCGTGCAAATCCTTAACGTAGTTTGACTCGGCTCATCTCATGCAGACTGAACTTTGGCGTGTAGTTCTTGCAGATCTTGTGCTAAGGTTGGAGTCTTAATAGAACGTCCCATAGCATCCCATAGATTTTCTTTGAGTGCAACTTTTTTTGACGAAGAGTGTATTAATTATTAATTTCTTATTTATTATAGTTAACTATAATGAGTTTACAATCATAAATAAACACAGGATATTGTTTACAAGATATTCATAAAAATATCTTATATAACTCGGAAATTATTGATAAAACTCGCTCATTTGCGCAAACAATATCCAGCACCTTATTTCTACATGTGTACTTTGTCGTTTCAACATAGAACTCGTGGCTAACGTTAAACGGGAAGCATCGTCGTTAAACACGTTGTTTTCTACATTAAAGTAACGATAGCCTTCAAATCAATAATATCCACTAGTCTTTGTCCGTAAAAACTGCCTTTGACGAGACTCTAAAGAAAGAAATGTATTGATGCTCAGAAATTTCGATATTGTTTAAATTGGCCATCAAGCGATGCCAGAGTTCCCTAGAAATGCTTCTTTTTTTTTTTGCTTTTTATTACTACTCATAACGGGTCATTCACAAAATATATTCGCTTAAACGACGTAATTTTAACACTTTGTAACTTTAACCAAGCCCATTCAAAATACATTCGATCTCCCTTTAAAGAGGAAATCTTTTCACCATATAAAAGGAGCTGCAACCACGTGCATAACCAGAGAATTTTTTAGAAATATATAGTCAAACGTTTATACTTTGATACCCCCCCCCCCTCTATTTTATCATTCACTTGTGTCACACATTCGAAATCCCCCCTCTCCCCCGACAAACGAATTTATTTTGTGAATGGTCTTAATCTTTAAAATTCTTGTATCTCACTCAGAGATGTGCACAATTTCTTGTAAGTTAAAATGCTTGCATGCTCCTATAATACAGGATCATTATGCTCCCTATTCTTAAGATATTAATCGTCCCAAGGAAGGTATATGAAAGTAGCGGAAGCCTTGAGATATGCAGTGTCGAGATATGCAGACCACATTTTAGACCAGATGCATGACTACCGAAAAGAAGGTTTCGACATCCTGCATAGCACGGAAGATCCAAGACTTTTGAACTTCCTGGAGTCTTATGCGATCAGCTGTGAAGAACCAGATAGACTCCTGAACAGCGATGGTGGCCCGCTGGACGTGACGCAGCTGAAAAAAGTCGGAGAACTGATCAAAATACCGAAGTTGACCACAGCAATCCAGAGCAATAACCCCAGAACCAATAGAAGACCAGCAAACGAGGACCAATGACGAACCTTGACGTCCATCAAATCAGATCGCAACTTATATTGAGTCATATTTTTAATCTTGCATTGGCTATCTCTGTATAACTTACCTTTCTCTGTAATTCTCTCGCAATTCATCTTTTGTTTCTGACAATCGTCAATCTTATTTTCTTTTTTGTATAATATGGAAGCCAAGCTCTCCGTCTTCAAATCTATCTTTGTCCCCATTCTCACCTATGGTCATGAGGCTTAGGGTAATGACCGAAAGAGTGCGATCGCGGGTACAAGCGGCCGAAATGAGATTTCTGAGAGGTGTGGCAGGTGTTACCCTACTAGATAGAGTGTACAGCAGCACAATAAGGGAATCTTTAGGTGTTGAGCCGCTACTTCTCCGCATTGAGAGATCTCAGTTGCGCTGGTATGGCCACGTGATACGGATGCCGCAAACTAGTCTTCCTAGGCAGTTGTTATTTTCCAAGCCGGTGGATAAGAGACCAAGGGGTCGGTCTAGAACCAGGTGGCTAGACTACATGGAGAATCTGGGTTCGAGTCGCTTGGATATTACCAGGGAGGACATGCGCCTGACGGCGGAAGATCGCGATCGCTGGAGATCCTCCATAGGGCTGCTGCCCCCGCGACCCTAACGGATAAGCGGGTTTGAAAAGTAAGTAAGTAAGTAAGTAAGTAAGTAAGTAAGTATAATATGGAAGACCGCTTGGGTTGGTTAGGCTTCTTGAATACCTCAGTGTATTTCATTTGGAATTTATTCTGGTTCGATGAGCTTTGTGAAAGCGCTGCTTTCGTCCCATCTGAAGAAATGTACACTTCACTATTCGATTGTCCATTGTCTAACAATTCATCTGAATAGCTAGTTTACTCTGATCGAAACTTCCTTTGTATGCTGAAGAAGGCAGCTTGGCTGCCGAAATGTACATTTATCCTATTAAATATTTTGTGGAATAGTGGTTTCCTCGTGTTTCTTTGATGTACGTCCACAGTATCTGGCTCCTATTATTTATTGCCCGGATGACGTTTTGAACGGATGATTTGGGGATGTTTAGCAGGATTGGCATCTCTCTAACACTTTGCCTGAAGGGTGGTACCTAACAATTGTATCCCTCTCGAAGTCCGAAAGCTGCTTTCTTTGAGTCATTTTTACAGCATGTAAGTGACCTGTTTGTGTACTGTTGGGATGAAAGACAACATTCAAATTGTATGGGAATGCCTCATTTTTATGTAAAATAGGAGTGTCCCATGACTTTTGGCAAGGTAGAGTATACGTAATTTTTTTTAAATTAGTATATTTTATCTCAGAATTGTGAGCTTTAATAGAGTTTGAAATTGACAATTACTGTCAAAAGACGCGGAGCCCAATTGGGTCCAATCGGCCCACATCCAGCTTTACGTAGGAGCGATGATTCTTTTAAAAATTCAGACTAAATCAACTTTGAATAAAATATCAAATAACTTTTTCTATTAAAAAATAATGAACAAATGTCTTTAATGCATGACTATCTGCTTTTTGGACGATGCGTTTTCGTTGAAAAGAAATAATTTTCTTGCGAAGACGGCGTTGTGCAGTTCCGCAAGACTAGTAGGTTTCAAGCATGCGACAGATGTTCGGGTAACATTTTATAAATTCAAATTTTTTTAACGTACGGATATGAAGCTATACCATTGGAAAAACGAAACCACAATGTTGTCGTGTTTTCATTCAGTTAACAAAATAAAATTATCACTGCCTAACAATCGAAATCGAAAAATTAATTGGACACGCCCGATTTTTCTTTCGTTGGACAGCGTAAAAAACGTTTTCACCATAATAAAGGAATCAAAAACCTCAACTGGCCAAATAGAACGATCCAAACAACATTTAATTAAAAGAAAACGAGCGAGCGGTTAGAAAGACAAAAAATGTTTTATGGCTGGTCTTACTCTAAATTGGAATGATGCTGAGATTTTAGATAAGGAATCCCTGTTGAGAAAAAGGTTAATTAAGGAGGCTTATTTTATCAAAAGGATGAAAATAAACGTGGCAAATGCGTCATAGGATAATAGTCAGTTTTGTGATTACTGTGTATTCAAATTTTAATTTTCGTTGTATGTGCTTTTATTGAAGTTCAGAAATCTTATGTTGATCTGATGAATAGAGTAAGTATATGAAGGATTTCCCCGAAAATACTTGTTACCAGGCTGAAACATGATTTTCTAGTGAAAATTTAAAATACTTTGTGCTGGCAATGAATGGTTGATTTATTTGCATTCGGTCCAAATGGTATGTTAATGGTATAATTAAAAAAATAGACAATAATTTATTGGCGGAACTGACTGTATCTATGGATTAAATTTCATCTATTTATGGACTGAGTTTTATCTATGTAATTTATCATCGTTTTACATCAAGTGAATGAAAATTAATAACTCAGCGCAGGTATTTTTTGAAATGTGACATGCTGGGAAATTAGCAGAGCTCTGATATCTAAAAGGAATTTTCTGTCAATTGGTAATGGTTTTTGAAAGACAAAAAAATTATCCTTTCCCTTTCAGGTATTTTTATAAAATCGGTCCGCTAGTTGTTTATAAAAGGAATTTTATGAAAGAGGTTATTATTGATAAACGGTTTTTCATATAAATTATTGATCTAAGGAGTTTAAATGATTAATTTAAATTTATAATGAGTTTAGTCTCCTTATAATGGGGAAAATCGTGAAATAATAAAAACAAAAAATAAAATTAAAGCCACCAATCTTGAAGAAACTTGGGAGATGAAAGAAAATTCAAGGATGTAGTCTACTGAAGATGTTATTGATGGTAGAAATAAAACCAGTCTATTGAGGATGTAGATGAAGTTCTTGTGCAGATAATGTTGACAGGGGAAAACGATAATCTTGAAGTATGAAATTTATCCCAAAAATTTGGATCAACCCTTCAAAATTTCATCTGTACTTCAAGATTATCGTTTTCCCCTGTCAACATTATCTGCACAAGAACTTCATCTACATCCTCAATAGACTGGTTTTATTTCTACCATCAACAACATCTTCAGTAGACTACATCCTTGAATTTTCTTTCATCTTCCAAGTTTCTTCAAGATTAGTGACTTTAATTTTATTTTTTGTTTTTATTATTTCACGGTTTTTCATATACTTTGTTAATTAATATAATTGAATTAATTAAAAAAAATTAATAACAATTTTATATCTATTTGGCATGATTCCTTTATTAAGTTATAAATTTGCCTAACGTCCTAACGTACAAAGCATTATAATGCATTGTTTTCAAAATAAATATAATTCGTTGTTTTCAAAGTGTGGTGATGTTAATGTCTCAAATCTTTAATGTTCAAAAGCGAGTCTGAATAAACCATGTTTCGTATAAAGTTCATTATTTTTAGCGTAGAATTAAGAATCTGTTAAAGTAACCTTTAAAATGATTTTGAAAATGATTTCATCCAGCAAATGAAAAGTGAAAATGCTCTTTTTTTCAGTACGTTCACATAAATTTCCCCTCTCAAAACACAACTTTTGTTTAAAACATTTTTCTGTGAAATTATTTATTTCGAGTTATTCGTGTTTATCAAGTAGATAAATGCCTCATCATGTATACGCTTCAGTATGAAATTATGTTTTGTATTTATCAGGACCCATTATAGGGAAATTTTTCAAAATCATTTCTCTCTAGTTCACGTTATTTAAATTTTTTATCAATTTTAATTTTTAATCATTTAATGTACAAAGCAAGGACAAGGAATTCTAAAAACTTTTTGGGAGAGGATTTTATTAAGTAGATTACTTAAAGATGCATAAATTGGTTTAACAATGAACTTTCTCATTTGCATTCCATTTTAAAAGCCTATATCACTAACTATGTTATTACTGTTTCCTCTTTCAGATGCAAAGAACTATAGATAAGAGACACGACACAAATGCTTTCCCCCATTTTCATTGTTAGCGCTTTAAACTATTTCTTTCACACAAGTTGATAATAATAGTACGACAAAAGCAGAATGGAATCGAGGTTCCTCTCCCCATCTATATATATTCTAATCCCGACCTGACTTATTTACTGACAGGTACAAGGAGTAGGGGGAGGAGGAGCGGGAAATTAATACATACAAAATAGTCACCATCGTCGTCGTTATTGTAATCATCGATGGCGTTTGTTCGTTTCTCCCTCCCACACAAGCTACCCGATATAGGTCGTTCACCTTTTGACGAGATCTGATTCCTCCGATCTTATTTTTTCATTCTCTCTCCTCATTCTCTCATTAGAGATCTAGTTTAGAAGAAGAAGAGGAGGAGGAAGCGATCACCCTTTTCCAAACGCCGAGCACCTCGAAAAGAACCCCAAAATAAAAAAAAAATCGAAAAAATGAATAAAGAAAGGCGGGAGAAAGGGAAAACGATCGGAAACGTATTTGCGGTTGGTGAACTTGCGAACGCATAAACAAAACATACGAGTCCACCCGCAAACCTGCATTGATGATTCCTTTATATTTATATTCGTATTTTATTTTTCCTGACATGTATAAAAAATAAAAAAAAAAAATTAAAAAGAGTTTTAAAAACGAGCGAACAGAGGGAACGAACGGGGTTGGGGAGCAGCTGTTGCGTGACGGTGAGCAGATCACGCGATACGCAATGTCACCGGAGGTAAAAAGCGGAAGTTTTTCGAGTTCGGCTATCGCGTCGGTTCATCTTCTTCGCAACATTCTTGCGGGTGTCGAAAACGCGCCCACACTCTGCATCCAATCACTAATTAGATCGATAATAGGTAAACCAAGCACCTGACTTGTTTCTATTTTCACGTGAATGAGTTATCTATGGATGAGACATATGATCCTCGTTTCGAGAGCAGGCACTCCCCTTTTCCTCCCCTTTGAAAAATTTGCCTTCCAAAATTAGGTTCTCTATAAATAATGAGATTATCAAATTCTATTGGATCAAAAAACCCACAAATTTATTTAAAACTTTATCTTTTAGGCTATTACTCTTTTTTTGACGGGAATTTTATATGAAAAACAACGAAGATTAAAATATTCATTTAAAAATGCATCACGGTTAGACATATTGTAATAGTATTTAATTTCTGTAGGCGCTTTTATTTAATTTTAAATATTTATGAAGGTTAATGCCCTGTAAAAGCAATATAAGCATTGTTTTTTTGTTGTTGTTTTTTAGATAGACATGTCGCTTGTTACATACAATTAAATTGAAATCAGAAAACTGGCATGTTCAGAATTAGTTACAAACTGTAACCGGTACATCATTTTTAAATTAGTGGGATTTCCAGTCAAGATCTTACATAACTGTGAAGCCTTCCCATTAGAACTATCGTGCTATTCCTTTTTTTATATACAAAAATTGGTATATTTACTCCAATTTATAGAGACTTTTTCTGATTACTTTTCACACTTGTCATTTCAAAGTTGCAAAATTTTGGAAAATGTTGTTTTTTCACTTGCTTACTTTATTATTAATGTTTATTTTTCATCTCTATGTATCCCAAGAGCAAATAACTTCTTTATTTTGAATTTATTTGTTTCCAGCTTCCTGCTTTAAAACTCTCATAGGCCTCGCGAAAAATAAATAGATTCAATTAAAATGCAAATTTGTATATTTTAAAATGAAGATGATACATCAGAACATTAACTACTTTATTCAAGTCGACTTCGGTTTTTGTAAACGCAAACCAAACCGAAAAGTAAATTCGGTTTCAAAAGTAAAGACTTAGAAAAACAAAATCTTATTTTGCTAATTTAATAATACTCTCTTAGATATATTGATATTGAATATAATAATTGTTATTAGATATTTTTTCATAAGCGACACGTGTTCGATGATTTTTTTATTTTTATTTTCGTAGATTAGGTTTTTGCTATAACTTGGAGATCTAATTTTACTTTTGAAAGCCCGAATCGAAGATCTGCTAGTCTTAAAATATGAATCACTTTTTTATTACTGCCTATTAAGTTTGTTGTTAATCTTTATAGTTCAACTATAAAGTTAAACATAAAAACGTAACAACAACATGTAACAATAGGAACAAAACATGAGTGTTTGTCACTCAATAAAAATTTCTGATGATGAGCTGAGTGACGAAATGATTCTAAGTTACTGTGACCAAAGTAATTTTATGGCCAAATGATCTGTTGTTCTTGTTAGTTATAGCTCTAAAAAATTGTATTTTCTATATTATGTCTTCATGCTATTATAGCGGTCATTTTGTATTTGAAGATAAATAAATGCACGAAGAATTCAGATAAGAAATCTAATCAATTGTAAATAATTATTAATAAACTGATTTCTTTGAAAGTTTAAAATAACATTGAAATGAGCCAATCTTAGTTCGAGTCGGTAAGTATATGAAATATAGAACAGATTTTTTATTTGTTCTTTTTAGAGAGCTACGACACGACATTTGAGTTAAGCTATTGCACTCTTGACCGTCAACGACACGAGACGAACATTCTCGCTGGGATACTTGAGTTCGTTGCAATTGATTTACTATCTTGGACAAGATGATCTAGGAAACGCCTGGATGTGTTTTAGCAGATAATAGCTTATTTTCATGTATAAGATTTTGCAAGCAAACTGTATTTCAATAGAATTAAGGCCGAGACAAGCTGATAGCGCTTTACATGAGTTGAGCTTTATTATCATATAGCAAAATAAATAAATAAATAAAAATAAAAAAAATCCGATGGGGAGGAAAGAAAATGATTTGATTAATTTCCCTCTCAGTGATATTATCTTAAACGCTGTTGTAGGTTATCAAGTGTTATCCTTTGCAGTGAATTTGTACCTGATAAAGTGATCTTTACAAAGATCAAATAAATTGTGCCGATACTCTATTTCAGTCGTTAAAGTAATTAAATAAAAACATTGATTGACAAATATATAAAAAAACTTAAGTTTTCAACCGTTGAAAGAGTGCCAAAATCTGATCATTGTCAAGGCTGTGATCCATGGTGGCACACCTGTCGTTTGTCGTACCGTTGAAGTGTGAACACTTGAAATTGTCTTTGTGTCGCTTCGGCCTTAAATGGTTTATAACTTATGATGTCCCGATAACTCCATCTCATAAGGTCGAGATCGTTTTACTTCTCTCTAAAAGGTTAAGTCTGGATTTCTTCACTGACCTCGTCCGAGAATTTCAAAGAGCGAACAATTCATTTGCAATAGAGAGTTAAAAGCAAGGATTAAAGATTGATTTCGACATAAGTCAAACGGAGTTTTCTTCAAATGGAGGAAGGTTCCTTGAGGCGCCGCACTCTTAACTCGGATTAGATTGTTTTACACCCTTTACAACTCCAGCAGAAATTTTCCAACAGCTTCCGATGTTTTTTTTACGACCCGCTTAAGTGGGTGTCCAGCATGAATTTTCGAGTTAATAACGGTGACCAATAAAGATAAACAGCGAGACCGAAAGGCAAAATAAACAGCAGAAAAGGTGTCCCGCTCCGCATGAGAGGTCAAGAATTTTCATTAAATGAAAAGCTAAGAGATATATATTTACCATGACACAGAGAAATAAACAAAACATCAGAGAATTTGAGTGTAAAATAATCCACGTTTACAAAGCACAGTCTTTTTTTATAAATAAATATTAAAATGCATCAAATTCCGTTTTTATTATTATTTCAATTTACGGTCTTGAATAAATTCACAAGTGAATCCACGCATCTATTACTTGATCCACGCATCTATTACTTGATCGTAGGTTCAAGCCCAGACGGATAAAAAAATGGTGGGAGAAAGTAGGATGGGCATGCTTTAGTTTGATTTTTTCCGTCTGTATATGAAGGCAGAAAAAAATATGCAAAACTATTTGTCCCGTTAATGAACTCTTAGAATGTAGGCCAGAAATATGAATAAAGTGCATGGGTTTGAATTTTTTTCTCTCCTTAATTAGTTCTCAAAAAATTAAAGTATTAGAGTCTATCAATATTTCTTAATAAAGTTCATTAACTTATCAAATAATTAACTTATCATTTACGATACTAGTAATTTTGTTGTCTTTATTAATAGGTTCCTCTGTATACTCTTTTTTATTAAAACACTTGAAAATTAGTCAATGAAACCATTAGTCAATGAAGCCATTCAGGCATAGAATTTGACACATTTTAAAGCAAATCGAGCTTAATAAAAGGCAATTCCTGTTAATCAAGTCCCCATACTTGGGGTGATTTGTTTATAGAATTTATTTTTTTTTTCACACAAATACATTCTGAACTCGTGAGCCTAACCTGAATAACAAATTGTGGATTTGTAGGTCTATTGAGATCATAACAAATCTAAGTGTCTTTTCTTTTATTTCGTTTTGAAGCCAAAATGAATAAATATGTTGAAAAAAAAATGCGACACACGTGCATCTCTATATGTGGGAGGAAAGAAACACGTGTACGTTCAAATTGAAAGAAGTGGCATAATCAACAGAATAGAACTGTTTGAGTTGTTTTTTTAAAGAAATTTCGAATTAATAATTAAATATAACAATTATCATCTTCATTATTACAGAAAAAAAACCTTAACGAATGTCAGTGAAGATTTCCGTTAAAACGCTTCCAAATGACACGTTCAGCTTGTAAGTAGAATTGTGATTGCAGCAGCCGATTAAAACAGGAAATGGCGAGAGAGAGAGAGAGAGAGAGAGAGAGAGAGAGAGAGAGTAGGCGCCGTTTGGAGAGTTATTATTTATTGTTTAATAAAAATAAAGCAAGCCACGTGGAGTTGCAGACACGAGTAGAGCACCGATAGAGGAAGCGAGAAATAGAAGGAGCAAACTGAGAGGTCATTCGAATGGTTTCTGTAACGCGTCAGTCGGTAAAGTCATAGGTTTATCGTCCTAATATTATATCGGGAGGTCACGTGAACTCCCCTCAATTGGGAGTTCTTGTCTTTGACTGACAGACAGGTCGGTTCCCATCGCCGGTCGCCGCCATTAACAATCTCCGATTGGGAGCAACTTGTAGAATAGTCAACATTGCATTCACATTCCTCCCTATCCCCCCTCGTCCTTCCCTTCTATTTCTTCTTATCAGGTTTAATTAAATAACGAGTAAATAGCTTGTTAACCACAGGGATGAGCATATTGTTCGTGTCAATGTAATCGCCTGTAGGGACAATTTAATGTGTCTGTTATCAGCTGAATTCATTTACGTTGAGATAACATTTCTGTTTTAATAAACTTTTTACAGCCCACATTACACAATCCTGAAACAAAACGGTTTGATCTCTAAACCGATTTCGGGGTCTGAATTCCGGGTATAAATTGATATTAAATCGAGCGTCCTTTGAATTTTTCTAAGAACAGGATATTCTATGGCATTAACGGAAAAGAAGACCAACTAACTTGAAGCAATACATCATAACGAAGACATTTACTAAACCATATCTTAAGAAAACAAATTGTTTTTGTTTAGAAGCATTTTTCTTTACTATTGTAGATACAGTGAAATTACTCCTAAGGGGGGGGGGGGGTGATGGTTGAGAATTTTTTTTTGTCAGGGATACTAGTTTTTGAAAAAAATTGAGCGGATGATGGAATACATAATTTTCAATGTCAGGTTAACTTTTTTTATAATACATATTACCGTACATCGTTTAGAACAAAAGTCGCTGAGCATAGGCTTGGTATATAAGCATAAAGTTTCTATCGACTGACACGTAGCCGAGGAAAAAGACAGGCTCCGGCACTGAAAAGTCACCTAATCAAAATAGGTCTAACAACAATCCAACCTTCATTGTTTCCAACAAAGGAAAAAAACACGGATTGTTAAAATACAAGATGGAAACAATGAAGGTTACATTATTGCTAGACCTATCATGGTCAGGTGATTTTTCAGTGCAGGAGCCTGTTTTTCCAACAACATCTAAAAAGAAACCCTGTGCACTGAAAATTCCTACATTGTTACATCA
>JAHWFO010027470.1:214477-228597 GCA_023313115.1 Rhysida immarginata
AACCAGGGTAACCCAATGTCATTAGTCGAGCTTTGGTTCGAGTCCAGACTGTGGAATTATCTGTATTATTTTCTACATTTAAAGAATATAATGTTAAATTTAAAAAATATTTTTTAAATAAATTACATTTAAATTATCAGCGTAATGTTAATTTGATTATTGGAAAATTAAGTACAAATGGAACTGATTTTATAGTTAGTGCAAATAAATGACTTAATGTAGAAGAAAAGGACGAGATAAAAAAACCCTGGAATAAACCAAAATTGATACAGAGTGGTAAGACCCTGAAAACAGCTGACGTTTTGGATAGACTATCCTTTGTCAAAGCAAAAAAATAAAGATGATAATCTATTTTTGACGTCTGTAAATATTCCTCGTTTTAAAAGGAACGTGCATGAAAATTTTCTTTGAAATTTCTTCTTTTCTTTTTAAGTTCATAATGACATTCAATTCAATTCAATTCATTTATTGTGTACACACAGCTAATACAAGCCAACACATGGAACTACAATATCTAACATAACAGCATATAAAATGTTTTATAATACAACTTAACATTTTTTATCATACGTACATTACAAATATGCATTATTATATTAGTTACAAAAAATTAAAAAAAAAACTGCATATATAATTTCGTTTCATAGCTTGGACGTTTTCTTTTGGTAAGAGGTTTTCTTCCCCTTCTTATATACGCTTATACATGCATTTTATGACACTGAAAACATCAGAAATCACAAGAAGCAGCAATTGTAATACGAATAGTACAGTTTTTAGTTTTGCTTTATAATGTATTTTTAATTGTTATTTATGAATTACAATAAATTGTCATGTAAGAGCTTAGTTTATAATAAATTATCTCATCAATGCCTGCCCCACCCTTCCATATACATTCTATGATCTATTACTTCAGACTGCAGTAGTTCCATGGGAAATCGATGTCCGATAAAGTTCCATTAAAATTGCAACATTTATCGAGAATGATCTGTTTTTGTTAAATTAATGCAATAATTACATGCGACTGAATATAAAATAAAGACGAATTCAGTTATAGCATTCAAAGATTGCTATAACTTCAAAAACTGCTGAAACTTAATAATATTCTATAGGAGACAATATTGGCATTTATGATATTGAGTTGGAGACGTAAACAAGCTACGATAAGGGATCGGTGTTAAGAAAAGAGGGTAAGCTTTGAGAGTGCCCTGCAGATGGGTTGCAAAAGGGTCTCAAAATCCAAACAAAGGATGGATTGAGGCTGTCACCCTCTCTCGCTTGTACTGTATTCCGTCTTCGACCGACCCTTTTGTGGCAAACTGGAAGGGAATGGGGGAGAAAAATAGTACCATTCAATAGACTTCTAGGACGTTTGCTTATATTCCATTTGTTGCACTAATCTAAAGAACCTATAGCCAGCATATCTCCAAGTCTTGGATTTTTGAAGAACGAAAACAAATTACAAATGATAACGGTTCATCGAAAGTTCGATGACGTTAAAAAAAAAAAAGCCATTGAATTGTGATAGAAGAATTGTTTCTGCGTAGCGATTTCCTGCCACGCGGATTACTAAGACTAAATTTCCGGATTCTCCATTACGGCATCGCCTGTACGTGAACTCGCTCGCTTAACCGACTCCAAGGCGAACACAACAACGCTCTTTGCAACCATCGATTTGCGCCGAGGATGGGAATTTTAGTAGCTCTGCTCGCCAATTAATTGAAGACAGCGTTTGGCTGATGCTCCAGATTTTTCTTGTCAATCCGAGGTCACGTGGTTTGTGACACCAAGTTGCGAATGCCGGTGAAACACCCTTAAACTTATGAACCGCAGCGGTTGCGACGAAGGGAGGAGCGTTCGCAGCCGTGAACCGATGCGACCGTCCCGCGCGCGAGTCAGGTCAGTGTGGACGCCCGCGTGCCACCTCGCGCACTCCGGGGTCATTTGCGAGGCACGGCCTCAACTCGCACGGATGGGAGAGAAAGAGAAGCTATCGAGGGAAGAGAGCCACTGACTGCGGCCCTCCACGTGACCTGATCTAGATGATCTTTTTCTTTTGTGGCGGAAACATAACTCGCGCTGCACTCTGGGACGGAAGGGCAACGTGCGGATTGAACAACTGAAAATAACGAGAAGAAATAATCGGTGTAGGCGTCGCAATGTGACATCGAACCCGTTATCTATCCCTTAGCGATTTATGGACTCCGTTCGATTAAGACAGACTTTTCGAGTGAATTTTCAATTTCCGTTTCAAAATAGTTTCCAGTATATTCGACTTTTTCTGTAATTACCGCCAAATTGTGATAATTAAGGATATCCGCAAAATTCTTAAGTAATTTTGAAGAGAAATTAAGAAAACCTCCAAAGTAATTACACTAGTCAGGAAACAAATTTTACTTTTAATTCAAAGTTTTTATGGGTACGCGCTAAAAAATTAATTTTTAAAAACGATTATTTCAATTCCATCGAAAAAAAAATCTGACATTTTAATACAGAAAAAAATTTGCTTTTTTCCCCCTTTAATGGAAGTACACGTAGTATTCATTTCAGTATTCCCAGGTTAAATTAAATTTGGCCTGCATAAAGAAATTGTGTGTAAATCTGGAGGTACGAATTTACTGAGTAGCATAATTTTTATATCTGTGTAGTAATGTTATTTCTTAATTACAAGAGTCGTTCATATAAAATCGAGAAATAACTCTAGCACATTACATTTTTCAGAGAACGTTACTTGAGTTTCCCGCGATGGGCATGACTTATTTGACGCATGGCAGCAACTGCGGAACAGTGTCTCTAACTGCGGAACAGCGGTGTATAATCAAATTTTTTATAGAGGAGAAGCTTAAACTTACTGAGATTTTTAGAAGATGGGGAAGGAACTATGTCCCGGGCAAGAGTGTACGAGTGATGTAATCAGTCCGATGAAGGACGAGAGGTGGTAAAAAATGCAATGCAATGCAGTCACGCCAATGAATATCGCACGCGTTGATCGAGCCATTCTTGATAAAGTATCACAAATAATACCCAGTGCAAATTGGTTCAAGTTGCCGAGTAAAGATCAGGGATGTTGTCCTTAAATGTCATTCTTCTCCATGATAATGCCCGACCTCACATGGGCCACAACTCTTGCCAAAATGGGCTGGGAAGTGTTGCCCTGTACAGTTCAGACTTGGCTCACAGTGATTGCCATTTGTTTGGGCCCCTTTAAGAACAACTGAAGTTCCAGACAGATGAAACGCTGCAGAAAGCTGCCCTGCATTGCCACGACAGCAGCCCAATTCTTTCTATGCCAAAGGATCAATCAGACAACTGCCTCAACGATGGCAAAAGGTCTGAATGAACGTGGGGAATACTTTGAAAAACTAACCTATCTGCTTGTCGGGCATTACATTTTCTCTGTAAAATTAAAAGTCTTGGTCAAACTTGAACGGCCCTTGTATTTGGTTATGTCTTAGAAGTGTAGAAATAATGACCATTATACCCTCAAAATTTATTTTTATGATCAGAAGAGTAATATCTGGAACAAAATTAGCACGTAATTTTACTACAATTATACAAAAGATTTAAAGATTATACTGATTAGATGTTGAGTAAATCACAAAGATCTATAATCGTTCAAAGCGCTCTCAGATTTAAAGGGGAAAAAACGAGCTATTTAGGGAAAACACTTGTTTCCTATTTAGTGGACAGATTGATTCTTTAACTGAAATAGCAAACTAATAATCAAGCGATCCTCCATTTTTCAGAATAGCCTTGAACACTCTGTCCTCGATAGTGTTCACAGATTTTAAATCGCCTGTGGGCTCAAGTCATACAAGCTCCAATGAATGCGGTTTTCAGGGAGTCTACGTTGTCATACTTCTGGTCATCTTCATAGGCTTTTCGTACAATTACCCCCCACAGGTTCTCAATTGGATTTCAATCCAGACCCTTGGTAGCCACATCATCAGAGTGACTTTTTTTTTGGATGCCAGCCACTGATTTGTGGCAGTGAAACAATGACAGGGTGATTTATTCTGCTGTAGAATCCAAGAATCGTCAGAGATTTCAGGTGCATAGGGCAGGGCAGAGTTTCCTGATTTTCACCAAAACTCACCCAAAAGGGTGGATTTACACTTTCGTGCACACTTTTTGCCAAACTTTCATGAATTTCACCGTGTCTTCTAAGACATCCTGATACATTTTCTAGTTTATTTGGACGTGATGAAAGCAAGAGGAGTCGTTCTATTAAACCCATAGACTCCCCATATATACAGAAAATAGAACCACAACCGTGAACAGTAATACGAATATCAACCGTGGTCTTTGCGAATATCATGCCACTTAAAACAGGGTGTTCCAAAATGTTTTAGAACAACTTTTGATCATTATATTAAAAAAAACTATTTCAGATAGATGCAGCAACTCAAAAAGTTTTTTTGATGCAGCATTATAACGCTAGGTGTCGCCGCATGTTGCAACGTAGACTTCCGGAAAATGACGACTAGCGTAGAGAAAGCACAATGTGTGGCATGGTTTTTTAAGACTGAATCTGGAACACAAACGCAAAAGAATTTTAGGACACAGTATGGAAAGATCCCACCAACTCGAGACCAAATTGCGAAATGGCATGAACAGTTCATGACCACTGGAAGTGTTTAACCAAGGAAATCAACAAGTCGACCAAGTACTAGCAACGAAGCTGTGGATCGTGTTCTTCAGGCTTTTCAACGTAGCCCTCGTAAGTCGATCAGATCAGCAGCCAGACAGATTTCTGGAGCAACTGTTCACCGTTTTAAAAAACAAACGTTTTAAACTTTTTGCCTATACGAGCAACTTGGGCAAGCTTTGAAACTAAGTGATAAACCACAAAGCCGAGCATATGCTGAAGAAATGTTACGACGAATTGACAATGATGAAGATTTTTTAAGCCGGTTGTGTTTTCAGATGAGGTAACTTTTCACGTGTCTGGTAAGGTGAATCATCATAATATGCGGATTTCAGGATCACAAAATCTCCATGAAGTTCTTGAAGTCGAGCATGACAGCCCAAAGGTGAACGTGTGGTGCGGGCTTTTACATGATCGAGTTAGTGGCCCATTTTTTTTCATCGAGCCAACCGTGAACTCCACCAACTACCTTGAGATACTTGAACAATACGCATTTCCACAACTTCAGGACGACCAACCAATGTTTTCTTCCAACGAGATGGTGCCCCTCCTCACTGGGCGGTAACAGTCCGAGATGCGCAACAGTTTATCTTATCTGGTACAGAGGGTAGATTATCGCAAGCGATAATCTGCGGCACCTACTCCTACGAGGGAGTTTTGCGCCATCCCATTAAACGACTGCTACGAGATGACAGTAGCAGTCGGGACCGACGGCTTAACGTGCCCTCCGAAGCACGGGGGGTTTCATGATGGAAAAGCTGCTGGGGATAAACGAACCAGAGGCTGTCACCAACTGCTGGAACACCAGCTATGGTCAATCGGCAAATGGGTCAGACCAAAGTCCCCCAACAGCCGCGCCCCAAATAGCTGTCCCGCCAGCGGTGGCCCTCAAGCCCAGGCCGTCACCCAACCAGCAGCTGGCCGCGCCTGAAGTTGCTGAACTCCATCGATTGGCAAGCCAACCGACGAGACAACCAGGCCACGGCCACCCCCTGCGCAACAGTTAACAGTCCAAGATGCGTTAACAGTCCTCAGCGGTGGATTGGGCGAGATGGGCCTTTGTTGTTGCCACCTCGTTCACTACTGGACTTTTCCTGTGGTTTTCTTAAGGACAAAGTGTACAGCACAAAAGTCAAAAGCGTGGCCGATTTGAAGTCCTACGTTATTTCTGCAGTTTATTTGGTAGATGAGGCGATGCTGGCAAGAACATGGGCAGAGGTTGAATATCGTTTGGATGCTGCCCGTGCAACAAATGGTGGCCATATTGAACTTTACTAATATACCAAAAAAACTTCTTGAGTTGATAAACAAATTGTTGAAAACCATTTGTCTCTACCTGTAATAGTTTTTATTATATAATGATTAAAAGTTGTCTAAAACATTTTGGAACACCCTGTATTAACCCGTCAGGTCTATCCAGACTGAACTTTTTTTCGTCTACAAACAGCACCTCCATCCATTCATCATCCTACATCATGTGATCCTCGGCCCACTGTAGACGTTTCTCTCTATACAAAGCTGTTAAAGATAGTTTAGTTATTTTTGGTATATTTCTTGTTCTCAGGAGAAGCTAATACTTCCAAACAACGTTGCGTTTCACCGGAAGAGTCTGATCTGTGACAATTTTGGATGCAGCTTGTCCTGTTCGACTTGATCAGTTGCCACGGAGCATCAACTTGGTTAAGGTCCACGCTTCTTTGCTGCTGATTTTGAGTTGCCTGCTTTCAAAAACAGACCAATGGTGTTTTTTGATCTGTTGAGAAATGCACAATTTCACGAATCGACTTGCCACATTCTCTTAATGCAAACATTTTGCCTTTTTCTTCATCAGACAGCTTATATCTTGTCATTTTGTGATTTTTGTAATTTTCTATCAAGCAGTACATGTACAATCTCCTTCAGAACATAGTAGAACCAACCTTTGGCTTCATTTGCAATTTCTGAAAGTTTTTGCTCACGTTAAGGTATCTGTTTGTGGGGAATGATAACCATTATGTATACCTTCAGTGGTTCTTAATTGGTGTTTCGTGAACATGTGAAAGTTGTTTCGCAAAATTTTTTAAATTGTAGACACATTTATGACAAATGCGTCGCTAAAAGGGGTTACGCGATTTAAAAGAAGTGAGCATCTGTATTTTTAATGTTAATTTATTAGTGATGATCCGCGAATTTTTTTAGAATGAAAAATGTTCCGCGACTTCCGCTGAATTAGAGTATAACACTTATACCCAAGGACAAAAATTAAATAAAACTCTGTTACATGATGTTTACATTCGCTTGTACAGGCAATTGGTGTTCAGGATCTTAGCGAATTTTATGGAGGACCTATCTAAATAATGGCGAAGATGATGTATACGTGCAAATGCCGCTAGAGGGTGTAGGTGTTGCACCTGCAAGGGAACACACAGTCCAATAATGCTGGAGAGGTTGATGTGAGTGTCGGAACTCTTCTTACCATTATCACGGAAACATTGCAGTACTGCAAAGTGTGCGCGAAATGGGTGTCTCGTCATTTGGAACCAGCACAAGAAGCCTTCCGAATTGGCTTGAACGTTTTGAAGCCCTATCACCATGAGGATTTCTTGTCAAGAGAGCCGGTGCCACCATTATGAACCTGAATCCAAGCGTCAAAGTCTGCAATGGAAACATCCAGGATCACCACTACCCAAAAAAATCGAAGTCAATTGGTTCAAGCGACAACCACAGGCATTCTATGAGAAGGTTATTTCGGGCCTGGTATCACAGTGGGATAATTGCTTGAACCATGCGGTCAATTTGTTTTGAAATAAGTTAATTTGTTTATCCCCACTGCGTTCGTCCTGTTACTTATTAAATACACCCTATATATATCAAATATTTTCCTTTGTCTATCCTCCAGGCGGAATCATCTTGAAATGATTCGCAGTTTTCTATATCGTAAAACGGGGATCAAAAGAGAATCTAATGATTCCGATATCTGTTCAGAATCCCCTCTAACCAGTTACAAAAAAGTCATAGTGCCCGTAAGAAAATCGTTTGATGAAAAAATCTTTTAATGAACGATTGCGTCATGTGCCGCTTATGTGAGATACGAGTTCCGTAAACTCAGCTCTTCCTTCGATCCAGTTAAATTCACGGGAAAAGCGACGATGCGTCGCTAAAAGGCAACGCGACTGCGTTCGCTCCAATTTGATTGAGACAAGGGACGCACGACAGCTTCGCCTTCAATTGGTTTGTTACTCTAATTATCGTGAGATTGATGTCTAAAAAGAACTCTGATTATCGCTCTCTGCCGTCAAAGGATTCCCCTCCAGCCCGAAGTTTTTTACCAGTTCTCTTGCCGGTTTACGGTTAATCGCTTCAAACAGCAAACATAATAAAATTTCATTATAGAAGAAAAAATGCAAAAAAGAGATGCAAATCATCTTAACGTATAAAATTTCAACAAGATGAAAATAATTTCTCCTCCGATTTGCTCGATATTTTAATAATGTTTTTCTTTGACAGAGGATTAAAAATATTGTGACTACCTGTTTTCAAATCTTTAAATGGGACTGACGGCATTGATAAATAATGTGACTAAATATAAAATAAACTAACTGATAAGTAGCGAATTACTTTTTATTAATATAGCATAACACAGGCTAACAAAAAATAACTTTTTAAAATCATCTTTAACGTTAAGAGCTGATTCTTATACGTTTTTTTAAAGCTAAATCAGTATCTGACCTTAGTTTTTTTCTGTCACCCACAGATTTCTTGTTTTTCAATGAAACACTTTTAAATTATTCAGTTTGGAGCCTGATAAATTTCCTTGTGGCCCAAAATTATGGATACTTTAACATTGCAGGTACTTCTCTTCACATCCATTACTTTAACATTGAAATTTCTGTGTGCATAACTTGGAAACGTGACGTGATAGAAAAAATCTAAAAGCAGATTCAGATTCACCCAATACCACCTACAATAAAGGCCTTGTCACTGAAACGTCATACATTGTCACCGAAAAGGCCTTGTCACTCCAATACCACCTATAATAAAGGCCTTGTCACTGATACGTCATCACCTCGGCAGGGCATTGTTAATTGTATTTCCACCAATAAAAACTATTATTGATGATGTAACAATGAATGACGTTTCAGCGCCCAGGCCTTTATTATAGGTGGTACTGATTCAGCAAACTAAAAACCACAAGAATAAGGCAAATTCATTCAAGATGTGTTTTCATTGCTGTAATTAGGATTTTGCTAAATAAAAGAGGAAATAACATGGTGGAAGTTAGATAATTAATATTATCGGTTTGATTGTTGAGAGTATGTAGCGAAACTATATACGGGCCATTGCATTAGAAAACGATAGTATTCATTTTAACTATGGGGAGACAAAAGATATTTGAAAGAGGCTCATTTTGGGTGCCCGTCTTGCTGAAGCCATGATTTCAAAAAGTGCCGGATTGCTTGGAATCTCAAAAGGCGAGATCTCTGAAGAGTAAAGATAAAATTAAGGAATAACCAAAATAAATTACACAATACCCATTGGGAACCAATGGCAGTCCAGTAACAGAGTAGACTTATATATACCGTGTGTTTCAAAAGTTCCCGAACTGCCACTTCTGTATGTAGGGAAAGCCTAACCTATGACAGCAGGAGTAATGTTCGGCCAACCACTAAATTAAACCATGTGCTGAAATAAATTACATAAAATCAGTTTTGCATAGTGGCAAAGTTTCTCAAATGCGCTTATTTTATTTTTACATTCCCATAGGAAACGTTACACCATTTCATTTGTTTGTTTTCACGCAATAAACGCTTTTTAAACTGTTACTGTACCGGTATAAGCTTAATACCGTAGGTTTTATAAATAAAACTTCTAGTACTTTTTACTTTAACCTTTTATTTCACTCTCATATTCGCGTATTTGCATTTATGTAAAATAAATAGCGGGATTCGTAACGACTGGGAGCATCCATTAATTGAAAAAAAAGAGGTTGAGAGACAGTGGCTCCTGTCTACCAGCCCTTCAGCATACCTGCACAACCGTACGTTATGCAGGGAAAGTCATCTCCTGCGTTCGGGAACTTTTGAAACACACGGTTTACAGGGTGACCCAAACTTATCCAGCATAATTGTTTAGGAACATTGTATGGTTCAAATGGAACAAAAAATGTCCTATAAACATTACATCAAGTTACGATCGTGTGTGAGATATCGACGTTTGTCTATTTTCTTATAGAGTTGTTAAAGCAAATAAATAAAACACTTGAGAGTGCAGATCACTTTTATTCTACAAACTGATAGAACATCACATTGAATTACAAAACAAAACTAAAATGATACAAGGAATAAGAATAAGAAGAAAGTAACAAATCAATGTCGAGGAAGCCCCTCAAAATGGTTGCCCCCAGCTCCAATGCACTGGTTACATCTTCGGACAACTGAGCTGGTAGCTGCCAATCTGGTCCGGTGTAATTGCTCGACTACAAGCTTGAATGGATGCAATGAGTTCATCTCTGGAGTACATTTAAGAATAAATATGTAAACCTATGTTTTTATTAGGAAAAGACTCTAAATAAAAGAAAATAGACAAACCGTCGATATCTCACACATGATCGAAACTAGATGTAATGTTTATAGGACAATTTTTGTTCCATTTGAACCATACAATGTTCCTAAACAATTATGCTGGATAAGTTTGGGTCACTTGTATACTTTTCTAGAATGTATATATTTCCGCGTTTCAGCCTACGGAAAAATAATCCGCACTATCGGTCTAAGAAGCAACCGACGCATGGTATTATTTTTCTGCAGGGTATTTACAGATAAGTGATTCATGAAGTTGCTTAAAAATGATTAAAACTTATACTGTAATTTTCTACAGCCTAAAAATTAATGCCTGTTGCATCCCATAGTACTATTTTAGCCAAATTCCGTCATATAAAAGTGGATGTCTATTTTTTTTTTCCAATTTTTTTGTACATATTAATAATCAGAGTACATACTTAATATTTCCATAACTCCAAAAGGATAAATCAGAAATGCACTGTAGACAAATCCAGATCTAATGTGTCACGACAACAAATATTTGATCAGTGCAATGCCTGAATTCCGATTGATGGTGCTGCCAATAGTAAAGCGGAATTTGGCTAAAATAGCTACTCTGGGATGCAACATGTATTAAGCTGCAGGAAAACATAAGTTTTAATCGTTTTTAAATAACTTCTTGATTCAGACTTTCGGCCAGCATTTATCTGTAAATATTCTTCTGTGCGCCGTCCAAATCGCAGTTCAATGATGTGACGATCGAGATCTATGTTAGCTGAATATACTTGTGAAAAACAACAGAATTTCAGGTATATACCAATTGACAGATTAATTCAATACTAGTCGTCATGCAACCATATCAAACGGAACTATGCGCAGGGAGTTGCAAAAAATGATACAGTATACGGTAAATAGTTGTATAAATAGCCACATGGCAAGAACAGATTTTGGAGCAAAACAGGAAATTCGTCTTCCTGTGGTCAGATAAGTCACGTTACACCCTGTTTTGTACTCACGGTCGGGGGGAGGAGCTCTTAAATCGATAGAACTAGCTTATCTGGTGCATATAATCTAAGGTATCATTGTTTTAGGATATGTTCTTGGAATAGGTCCACTGCTAGGATTGTGTGAAATCAAAACTGTACCTAAATACAGGGTAATTTTAAACGAAGCAACAACTATTTTATCTGTTTAATCCAAAGCAACAATTATTACAGAACAGTCTATAAGATATCAATGAATAGGAAAACTCTCAATAAATCGAAAACATATGATGTGGGAGTCATGTGAAACACGGCAAATATCTTTGCTATACTATAGTCCAGATCAGTTGCCATAATGTGCATATTTAGGGCACAGAGAATCCTCGTGCGTTATGAGTACATACGGAACTCCTTTAAAATCAATATATTCTATGCCATATCACAAAAGCAAATCTTCGGCTCTTTTTTTTTCATGGACTAACCATAACTTGAATAGCCTACTGTGATATCAGAATTACCTATGTTGAAGTAGTTCCTAATCCTTATTAAATGATAGCTCGAGGAGCATGTTCTAACAAGATTGTGAATGCGGGTCCAATTTGAATGTTTGCGATTCATTTGATGTAGGCAAACTTTGAAAGTTTTCCTATTCATTGACACCTTACACGCTGTTCTGTAATAGAGAGTTACTTTGTATTAAACATGCACAATAGAATTGGCCAGTACAGTGGTCGCCGCTTAATATGGCCACCTCGGGACCATGCTTAAGTGGCCACATTAACTGGTATTATAGTAAAAAAAGAGTGCATCTTGCGATGTTATATATTTGTATCCAGCAGACGGATGCTTCCTAGATACCAGTAGAGCTTTCTATCGTGCAAAACTTGTTCAGGAGTATTACAGCGACTTCAGTCCATATTTGAATCCTTTAGAGAACGTATGAGATAATCTGGCGAATCGAAAGAATCATCCACTTGCATTCAATCTGAGAAATACGAAGGCCAGTATCTTGAATGTTTGGTATTCTCTAACTTAAACATCGTTTGGAATCCATGACCAATTGCATGCTGTAATTCGGGCTGTAGGAGAGCTAACACGACATTAATAAACGCTACTAATTCAGTGTCTGATGTGTATATATTCTTTGAGTGAACATAGTATGCTAAATTATACGTTATCTAGTTTGTTTTTCTTCATTCTGTAAATGGAATTAATTTGTAGGTCACTCTGTCAAGTGTCTTTCGAATCAATTGTATAGTTAGAAAATGGGGAAATTTATACGGAACAGACAGGGCTAACAATGACGAAGTAAAAGTAAATTGAAGGTGAATCATGACTTTTTTTTAAAATATGAGTATGAAATACTATTCTGAAAAATATTATGCATTTATATATATGGGATAATGATCCATATATAATTTGGTTATCTAGGCGATTCAATTAATTAGATAAGATTTCGATTTATTAGCGCGAAACAATCCGATAAGGATCGCTCGGAAATTCTCGGCGATCGAAGGAAGCCTTCCACGAAGCCTTATTACCTAATCAGAAACAGATTTCAAATGAAAAAGAACAAAATGGAGATTATCCTAGAAACCACCTTCTCTTTCGTTCGCCGTATTTTAATAACCCCTCTCCCTCTCTCACCGAACAACACCAATAACCCATGACAGGTCATTTCTTATTCAGGTTGGGGTTGTGGGAATCGCACTCTGGGTTGCTATAGTGCAAATTTTTTTTATTTTCTTTTATGATAATTCCCATTTCCCTCACCCTCGATTATAATACCCTACCCTGTTTTTGTGACACCCTGAACCTAGGGGGAATCAAAAAGTGCCCTTGTTTAGGGTCTCTGCGCCAATTATGACCCACATCCAGCGATGCGGCCTCTGCTTGTTCCAATTTGACGTGTGTTTCGTCTCGAGTTGACCCAATTAGTTTTCGGGTCACGTGGCAACCAGCAAAATTTTTCAGGAAGCTCCTCGTTTTACTAACAGAAGAGGCAATAAAAAGAGAGAGAGACAGACAGATCCCATGCCGCATTGAATGGTGTCAAGTCCACGTGAGCGCATGGAAACAATGGGCGGCTCGTTAAGAAACCCTCCTCCTCCTCCCACTGAAATTACACAGGTGACGTTTCCGACACATAGGACGGACCTAGGGACGCACGGAGGATGTTGCACTGATGAGCACTAAATGAGATTAGACCTACGCACACAGATAAAACCGCCGATAACAGCACTCGTAAGTGACTGACTCAGTGTGCATACCGGGAGTGAGAGAGAGAATCAAACTGCGATTAATCACCTGTTAAAAAAGTTCTTGTTAATCTCGCGGTGACTTTAAGCACTCTAAAAACAATTGCCATTTTTCTGACGAAAAAAAATAATAAAATTACATTATAACAAGTTTAAATATTACGCTTTTATTGCGGCGCTGCATTTTTTCTGAGGATCGATAGAATAATGAGGCTTCAATATAACGAAACCTTATGATTACTAGTTTGAAGTCGTCATACCGAGGTTTAGAGTCTGTTAGGCTTAACGATTCATTTATTGATCGTTCTTTTTATGTAATATACCGAATTAAAAAAGGGACGCGTAAAGTTTATTGATGAGTAAGCCCAAAAAATAGTTCATGTCATGAGCGATGAAGTAACCCGAAATTTATTTCGTGATTAATATAAATAAAATTACTTATTCAGCTTTAATATCATGATAAGCAGAAATCTTGCTCATACAAGCAGATAATTTGTTTATTATACCGAAGAAGCTTTAAAAAAAACAATCGAATATTCGTGGAATCACAAATAAATAGAGTTCGTAGAATAGTTTTACGTGGAATTCATTATTAAGATTAGACCAACATAACTTAAATCATTAAAGAATGAATCCGAAGCATTTCGTGAAAATCTATTTGCATTCACCATCATCAAATGTCAAGCTCTTTTTCTCGTTTTAATAATTCAGATTA
>JAHWFO010027470.1:232908-258299 GCA_023313115.1 Rhysida immarginata
CTCTATAATTTTATATCAGTTTCATATTTTAAGTGCCTTTAATTAATATATTTTTTTCTTTTCTATATTATCCCTTCTTTTATATTTTGCTCTTGTTGATACTCATGATCGCTACAAATTTTGGTCTTTAGCCAGAATCGTTTCAAGTGCGGAAAGCAGAAGCAAAATTCAAAGCTCAAAACTGTCACAGCCACCGACAAATGAGATCGAATTGCCGAAAATGGTGGAAACAGTAAAGGATGGGGAAGATTCAAAGATCATGAATGACAGCAGAATAAATGTACTAAACACGTAAAAATAGAAAGAGAATAGCAAATGATATCTATCTTATCAAATAAACCCAGGAAGCTGGAATTTTTGTCATTATTCTAAAACTGACCGTATTCTAAATCAACGTTTATCAATTTATTTCAACATTCACATTAAATGCTATTTAAACATATTCGTAAGTTAACTGAATGAATAGAGTTATTTGTCATCTCTAACGAATAGCGTTCTATAAGAGTGTGGTTAATTGTATAAAAATGTATACTTTTTTTAATTTTTATGATTAAACATGATTTTAAAAGGTATTAACAAGTTTTTAAATATTTTAAAATTTTCATTTTAACTTTCAAAATTTATTTGTAATAATTACTTTCCATAGCAGAAATAAAAACTGCTAAATAAGCCATAAAATAAATGTTTACAATGAAGTGACTGTTAATTGTTAATTCTTCCATACATATTCATTACAGGTTATTAAAAAAAAAATAAGAAATAATGTTTTGTCTTCAATGCCGAAAGAAAACTCATCGACCTTCGACTCTTCCGATCAATAACTATTAGAAACACCTCCAAGACCTTAAAATTACATAATTGCAAACTTAACAAGCTGTTTATTCGCCCGTTTGATCTTCGGCGTTTCACTCTCCAGCGCTAATACTGTAATTCGCATTTTGGCTATTTCGGCCTTGTACAGTGCAAATATGGCGAATACAGATGGTTTATATTATGAATAATAAATATGTTTGTTCTGTTTCTTAGGCATTAGGTTTAATTTTTTTAACTAAACAAAAAAATGATCCTGCAAATGAACTCGAAAGAGTTAATCGCTGGTCTAGTTATCTCCATCACCAATAATGGACTGTGAATTGGTTTAATTAAAAGCCCATAGCTTTTTATTGACTTTTCAAATCTCAACTCCTTCCGCGTTCGGTTCGATCGCTCTCCCTTTGACGTCAATGGAATGCTCCGCAAGGTAAGCCGGTAAACTTTTATGTTAGTCCTCACGTGGAACGCAGACACCTGATGGAACCTCGTCTAAAATAAAAGCCGTTCGGCTGCGCGTGTTTCCTTTTTTCTTTTTTGTTTTTTTCCCTCTCTCTTTCTATCTCCCTCGTTCTTTCATGGCCGTTGTGCACGCGAAAGCTGGCGTCGGCATTGGTAACACGTGGCTCCATTCATCGCTCGTCGCCTCATGTCGCACGCGTCCGCTTCAAGGTGAAGGAGCCGTTAATCAGTCGTCTCCATTATAACGGCTAATTAGCATAAATAAGGAGGGGGAATTCACGTGATCTATAGATTTTTAAGAGGAGGAAGAGAAAAAAAAAAAGCTAATGTGAACGTTTAAAGGAGTGTAGTCTCAAAATGAAGAAATGCTTTAAACGAAAATAAATTAAACGAACCCGAAATCTGAATAATTTTGAAAATAAATTTTTAAACGGACGCGAAATTCCTAAAACTGACATCGCATTCTAATCCTCTTAATGAGCTTTTTTAAAAATGATTTTTTTTGTTTCATATAAAGCAAATGATTTTTCATCTCCTGTTAATGATATGTGTATCTACATGTTCTTAATAATGATTTTAGTTAACCTACATTCGATTTATCTGAATATTGAATGCTTTTAAAAGTAACGACTCGTGAGATTTCTGATATCACCGTATATTGACAGGGAAAGGAAGAACAAAAAAAAATTGTTTAATAAAATCTCAAGGAAATTACAATGGCTTTTAGACTCAAGTAGCCTAATAAAATATACAAATGCGCTTTAATTTTTTTGTGTTTCGGGGATAATAGAATATGCGGAAGTAAAACAATAGTACAGCACTTTGTTTTGATTGAGAAGACACTTGTGCACACGCACATGTATACTGAGTATTTGCAATTTTCATTAGTTAAAATGTCATCCGCCATGAATTAGTCATTTAAACAAGAAATGATAAACATAAAGAAAAAATTTTAAGAGGAAATAAAATATAGGAATTGTGAAAATGTTCAGTTTTGTCTTTTTTAGATTTTGATTGTGAAATTTGGCACAAAACTACATAAATTAGAATATATTATTTATTAATTTTCGTATGCTTTTTCAAGTTCTTTCCAATGCGATCTCAGGATTAGGTCTCGGTAACTAAGTTCCGATGAAGAACTTACAAGAAGTCGAATACTCAGACGTACAATTTATATTTTCTATACGTCGTTTTTCTCATATAAAGAAAGAATCGCTTTAGATTCCAATTTTAATTTTTAAGTAATAATATGATGATTTGTATTCGCATATATGTAAAAAAAAAAAAAAAAAATTTTTTTAAGTTGAAATCGCTAGAACAAATATTGCCAATAGCTTTGCTTCATAAAATTCGATAAAAATAATGATGATGATAATAAGGATTTCGTAGTTCCAGTATATCCTTGTTTATGATTTGAAATTTGTGGTCAGTTAGTAATTTGATCTGTTTGTTTTCTGCTTGAAATAGAATGCTTTTAATAGGAATCCGGATTTGGCATTTCCGGTCATTTATTCAAACGAGGCAAAGACGTCATTCGTTGTTTTGGGAACTTGTTTCTTCTACTAACCCGTTTTAAAAAATTACAAAAAAATAATAAACAAACCATGATCAAACCGTTATCTTTTATATTTATAAGAGGAACTTTTGAATCCTCGATATCTTATTGTATTTTTTCCCTCACATTTTGGATTATCTTCGGCTATAATGAAAATAGGATTTTTTTCTTCCGTCTCCATGTAGGTGGATATCGTTAACCTCATTAAGCAGGAACTCGTATATACTTCATAAATCTACGTAACGGTAACGGGTTCGAAGCCTGCAAGTCATCACTGTGTCCGTTTCACATGGCCTCATCCCTTGCAAGTATATCATTACTAGTTCAATTCTGTGTCAAGGTCCTTTTATTAATATTTTGGTTAATAATTTTTGTAACATCGCGACCATGAGGCGAGAGAGAGAGGAAAAGCTTAATTCGATTTTTCTCACGTCGCCAGAAGATCGAAACGATGGCCTAATTTTGTTCTTTTTTTTTTTCTAACCCCGAAAGGCTTGTATAACAAATCTGCATCCTTTCTCGTCAGCTGCTTAATTTTTCATAAGATGACATTAAAAAATACAAACTCCCCCAAAGAAAAAACTAGGGTTCCACTAGAGCAGTTTCTTTTCAGAATGGTACACACAATGCTTTCGAGGTGGAATTTATTTCAAATGATATACGAGGTGCATTCAAGTTCTAAGGCCTCCGATTTTTTTTCTAATTAACTACTCACCCGAAATCGATGAAACTGGCGTTACTTCTCGACGTAATCGCCCTGCAGACGTACACATTTTTCACAACGCTGACGCCATGATTCCATGGCAGCGGCGAAGGCTTCTTTAGGAGTCTGTTTTGACCACTGGAAAATCGCTGAGGCAATAGCAGCACGGCTGGTGAATGTGCGGCCACGGAGAGTGTCTTTCATTGTTGGAAAAAGCCAAAAGTCACTAGGAGCCAGATCAGGTGAGTAGGGAGCATGAGGAATCACTTGAAAGTTGTTATCACGAAGAAACTGTTGCGTAACATTAGCTCGATGTGCGGGTGCGTTGTCTTGGTGAAACAGCACACGCGCAGCCCTTCCCGGATGTTTTTGTTGCAGTGCAGGAAGGAATTTGTTCTTCAAAACATTTTCGTAGGATGCACCTGTTACCGTGGTGCCCTTTGGAACGCAATGGGTAAGGATTACGCCCTCGCTGTCCCAGAACATGGACACCATCATTTTTTCAGCACTGGCAGTTACCCGAAATTTTTTTGGTGGCGGTGAATCTGTGTGCTTCCATTGAGCTGACTGGCGCTTTGTTTCTGGATTGAAAAATGGTATCCACATCTCATCCATTGTCACAACCGACGAAAAGAAAGTCCCATTCATGCTGTCGTTGCTCATCAACATTGCTTGGCAACATGCCACACGGGCAGCCTTGTGGTCGTCCGTCAGCATTCGTGGCACCCACCTGGATGACACTTTTCGCATTTTCAGGTCGTCATGCAGGATTGTGTGCACAGAACCCACACAAATGCCAACTCTGGAGGCGATCTGTTCAACAGTCATTCGGCGATCCCCCAAAACAATTCTCTCCACTTTCTCGATCATGTCGTCAGACCGGCTTGTGCGAGCCCGAGGTTGTTTCGGTTTGTTGTCACACGATGTTCTGCCTTCATTAAACTGTCGCACCCAAGAACGCACTTTCGACACATCCATAACTCCATCACCACATGTCTCCTTCAACTGTCGATGAATTTCAATTGGTTTCACACCACGCAAATTCAGAAAACGAATGATTGCACGCTGTTCAAGTAAGGAAAACGTCGCCATTTTAAGTATCTAAAACAGTTCTCATTCTCGCCGCTGGCGGTAAAATTCCATCTGCCATACGGTGCTGCCATCTCTGGGATGTATTGACAATGAACGCGGCCTCATTTTAAAACAATGCGCATGTTTCTATCTCTTTCCAATCCGGAGAAAAAAAATCGGAGGCCTTAGAACTTGAATGCACCTCGTATTATCGACTTTCTTTATTTTCATGTTGATTGACACTAGATACGAAATTTTAATTTCATTTTTCTAAAATGGAAATAACTCTTTCAATGTCACAGCGCAGAAAAATCCTCTTCTAAATAAAAGCGTTCTGTTTGCAGAGTGTTATGACAGAGAGCGCGTGCGATCCAATTAATTCACAGTGATCACGGTTCCCATGACGAAGGGTGGGTCCATTTTCAAAGGGAAGACACGGAAGGGTGGGAGAAGAAGATTAGTAGGACAGGGTTGTAATTTTTTTTTTTTCCTTTGCGACCGCTGGGAGCAACGATATGAGGAATTGCAACAAATCGAAGAACCTACTTTCCGTTGTTCGTACCATCGCTGTCATGATGCTCTTTTGTCTCCCATCAGCAGACGAGTTGTTTGAGAAATTAAAAAAAAAATTATTGGCGCTGATGACACCTTTCACGTATAAATTATTATTATTATTTTTTTTTTATAAAAAAGTTAGTATTTCGAAGTCTAAAAATCTAATATTAAAATAGAATATTGGTGTAAATACATGAGATGTGTACAATGTTGTAGATACATGTTTGGTTTCTCCTGTTTAAGCTGTTCTCATGAATACAGCTGAGGGGGAAATTATTGCATATTTGCTATCCTTCTACAGACATTGTGAGGTTTTTATGTTTGTATCCTTCTACATTAATTGCATACAATAAATTTAAAAATAACTTTCACAAAGAAGCAAAAAAAAAATTAAAAAAACCCGGTGATTTATGCTGACCATGTTTATGCTCTCGAGCATTAGTGAAAATCCATCTTTGTATTTTCCTTATATTCCTTCTTATAAAAAATAATATATGAAGAATTTTTTCTTCTTTTTCACAAAATAAATCAACATCTTCCTCCTTCTTTGATTACAAAAACCCCTTCAATTTGTCATTTACTAATTGTATGGTATATTTAACGTCATTAAAATAATTTACATCTTGAAAAAATGATATGACAAGAATATTAAGTGGTCTCCTTTTAATCAGGTGAGATTTAAATTTCCATTAACCCATTTCCAAAAGGAATGAATGAAAGTGAATAATTAGTTTTCCATGAATGAATACTAACTAGGAATTTATTTTTTTTTTACTTTAACAACACTACAATAATTAGAATCAAAACGCTTACACATTTCACATCTCCTAATTTTCTAATGCTTAATAAAAGCAAGTTAATAAACTGGTTTCCAATTTCACTTCAAACAATGCATATACTCGCCGTACTGATCTGCTAATTTTCTTTGCTTTATTCGTTTCAGTTCTTCCTTCATTAATATTTGCAGAGACCGATAATAAAGTAATTTCTTTTATTGGGTTGTTTTATGTGGTAATATGGGTGTTCGCTTCCTTTCAAAGGGAGAAATATACGAATACTTATATAAGCATTACATAATAAAATCCACTTGAATCATAAAGGCGCTTCAAAAGCCTTTGTAACTTGGATGCCGTTCAAAAATGAAACAGATTATAAAATATGGAATAAAATCGATTAGAATTAAAAGCAAAAACTTTTAAACCATGCAACAGATTTCGCTCATTATTTAGTTATTAGTTTAAAAACTACTATAATAAAATTGCAATTGAAGACGAGGTTCAACAGGGATGCAATCATAATACATTTTAATAAAATTATTTAAATATATTTTTAAAATAAACCCTAAGGTATTGATTAACATAAAAATATAATGCATATAACTAATCTTAATATAATATCATATTCGTAGCAAAAATTTTAGCTGTACTTAGGGGTCGTCCATAAATTACGTAACGCTTGAGGAGGGAAGGGGGGGGGGGTTCGACAGCGTTGAGAGGGTTAAGAGGGATGAGGTCTGGCGTTAGGTAAACTTTCGAAGCATACTTGAAACTAAATTTCTGGGATTGTTACACAGTATTTACCAAACAAGAACCAAGAAGAGTTTATTTAACCCTTTCCGTCATAAGTTTATTATTCATTCTATTTTTCAAACTTTTTATTGGCCTACCACTCTCTAAGAGTGAAGGCCTATGTGTTCGTTTCAGAAACTCAATTTTTTTTTTCTGAAATCGACTTAAAAACTCATGATTCGAAAAGATAAGTTGAAATTTTTGAGGGAAAAAAATTTCCGTATGTACGTATGTGACTCTTTTTTGCAGCTACTTCGAAACGGCAAATAGCAGAACCGAACAAAAATTATAAATACATAGAGAGTACCTTAAATTGTGCTTTAGCGCATTTTTTTATGTCAAGCGGGTAAGCCTTTTTAGAGATATAAATTAAAAAATGGTTGTAGCGTTCAAACTAGTCAATCAAACTCAATAAACTCGACATGTACGGACTCCTCTCATTAAGGCGAATTTTTTTTTGTAAATGACTCGTTTGGCTCTGGTGAGTTTCGGACTTATTAACGGCTATATTATTTATTACACCAATTTTATAATTGATACTCTTACTTATAAAATACGACGTTTCTTCAACCGCTGTTCAAAAGTTTAATTCGCCTCTGTAATTTAAATTTGCCTTTGCGATTATTCTAATGAATAAGTTAGGGCATTATACGGTTTAGAAAATCATTGACCGAGCGCAACGTTACGTAATTTTCGAGGCGCGGAGTCCGGACGTGCGTTATAGGTGCGTTACATGGGGGAGAGGGAAGGGATGCGTTAAAAATGAGCTAATATTGCGTTGCGTAATTTATGAACGACCCCTTAACTAACATCTATTTCTATGCTTTCAATTCATTAGCTGTTCATCAGTCCTTTACGGTCATTTTTTTTACCGCTCCTGTTCGTAATGGAGAAATTTTTCAAACATCGCTTAAGAATAAAGATACAGTTTAATTGTAATTTACAATACTATATTAGAGCTTATTATTTAATAACTTCCCTATTCTTCTCAAAATAATTTAAATACAAATAATTTAAATAAAGTTGGCTACGTGAATGAGGAGTTTGCTTCAGTAGTTCGTTGTGCGCAAACGCACTGGCGAAAATTCTACTGAAAATTCAGACATAAAGCGATTTTGAGCCTGTCAAATGATCGTTTATTACCACTTATAAAGAATGAAAATTTTCCTTAGAGTATACACTAAACATGCAAATTATTATGAACAGTCACTGGTGTTCGAATATGTATGTAAACACTGTCGAATTCCACCGTCGTAAACAATTGTGACGTAAAGCATGTGTGAAAACGAGGTTGTCGGAAAGGAATTCATGTTTATGTAAATATCAAAGCAAGTGTGAAAGACAATCATCGACTAAAGAGAATCATAAGAGCACAGAGTGCTCAATAGAATTCGTCTACAATACGCACGAGTATATCGAAACTACTAAAGACGTCCGGTCCAACGAATGACGATTCCAAATGTTATATGTCGACGGGAAGACCAGAAAAGTGCTTAACAGCTTGAGACAATGTATCATTACTGCATGGTTTCAGCAGTTCAAGCAGCCGGTGGAGATGCTCTGAGTTGTTTTTTTCGAAGACCCTTGGTCCATACCATGCTCAGCGTTATCTCTTCATCCTTGTTGATCAAACATGCGCATTGTCTTCTTTGATGGACAGACCTCCTTCAGGCAGGATAAGGGTCCGTGACTTAAGGCTCAAATTTTGACACTGTGCCTGGTAGAGTATGGCAGTGATTTCCAATGCTACAGTGGCCCACACTTTCAGGATTTTACCATATGGAGCACTTACGGGATGATATTGAAAGAGCTGTTCGAAGCAAAGAGCTTCTTTCAGCGATTAGAGGCATATTGCCGGCTATTCTCGCAAAAAGTGCAAAATCCGTAAAATCCGTAAAATGTTTTCAAAATTTCATTTCCTCCATGCCACGTCGAGTTTGAAAGACAAAGGATGGTCCAACGCACTATATAGATATTCCTAATAATCTTTTATATATCCACGTAAAATGTAGCTGCATTTTTTGAAGCTGCATTTTCGAAAAAGAGCACTAAATTACGTCCGAAGAGAGTATCAGATAGTTCGCCATAGACAATAAGATTTTTGTCTATGGCGAACTATAAGTTCGAATAAAGTTTTTGTTTAAGTTGGAATAAAATTTTGCCCTACCAAATACAGAAGCAACAAAAAAAAAAAAAAAAGGAAGGGGAAAGGAAGGATGGGGTGGAGGATTATCAAAAACCTGTATATACTGCAAAAGATTTTGGTGCACCTATAAATTACACTAATAAATTCGAATTTTTAATCGTACGGATACATAAATTACACCGTTGGAAGAGGTATCTCTATGCTGCAAAAGAAAAATGTGTATAAATTTATTCAGACATCACGAGACGAATACAAGTTACCTTTGACCTCCACATTTCCGGTTGCCATTGGCTTCCAGACACTTATTAGCAGGGACGGATTTACGTATAAGCTAAATAAGCTACAGCTTAGGGCCTCACAATCTGTAGGCCTCTTCTGTAGGGCCTCACAATCTTAAAAAAACGAAAGTCTGTCCATTTAACGTTTTTCTCGGGATCTCGAGGAGATAGAAATTTGGCCACCTCAATTATAGCTAATTGTATGTAGATATGCCTTTTGATAATTTCTGAATTTTTAAAATATTTTATTAAATGTTTAAAGATTAATATCAAATATCAATTAACCTGCAAAACGGAATGATTATTAGACAAATGTGAAGCACATTGTGACGACATCGTTTGGCCAATTGTTCAGAGTGAAAAATTTCAGTTTTCCAAAGCGACCACATGTATAGCTATTTTTCATTTATTATTGAGAGTAATTTTTAATTTGCTCTACTGGTATAGGCATTTTAATGAATAGAACCAGTTTATGCACTTATTTGTTATATTATGAATAAACAATTATTCAAAAATCTTTACATTTCCGTTTTTGAAACGGGTCCTTAAGAACTATACAGGGTGTCTCAGAATTCATTGTACAAACTTTCAGGGGAGTTAGTATGGGTGATTCTAAGCAAAAAAGTTCATAACGAATTTGAACGGTAACTGAGATATGAATAGAAATAAAAATGCCGCGACCAAGATCAACAAGTTAATAACTCAGGTTCTGTAAAGCCTAGATTAATGAAATTTGGGGGAATAACAGGGTACATAAGACTGTGTATACCGTTAAAATTTGATTGAATTCCAACGAGAAGTTTCCGAGTTACACAGGCTTTACAGAACCTGAGTTATTAACTTGTTGATCTTGGTGGCGGCATTTTTATTTCTATTCATATCTCAGTTATCGTTCAAATTCGGACCCATTTTCATACGAACTTTTTTGCTTAGAATCACCCATACTAACTCCCCTAGAAGTTTGTACAATGAATTATGAGACACCCTGTATATTTATTGAATTTAAACGAAAATAAGATTAATATTCGCATTTAGGAATAAGAACGTAAAAAAAATATTTTTAATACTGAATAAAAATATAGTAGTATAGTTTTTACATGTAATTTACTTTAAATGTTAATTTTGTTTTTGCAGTTTGCTATCCATTAAGATTTCATTTCTAAAGTAAAGAGTCGGGGGAGGGGGCATTTTTCTTATTTTCTTAATCATGCATGTATATCTAAATGTTAAAGTTATATGTAATAATATTTCGAAAAATTAAACATAGCAATTTCACTTTCCTTACTCTAGTAAAAAATCACTGGAAGGAAAGGAAAATGATCTTTATTTTCAGTTGATCAAATTGCTAGTCCTTAGATATTTTTGGCTAAAAAAGAAATTACAAAGGTATAAGAATTGAAAAAAAGAAAGTTTGGAATCCTTCCTCCTTAAAAAATTATCACTGGATTGACATTTCATAAAGATTTTATTTTGCTTTAAAATATCTCTAATCTGCATTCATTTTCAGTGGTAACTGTTAGAAATATATTAACTATCTATTTATCAATAATCATTTAATAACACGGAAAAAATTTATTTAAATGATAAATAACTCTTAGTGTGTTTTTTTTTTTTTAAATCGTGCTTTTGATTTCTATGTCATCTAACGTAAGATAGACTTTTCCCCCGTTATATTCGGATTTTCTGCTTGAGTGAACGGCAAATGAAGCCCTATCGAACAAGACCCGAAATGATTAGTAGTATCTTGCAAACATCCTGGTAAAACATAATATCCGAAGCCCTTGGAATAAAGAGGTAATCAATTTCTCAATCAATTTTCGTTAACCTGAAATAGGAAAAAAAAATAGTAAAAGACATTTGCAAGCTAAAAATTCCTGATGGATTGAAAAAGTTAGATAGATGACATACTCCTGTGGTTTCGATTGAATATTGAGAACTTATAAGTGTTGAAAAGCTCTATTCGAATTACTTATTTACCGACCTTCCAGTACCAGTAGAAAATCGAAGGAAGGAAACTGAACACTTCGCCTCGACTCGTTTTCGTTAATTAAACTTATGTCGAAACAGTGCAAGGTTTCATTAGTTGTTGTTTTTTTTTCAGTTATTTAATTTTCGTTTTCCTCTTTTTCCATCCCACCTACACCCTAGATTTTGAAATCGCGATGAGCTGTAATCGAATATCCTAGATTTCTTAATTCCTCAGTAAGCGCAGGAAAAAATCTGCCGAGCTCGAACTAGGGCTTGCGATCATTATTATTTTAACTTGTATTAAAAAAATAAATAAAACACACATGCAAAAAAACAATCTCTGCAGTTGGTCGATCTGTCAATCACAGTGAATGAAAAGGAAAATCTAACTCGACCTCTAAAATAGCTTTAACCTAAACTACTTACAGCAGTCATCATCTCCCCCCCTCCTCCTAGCTTAGTTCATATCCTGTATTCGGGATAAATGTTAGGGACAAAAGAGAGGCTTTTTTGCTGTAAATAAGAAAGTAATCCTAATTTTTATTGTCGAAATGGAACAAATAATTTTTACCGATCCTAAAAATAAATAACAAATAAACTGACGAACAAAACAATTCAAAAGGAATTAATAAATCTGACGCGTTTCAAAGATAACTTCATCAACAAAGCCAACTTCATGCATTGGTCCTACTGATGATGTTATCTTCGAACCGCCTCAGCCGTTTACAATGTTTTCTGTCCTTTTCACCACGCGACGAGAAAAGAAAAAAAAAATTCTGCTTTAGCGTGCTACAACAATTGCACGTACACTCTTAACAGCTGCAAATTTAATTTACTTTTGAATTGCAAATTTAATTTACTTTTGAATTGCTTTATATTTTTTCAATTATATTTATTTTTCTCTGCAACAATACGAGGCCATTTATAATTTCACGAATTTAAAATGTTAAAAAGTTCCTTCAAAATATTTGGAAATGTGAATGATTTCGAATTTTACTTGAGAACAAATGTCAATAAATAGAAATCGATGTGAAGATAACAATTGATATTATGAAAATTGCAAAACCATGAAAGAATATGCTAATAGAATGGAATTTATACTACAAATTACTAATACTGACATAATAGGCGATTGGTGCGAGACCAGCACCACAAATTATATGTAAAAAAAAAAAATCAGTATTTTGTCAAGATTCCACGAGCTGCAATAAGAGTTGCTCTATGTCAGGATATCGAATCAAAGAGGTTTTGGGGAATTGTTGCCAAGCTGCTCTACCCACAGTTATCTGGGATTGTCTACCTGAAAGTCCAGTTAGTTGCCAGCTAGTTGAAAAGTGACAACATTCCAGGCATGTTCAATAGACGACATGAGAGGCGAACTTCCAGGCCAGGGAAGAAGCGGTATCTGTTGTGGTGCGAAGAAAGTTTGATCATTCCTGGCATCATGTGGTCGGACATTGTACTTTTGGAATATAGCGTCAGAAATATGCTGAAGGAAGGGATGACTTCAGCCTTTACAACTTCTCCCAGTAACAGTTGCTGTTAAAGTAGCCACAATTAGTAACAGCCGTTACACCCAATGGCACCAAACATTATCACGTTACCATTCGACCACTATGACAATGCTTGCATCATGACAGTGCTCACCACAATGTAGTCTAACGAGTTTGCAGCCATGTTGAAACGGGACTCGTCTGAAATCGCATGTTGCCAATCCACACGACATTGTGTCCACTAGCCTTAAGGCGTCGATGATTCAGGATCAAGGGAATCCTCAAAGAAATGGTTGCAGCAAGCTCAATAGCGATATCTGTCGTCCCGTTGTGTCGCTATAATTCATGCTCCACCGCCGGATTTTCATTGAATCCGATTCTTTTCAGTCCAATGCATCCACATTCGCATCACTGTCATGTCCCGTACGAGCAACAATGTCGTGATGCCGATCATGCCTCTCCGTTAAAACTATCGTTTCTTTATATTGTGCTATTTGACGTCGACAAGGAAGAGTGACTCCTGGAGATACGTTTACAGATACCCGACTACATTATTTGTTGACTTCTCAGCAGCCCTCACACGAAAGTTAATTACTTTAATCTCTGAATATGGTTATTCGTGGTTTCTTAAATGCACGTAAATATTTTGTCAGTGAAAACATTAAAAACGATAAGAAATAGTTTGTTTGAATATCAGTAGTCGTTGCTATGAAGTAATCGATTCATATTTATCCTGTTTTCTGAATTCGGCAGATTGTCGACGCTAAATTTTGCGAAAATAAAGAACAAAGATGTAGTCGAAAACAACAACTTGTTTATTCAAAATTCCTCTCTGTTGCAACGAGAAAAGATGAAACATAATAAAGACCAATAACATATAACTTTTGTCCGTAGATTAAGCTGACGTCAAAATTTAATAAACATAATGGATTGAGTAGAATCTCTTCAAAAATTAATTAACCGAGATTTACATATTTCTCAACTTCTTGTCAATTGCAACATCATGTTGACCATGTAAAAAAAAGATTCAAAATCAAAATCTGAAAGCCAATTTGACTTAACAATAAAAATAATCTATGTTTAGAAATTCAGAAATGTGCTCCCGCCGCTGATCGCCCTCTACTGCTCTTCATTTAATTTGGAAAACGATTATAAAGGCTCTCGTAGGAGCAGATATCAATAAAATGAATGAAAACGCAGAAATAGTGTCTTTTTCTCTTTCCAACTCTGTAACTTATACAGGGTGTTTATGAACTCTGTGTACAAATTTTTAGGGGTGGTAGAGGACGTTATTTTGAATATAATTTGCCAATAAACTGGGGTTCGCAAATGGATCTTTGATACAAAAAAAAATTGTCAAACATCATACATTCAACGGGGAAGAAGCGGTATTTCCAGAATTCTGAGAGTTCTTCATACTATTGTCTCTCTCGTTAATGTATTTCCAGAAAACGGAGAAATTAGAAAACTTGATACTGATGGTCACAAAGTTTTCAATAACCACAATGTAACCTCATGACAAAAATCCTGCAACATTCGATTTTGTGCGCGCGCTTAAAATCCAGGCCAGTCCAAAACTTCAATTTCCATGTCTTCAAAGTACTGTTTGGTTATGTTGGCTGAGTGTGCTGATGCAATTTTGCTGGTAAACGTATTGTCCATCAGGAAAGTAATAATCATCAGTAGGCAAGAGATGTATATCCATAACGTTGATGTAAACTGATGAAGTTACACTTTTGTCGATAATAGTCAAGCTTCCTAGTCCCGCAGCAGTCAACGTTCCTTATAACATGAGTCTAGGGGCAAATTTCACTGTCTTGGAAATGCAGTTTGGTAGCAATTCTTCCCCCTTTTTACGGAAAACTTTTCTTCTTCCATCCTGAAACAAGGAAACTCTGGTTTCATCACTGAAAATTACTCGTCGCCATTGTTCAACAGTCCAGCTGCGGTATTTGTAAGACCAATCCATTCTTTTTTTCTTCATTTTAGCCGTAAGGAGTGGTTTCTTGTTTGCAACTCGAAAGCCATACTTCATTTCTGCGAGACGTCGTCTTGTCAATCTTTCGGACACATTTACTTTAATGATGCTGGACCATTCTTGAGTTATCATGGCAGCAGTCTTCGTTCTAGCGGTTTTCACAATACTCATTAGTACATTGTTTTGGGCTTTTGTTGTCTTTCTGAGACGATCCGGCCTCACTCTCACATCACTTTTCCCAGTTTCTTTGTAAGTCTTAATAATTCTTCCAACAGTTGAACGATGAATACCGACAAACTTTGCTATATCACAATTCGAGATGCCTTGGTGACATTTTTCAATAATTAATTTTCTAACCTCGCTCGACACTGGCAGGCATGTCTTAGCCATCGTGAAAATCAATGTCCTTATGAGTTAATTGGTCATAAAAGCTTTCTATGCAAATGAGGTGATCCCATTATCATTTGTGGGGTAAGTAATATTTTAAAGAGTTGTTTAATGATAAGAATTAATATTATTATTGCGTAAAATCTATTATTAATTGCAGTGTTGCAGGACTTTTCTCACAAGATTGACGTGTTGCAGAACTTTTGCCCCACATCTGCCCTTTTTTCATTTCTTCTAAGTTTGTAAGAAAAAAATGTTTATTTTTCCTGCTTATTTTTTCCTATGTAACAATAGTCGTAGAATCCATTCAATATAGTTTCAAAGTCTTACGAATGTTGCAGGATTTTTGTCATGAGGTTGTACATGTTTGTAAAATTACAAATGGTGTTCAAACTGTTGATCATGAGCCCTAAACCCTTTAAATGTGTTCTTCTGGAAACATCTGAAGAATGTGGTGTTCAGTAACCTGTGGATTCGGAAGAGGAGCTGGTAGCGCGAATCGTGGCTGCAAGTGACCATGTAAGAGACACTGCAGGGATTTTTGGCCGTGTTAGACATTCATTGACAAGACGCTGTGAGGCATGCACTGCTGCTAATTTAATCATTTAATCACATTCATCGGAATATTTCTTGAAAAATAAATTTTGTCAAGAATAATAAAGTTTTTAAAGCTTTAAATGCGAGTCAATAAATACAGGGCTCGTATAAATGATGCTTCCGATATAAAACATGTATAACTAATGTTTAATCAAATTTCGGTACATAAAATTCGTACCCGTGGAGAAAGAAGCTCAAAGTTGCGTTTCAATACATCACAGTTGATAACAGTGCCGCGTAATAACAGTGGTTTGCCAACTTTTCTCCATACCATTTTGCTCTATAATTTTTGTTTTCTGTAATGGATTTGTTAAAGATACGTATAGTCTACGGGCCAACGTTACCATGGAGTATGCTTAATCTGCCAGCGCGCAAAAATCATTGCATCAATCGATTTGAGCAAACCTGACTGAGTCCCCTTGGTTACAGGGTGAATATCTGTATAGCCACCAAGACGGCACACATTGACCACCTGTGATGAGCTTATATCAAACATTTGATTTTCTCTCCATTGTATATATTATTTCTATCTGAATTTTATTAAATGTGCGTTACACGTGTATCAAATCGGGAAACTTATTTATTCTTGGCTTGAATAACTGAATAGTCAAAGAATAAATTTAGCAAATTCCGAAATAATTGATTCTTGCAATTCATATTTTTATATTGCTAATACAAATATCGGAATATCTTATTTTTAATATAATAAGATTTTTTCCTTGAATTTTAAGAAAAAATAATCTCGTAATATAAAAAAGGAAGCTCTCGTTAACCAATTAAAAACAGTCAATTGAATTTTTTTTTTTTTTTAGATAAGAATAATTTATTTAAAATGAAACCAGAAAATGTAATCTAAAATGAGAAGAAAATGAAGACTGATAAAAATCTACAGAGAAGGAGGGGATCTTTTAGCTCATCAAACTACTCAATAGCCCTCAAACTCAATCCTGAGGGAGAATGACGGTTTCGATCATTGTGACACGGGTTGGAAAATTTTCCGATTCTAAAATTTTCGTCCTAAAATCTCTCCTGCTGCTTTCAACCTCGAACTCGATTATTGATTGTAGGACCTACTAATACGACCTTGTAACGACCTTTTGGGGCATCACTTTTGAAGTTTTCTTCACTACCAATTTGGAGAATCCTCTCTTACTATTGAAATTAGCCTTTGATTTACATTTTGAATTTTACATGGAAAAAATTCCTTCCGAGTTTCGATCAGCCGAGCTTAATAGAGACACTTTAACTATCTTTCGAAAATTAAAGTTAAGCTCCTGTATGAATAAGAAGTTTAAATGCTTAGAGGGTTTATGTATCTTCTTATTTTGTTTCTACGTATCTCAAAATAAATAAATAACAAAATCTTATTTTAAAAAATAAAAAAGAAAAATCCGTCTATACCTAATATGTATGTATGTGACCTATTTTGTGTGCAGCTAATTCTCCGAAACGGCAAATAGAAGAACCGAATAAAAATTATACATGCGTAAAGGGTACCTTAAATTGTGCCTTAGCGTACTTTTTAAGTCAATTGGGTTAGCCTTTTTAGAAAGCGTTCAAATCAGCGAATCAAACTCAATAGACTGGACATACACGGACTCCTCTCTGTTTTTTGTAAGAGGATTTTTTTTTTTTTTTTAGTAAATGACATGTTTGGCTCTGATGAGGTGTTTTGGAGTTATTAACGACCCTTCCCCCATCAAAAAAAAAAGCTACATTATAGCTAGAGTATGATGACGGCCGACAAATGTTGCTTTAAGATATACAAACCCCATAACATCAATATAACCGTAAGCTGTTCGTTAGCGTTCCAAAATCCAGTCCTTATCAGTCCCAGTATAATACAGAGTCCGTCAAAAAATGTACACACATTTCAGCAATGTAACACTAAATTCATACAGACATCAAGCGATGAATATAAGCCCTCTTTGACTTCTACAATTACGACAGGTGTTCAAAGTGATTATCATAAGCGTTGAGATAATTTTGAATAAGGCGAAAAATTGCTCCTATGCATTTTCCTAGCAAACTCTTATTAAGTAATCTCCTATGTCTAGATGACAGTTTTGGCCTTCTTTTATCGGGATCGTCTTCATTCAATGCATGTAATAATAATGGGATGTAAGCTTTCGATGTTGCTGTTACGGAAAAAAATTATTGATGACATCTAATAAAGTATGTATACAATTTTTGGCAGACACTGTACACTCACCAGGAATCCCACCCGATAAGGAGTTTCTCCCTTATGTGCCTGCAGAATTGCCTTGGTTCTTCTGGACCTTGTTTTTTAAATTCGATTTAGGAACTCATAAAGTTTGTTCATTCACCTCAGTATGATTCATCATGTGAGCAGTTTGTCGCCAGAATATTGTTGCTACGATGAACAATTATTTGTTATCCTGCGAGTACTTATCGAAACAGGTTGAAATTTAGTTAAAACAACGACTGAATATCAAGCCACAGCTACTCTCCACATTGCTGTCCCACTTGTGGCAAAATTGTGAACTGCAAAACAAAATTGGCGTGTGTGTACGCTCTTCGTCTACTGCCGAAAAGCAGGGAGGTTTTGTTCGTTTTCTGTAGGCTCAATGGAAAACCCAGACTTAAATTCACAAACAAATGGTGGACGTATATTGTTGTGATTTGCTAGACCAATGTAACATCTTCAGGAGGTACAGTTTCTTTGCAAACGTACGTGAAGACTTCACCGATTCGCTACGTTGCGACAGATCTGTAAACGCTGTAACAGCAACGAATGGATAGGTGGTTTCATTTGGAGACTTTGGCAGAGCAATTCAACATTTCGTTCGGAACAGCGTATGGCATTGTTCATAAGAAACTGCAATTTCATCTATTTGGTCCCATGGACGAGCTACGGTTTGATTCTGACGAGGACATGAGTCGGCCGATGGCAAGTGACTTTACATCAGAGAACGGACTTTTACGCATATGGTATAATAAAATTAGTGCCACGATAGGTGAAACGTGTTGAGCGACATTGGAAAATAGGTAAATTCTGTAGCTTTATTGTCAATATTGTTTGGCTTTCGATATACAATGTGACCCAAAAAACCGTACTCAGTTTGAGAGCTGGTAACTGTTTAATTATGTAGCGAAAGAATGGAGGACTTATTTGTTTCACAATGTCCGTCCGTTCCTCGGTCCCCTTCATATTTTCTACATTTTCTTAATGTAGAAAATATGAAGTCCTTTACTATGCGTGTCCTTTACTATCTAATTTGGTTTTGATTGGCCTACTGGGATAGGAGTTGGGGGTTAGAGGGGACCAAAAGGTCTCATGGTATTTACGTATGTAAAGAAGTGAAATTCGGTTTGCAGATCCTCTAGACAAGATCTAACTTACTATGATATTTGGGACATTGTCTCCCAGTAGGGGTCAGAGTTGTAGAGCTGGTATTTAGAGTTATAGCAACATATGTCATGTGATATGTCATTTGCTCGGCAATGATGAAAAACGAAAGAATATAGAGCTCTTTTACATTTTCTAAATACAGAATCCGTTAAAAAATATGTACACACTATATTAGATGTCATCTATAATTTTTCCCGTAACAGTAAAACGACAGCGTACATCCTAATTTTATTACATGCATGGAATGAAAACGATCCCGATAAAAGAAGACCACAACTGCCACCTAGACATTGGAGATTACTTGAATACAGATGGCTAAGAAAATGCATAGAAGCAACTGTTCGCCGTATTCAAAAGTATCTCAACGTTTATGATAATCACTTTGAACACCTGTCGTCATTGTAGAAGTCAAAGAGGACTTACATTCATCGCTTAATGTTACAACTTTTATATAGGTTTTTCTTTTGTTGAAGTGTGTATACATTTTTTAACGGACTCTGTACTATGTTCCAGAAAATCAATTTTAGTTTAAAAAGTGAAGAGAAATGGGTAAAAAAAGATGATATATTTTTAGTTTCTTGGGTGGGTTAATTTCTTGCTAGTGGATAAATTATAATGATATTTCAATATGTTCATATTGGAATAATGCGAAAATGTTTCCAATCATAAAATATGATGATAGTTTTTTGGCCGCTAAACTGTGTAGCTAAGCACAGATACGTAACAGTCGGAATACCGACATTTCGTTGCAAGACAATTCGCTCCTGCGACATGTCTTCATAGAGACGGCTCATTTCGAAAAATTTGCGTAGCTTTATAGTTGAGCACAAGGTTAAATTCCAAACTCGCTTCCCTATTTTTGTCGAAATGGAGAGGGCATAACTTTCACTTACATTGTTTATAATAAATGAAAAATTCCTCACTTAATTTGAGACTCAATGATAAATTTCAATTACTAATCGAATTGGAAAATTGTACGATTCTAAATGGTTTAAATCATTTAGATTTCGCTTTTTACACACTTTTATTTAACTTCACTTGTTTGTGTGTTTGTGCGCTAATTTTGTAATCAATATTTTGCCCACTTCCTGACTACGTACAGCTCTGCAAATTTCCCCAACGGCGTTTTATCGATGAAAATGCATGTTTCTATAGTTAGTTACACTAATCTTTCCAGTATTCGTAAGTAATTTAATATTGTATTTAATTTTAATACAAATGTATGTACACAGTACAATCATGACCTAACAACTGCCTGCATTGTTGGTTTTTGTTATCATTGTTAATTGTTGTATGTAATTGTTAATTTGATCATCAGTGCTAGCGAATTTGTTGATTGTGACGTCTTTGTGGAGAGGATTATCTATGATGAGCCAGCTTAATGTATTGTCATAGCCTACAACAACAAGAAATTAATCCTCCAAAGGAAGGTATAGGAAAGTAGCGGAAGCATTGAGGCCATCTATATTTACCCTTTTATCTGCACTTTTTAACACAACTTCCCATTTTTTTAATCGAAAGATTGATTTTCTCGAACGTAGTATTTAGAAAATGAAAAAAGAGATCTATCTTCTTTCGTTTCTCATTATTTCCAATCGAATGATATATCATATGCTATATGTTGCCATAGTTCTAAAGACCAAGTGACTGCCTCCCCCACAACTCCGACCGTATTGGGACAATTTGGCCCAAACTTTACAGTAATGTTGATCTTGCTTAGAGGAATCTGCATACGGAATTTCACTCTTTTATATGCATAAATACGCGTAGACCTTTTGGTCCCCTCTAATTTCCGCCCCCGAAACTCCGACCCCAGTGGGCCAATCAAAACCAAACTAAATAGTGAAGGTGCACATTCTCATAGTAAGCTACATTCCGAATTTCAACCTTCAACCTCAAAAAAATGCGGAAATTATGAAGGGGACAGACGGACGGACAGACAGACGGACATTGTGAAAACAATAAGTAGCTCCGCTCAAATGGTCAAATGGTGATCCAAAATGCAACAATGTACAGAGTTAACTTGCAGCTCCGCCTCTAGTTAAAAAAGAACGAACGAGTTGCTTCCTTGAAATTAGAAAAATGATTTATGACATTATTAAGATTTGGGCAGGCAACATAATTATTTTAAAGTAAATTAAATGAGATCAGAAGTGCACTAGGTAGATTTGCTTTCTTGAAAATTAGTTTTGAAGTTTATTTTGTAATACAATCGAACCTCTCCATAATGAAAATCATATAACGACTTTTTCCACTATAACGAATTTTTACTTTGGTCCCAACCTAGATAAATATATAAATCTTGAGTATTAACCATATTTCTGTATAACAAATTTTCCGTATAACAAATTTTTTGGGGAGTGGACAATGATTTCGTTATAAGGAAGTCGACTGTATCAAGTTAAGGTTATTTGTTGTGGGTCGGAAATTTTTTTCTGTGAACCCGCGGTCAATAAACACTCCAATACAATATGAAAATGTGGCAAATATCTTTTTGGGATCCGCATAAGATAATAATAACTATCCATAGCAAAGTTAGAGATCACTATCAGCGCTACAGGAGTGACAAAGTGAGAAGATCATTGTTCAAAATTTGGCATCATTGCAACAATAGAAGAGCGAGCTATTAGGCAGGCTTTCCTTATCTTTGTAGGCTGTGGTAAACCGAGGCCAACGAGAGACAGGCCTGGGCACTCAAAAGTCACCTGACCATCGGGGTCCGAGCAACAATCTATCTTTCATTGTCTCCATCTTGGATTTTAACAATAAGTTTTTTTTTCGTTTGTTGGAAACAATGAAGGATGAATTTTTGCTCGGACCCCGATGGTCAGGTGACTTTTGAGTGCTCTGGCAACACCTCCTAGAGAGAAGGCCTGCGGACATTGTTACATCATCATCAAGCGGCTATTGTTAATCGTATTTCTACCAATAATAAGTCCTATATTTGACCGCTTGATGATGATATAACAATGTATACACCTTTTGTCTGCAGGCCTTCTTTCTAGGAGGTGTTGGCTCTGGCCTTATCTCTCATTGGCCTCGTTGTAAACGTTTTCCCGAGATACAGACGTAGCCGACTGGGCAGGCTTCCAAGTTTTTTGGTTTTCTAGTTATCATATAAAAGCTTGTTTTGTTTTTTTTAAATAAAGACTAAAAGGAATAAAATAAAAACTTTTAAAGAACACACTTTCATCTTAAAAAATGCAGTAAAAAGTAAAAAATATAATTTAAAAATAGGTAAATATGTGGTAATAAAATAAACGCGTCAACACAATTTTACCATTTTTAATTAAATTTTTTACTTTATACTGGACTTTTTAAGGCGTGTACTTTAAAAGATTTTATTTTATATTTTTTTTTATTATTTTACTTGAAGCTGGAAAAATCATATCTTCATTGTTTCACCAAAAAAAAGCATGATTTCTTCTTTTTAATAATGAGGGATGTTTTTAAATAGACTAATAATACAGTGAGCAAAAAAATTATTGGCACTATGTAAAACTACAACTTAAACCATTTATTACATAAAGTACAAGCGACAGCCAGCCTGCATAAATTAACATCACGTACCTTAGGATATGCATTCTAATAATAAATAATAACTAATAACGTTTGTTTAATATAAATTGTTCCTTCAGGATCTTCACCCCCCCGTCTGAGGCTCTGGATGGACGTATTGGATTACAATGAATTCTCAAAAAAAAAAAAAAAAAAAAAATAAATTAGAGAAAAAAAGTTAAAAGGAGAACACCACTCGATTTTGTGCAAATGCCCAGGCCATTTCTACCTTCACAACACCTAAATATAATTTGCATTAAATTTATTAAATATGAGATCGCCTGCCTATTTGCATTAAATTTATTAAATAAAGAGGAAAATCATCTAAATTTTGAGAGAAGCTATATTTTATTTGCCATGTCTCCGAAAAGAGGCGAGTGGTCTTCCGATATCCGAGAATGTGTCATAAAACATCACGAAAATGGCTTATCATTGGGAAAAACTGGAGAAGCAGTGGGAATTTCAAAATCCACTGTACGGAACATTGTTGAAAAATACAAAAATACAGGGTAAGTGAAAAATTTGCCAGGAAGAGGTTGGAAAAGGAATACATCCCATTATCAGGATAAAGTCATCGTCAAGAAGGTGAAACAAGATGCGTTTATCAGCGCAGAAAAAGTAGCGGGAAAACTTCAAAATGAAGAGGACATCACAGTTACACCCCAAACTGTACGAAATCGATTGCACGAAGCTGGCTACAATGGCAGAGTTGCGCGCAAGAAGCCATGGATAAACAAACGGAACATGAAGAAGAGAATGACATGGGCCAAAAAATATAGAGATAGCCCTAAACAATTTTTTGGGATCACATAATATGGCCTGACGAGAGCAAATTTAACTTATTTGGCCATGATGGGGCCAAAAAAGTTTGGAGGGAAAAAAATGAAGCGCTTAATCCCATTGCATCAGACCAACCATCAACCATGGAGGAGGGTCTGTGATAGTGTGGGGGTGTATGACAAGTAAAGGTGTTGGAAATCTTGTATTTATCGAGAACATCATGACAAAAGAACAATACCTGGATATTTTGCGTGGAAATCTACACGAATAATTTTGCGAATAATTTTGTGTTTCAGCAAGATAATGATCCAAAACACACGGCTGAAGTTGTCAAGTCCGAAGATATCATCGTGTTGGATTGGTGTGCACAATCTCCAGATTTGAATCCCATAGAGTATCTATGGGAAGAGATGGAGAGAAGGCTTGCGAGTAGACGTTCGAAGAACAAGGATGAACTGAAACGGATGCTGCAAGATGCGTGGGATGCTATTGAACCTAAAGTGTGCGAAAAAATAGTTGCAAGCATGCAAAATCGTTGTAAAGAAGTCATTAAACAAAAAGGAGGACCTACAAAATACTAAAATGGTGCATTGAAAATTATTTTGTTTTCGTTTTGTTAAAACGTTCTCATCAAAGTGTTGAGTGTGCCAACAATTTTTTTGCGCAAAATCGGGTGGTGTTCTCTTTTTAATTTTTTTTCTCTAATTGTAATTTATATTAAACAAAAGTTATTAGTTATTATTAGAATGCACATCCTAAGGTACGTGATGTTAATTTATGCAGGCTGGCTGTCGCTTGTACTTTGTCTAATAAATGGTTTAAGTTGTATTTTACATCGTGCAAATAATTTTTTTGCTCACTGTAGATTAAAATGATCTTATATTCACGTTTTTTATGTTAAAATATGAAAGGTTTTACTGTAAAAGTTTATGATTAAATTTGTGGTAATTCTATTAATTTTAGACTGTGAGCCTAGCAAAATCTTCGGAACGAGCTGCCTCTGTCGTGAATTCTTCGTAACGAAATGTCTTCATAACTGTCTGGTGTGGCTTTACTGCTAATTTCATCATCGGACCAATTTTCTTCGAAAAACAGAACAATGGTGATTTTTGGTAACAGCGACAATTATAGGTGCCCGCTGTCCACGAATTTTACAGGATCACGTTATACCTTACATCAGGTAACGAGGCATATTGGGAACGTAACATTCCAACATGACAGCGCGCCATCACACAATCTTCCCTGTAAAAAATTTCTCGCTTTCTATTTTTACTGAAGACAGTCTGGTCACACAAGAGATTGGATATAACGTTCCAAAAGCGTGGCCTCCTCAATCCCCAGACCTTAGTCCTTGCGACTAGTGGTTATGAGGATTTCTAAAAAAAACAGGGTTTAATCTTACCAGACCTGACAGACTCCATCAGAAGAGAGATAGCTCAAATCTCACAGCCAATATGGCAATCTGCCGTTTTCAATATCGTTAAACGCTTAAATTTGGCGATAGAAGAGAAAGGTAGCCATATCCAGCAGGTTATCCGATGAAAAATATACAGAGTGGCCCTTATTTGCATATTTTATGATTGAAAACATTTCCGCATTATGCCAGTATGAACATATTAAAATATTATAATCTGTTCATTAATAAAAACCGTTATCAGCTCTCAAAGTTTTTTTGGGCCACTCTGTACATTAAAGTTATACCCAAAAATTATTGGGCGCTACTTATTGAAGTGTTCTCGTATTTGCAAACATCCCCATATCAGCAGTGTATATAAAACATTATAATTTAAATATTTTCAATTAGAGAGTGAAACTCCTACCTTGTTATAGCTTTTCTCACTGAATATGAGAGTAACGGTCGAGAAGCACTTAAGAAACGATAACCAGTGTTTAGGAGCGTCATATCTATAGACATTTTGCGCCCTATTAAGTTGACTAATATTTTTATTCGTTTTTGCTTTATGTCATTGATTTGTTTTTCAAGTTTATTAATGTCCGTAGCGCTCTATGTACCATTTTGTATACCTGTCTCAGGGCCGTAGCCAGGATGTTATCTTGGGGAGGGGGGCGATTTTCAAAAATTCCGGACCTTTTTTTCAAAAATTCCAC
>JAHWFO010027470.1:258399-295694 GCA_023313115.1 Rhysida immarginata
CAAGAATGCGCTGAATGCTTCGCTGAATATCGCTTATACTTGGGCGTTCCGATCTTCGTTTGTCAACCACGCTATCAGTTTCTAAAAACGTTTCCTCCCATTCAATGATGCTGTTTCTGACCAGAGGAATTCTCAGGTATTCCAGCCGAAAGATGTCTCTGCCTTTACGCAAAGACATCAATTATTTTTCCAGCGATAAATATAGATCCACGAAATCCTCAAAAGTCGCTTGAAGAGCTGACATAACTAATCTTAATCAGGTATTTAATTATAGCCCTACACTCCTCACTTACAGTGTTGTGTCACGATGTTGAACGCGTAACTTGAAAACTGCTCGTTGGAATTCGATCTTTTTCAAGATTATGCCCCCAAATTTTAGCCCCCTATGTGCTGTAGAACTTGAGTTATTAACTTGTTGTTCGGGGGTGACTATTATCTCCATAATATGAGTCCGACGGAAGAAGGTGCAAGTGTAATGCCACTGACATTGTATTGTTGCCATGTACTGAGCAAAAAATACAACAAAAACAAACTTTGTTTAAAATCGTTTATTTTTATCTTGTAAATTACGACTTAACAAGTTTTTGACGTAATTTGGGGGAGGGGTACGTGATATTGTGACGTAATATTAGGAAGGGGATTCATAAAATTATAACAAAATGTGACAAAGCTGCGATGAAGGTCGAAAATAACTGAAAATCTGACATGACGTAAATTATGGATAACCCTTGGAGAGATTGCAAATAAGTTCTTTCTCTGCTCTCCGCTAGGATTTCTTGCCCCCTCTCTTTTCTCTTCTCCTTTTCGGTATCGAGGATGTTAAAGCTGGAGATCAAAGACTGAGGCTTTGCTTGATCTTCCAATATCGCTAGTAAAGGAACAAACACAAACATCCAGGCCCTCAGCGGGATTGGAGCCCGCGACTCGCTGATCTCGAGAGTGACAAGATTTTAACGCCCTCGGCGGGTTTCTTATCCCTGCCCCCCCCCCCCCCCAAAAAAAACGGTTGCTTACTACCGTTATTAATAAAATTTTAATATATTTCTCTACATATTTTGAGTAATTTAATTCCAGTGTACTTGATACATTAAATTTCAGAACTCCTATTAAAATTAATGTTACTCTGTTCCAAAGATAATCAATTATATTTTATAAAAAAATTATTTCAAATCATACAGGAAAAATATTCTTACATTATTATAATTTGCAGAAGTATCTTTGGAAAGAAATTGGCAAATTCTAATTATAAACTTTCTTTCTTTTCTCATTTCAAATATTATTATTCTTCTGTTTCCATGAATTGATTCTTTATACAATTTTTTGCATATTAATATCCGTGTTCTCTTTTCATGTACGTTTTTATTAATTAGAAATTAAAGCTGCTCACGGAGGAGAGAAAAAAAAACACAACTCTTTGTTCATTATAATTTTTATTAATGCAATAGTCGTGCAAAAGAAAACATCAAAACGAAACCTCTAAATTCTTCTACGGAAACCTGTTAACTCTGTAACTGATAAGATTAAACGACTGTCTCTCATTACATTTCGTAGGAATACTTCGAAGTCCTTGCACAGACAGACACATCCACGCACTCGCTAACACCATATCGCTGCTTTCTAGATCTGAAATGTTTGGAACAGTTTAAGCTTATTCGACGTTAAAAGAGTAAATAAAATTAGAGAAAATGTGCTCGATTATCCGTTCGTAAATTTTAATTTATCTTTATACCTAAGAAGTTACAAGAATGCCGAATTAGAAAAGCTTATAAAGCTCGAAGATTTACATTATTAAAGTGAGGAAATTAGTCACTGATTTAAGATAGTAATAAAATTCAGCCAGACAAGCTAACGTTGGTTAAATTGAGATACGGAGACGTAAAGGCGCCTGAGGAATTAATTTCATTAGATTCCAACGATCTTAGAATTCCTTAAAAATACAAGATTCACATACATTCCGTTTTATAAACAATCTTCCTGACATGGAAATAATCTTCCATGTCTAATTAAAATTTAGAAATCTGAAACAGTGCCAGAAATTATCAAAACGTTTTGACACTTTCTTGAAATTTTAACCAAAGAAGCAAATGAATTCCTGAACAGTTTGTTAATTTTTTTATCCGTAAGGTTTTCAAATAAGCATTATGAAATTTTAATATGGTTTACAAATGGGTTTAAAAAAGAATTCAAAAAGTATTAGTGCAGAATGATGAGGGTCAAACGTGGCTACAAATAGGATACGTTAATTATTAATTTGGTTGTTTTTTTTTGTGTGTAAATTTTCTTTCCTCCTCTTTTTCTTACATCGTTCCGAGTGAACTGCTTCGGAGTCAAAGGGTTAAACGTAAAACTCCCATGTAATTGTTGTGAGATCCATGTCAGATCTTTCTGAAAATCTAATGGCTTAAACCTTAAAAAACGAAAGAAAAGAAAGAAGACATAAACTATCAAGAAAAGAAGAGAGGGAAAAAAACGAGTGCTCTCGACATGATTATGTAATGGCAACGACACTGTTGGAAACCTTAATGAATTCACAAGATGTGAAATTAACCCTTTTTCGGTAAAGTCTCCGCCTCAATTATCTCTAGCATGTAATCGTCGCTTCTTAATTAGTTTTCTTAATTTATATATATATTTTGAGCTTAACCGAAGTTGAAAGGAGTATCTCCCTCAGATATAGCTTTAAATTGGGAGCAAAACCAAAACAAACTTGAGGATTAAGGAGCATTACAAGGCATTGGGCCTGCAGTGATAATCTCAATTCTAGTTTGATGCTTGAATGAACAGTTGGTCTTACAGCTGGCGTCAATTGTGTTTGAGTAGGCGTTTTAAACGAAAGATCTGGGCCCCCTCCCCTCCCTCGAGATGATTTTTTTTTTAATATTTTTTTTTTTATTTTGTTTTTTCGAGAAGATTGACTATTATGTTGACGTCAGCGAAAGTGGCACGAACGATAGATTAATCTTTAATTGAAACACTTTTCAGTCAATTTCTCACCTGCACAAACAGTGAGTTTCAGCATTTAATACCTTTAATACCTAGCAAGCGTACCGCTTGATAAATAAAACATAGTTGTCCAGAATGTTTTTATAACATTTTTTTAAAACGTAAAACTATATACTTTTTATAATATTTTCAAATAGAACACAATTTTATATTAGAAAGCAGCCAATTTTAATATGTTTTGATTCCTTTTAACAGAACGCAGTTTGTTTTAACCTTACGTAATCAGTAATATTTAACACGTGCAGGAAAACAAAATTACACGCTAAAGATCTAACATCGTTTTATTTTTATTGCTTACAACGAATCCACGTGTATATGTTTTTTTTCTTTTAATGCTTATTTATTTCGTTGTCGAATGAAAAATTATTTTTAAAAGGGTTAAATGAAGAATATGCCATTCTTTCTTTCTTTTTCCTATTTGCGAATGGGGTTGGCTTGTGAAACAACCCATTGCCTGGTCTCCTTGCCTGGTTCTTTTTCCGAAGCGGCCAGCGCGGTGACGCAAAAATGATAAAAATTGGGCGCCGCGAATTTACAGAGGCCGCGAAGTAATATGTGGTGCATTCACTACGAAAAATTAAAAAAAAAATTAAAACACACATAAGGAGGAGAAAAACGGAGGGATCAATGGTCGACCTCGTCAACAAGAGCGGGTCAAATTCATGAATAGCATCCCTTGTCTAGGATCGGGCCTTTATGTCGTCGACGACTTGCTCCAAAAGTACAATAGCGAAAAATATGGGTTAATATTCCGCAGGAGTAGAAGAAGGTGGAGATAGCGGTTCGTCCGTTGTCAGCTGACTGTGAAAACGGGCCATGGAGTACGTACACACAAACACACGCGCAGACAGACAAACACACATACAACGGAAAGGGAAGGTTGGCCAGAAGCCAAATAGCATCATCTCAGAAGATGATGGAGAGAGAGAGAGAGAGAGAAAAAGAGAGAAAATGAACGGGAAATAAGACTGCGGTGAAGCCAGGAAGGAGTTTGAACAAGGCCGATGACTTATCGCGCCCGTTCTTTTTTGGAGGCTGGTGAAGGGAATTTCTCTGTTAAAAAGACAAAAGCAGGGGACATCGTTTGCTGACGACACCCCTTTCCTATATACATAGAATGAGGTGGTGATGCCCTCATTCGAACCTTTGCTGACATAAAACTTCCATCGTACTCACACTAACCTCGATAGAACGAAGAGAACTAAAGCAACATAGACGACGGGAACCCCCCCCCCCGAATCTATGACGTAGCCATCGAAATAAAAATAAAATGAACACAGTCGTAACAAAAAATGCGATGCTATTTATTTTTTTAGGACGACAGCGTGATGTATTAAACGGTTGCTCCTCAATGGTTTCTTGAATTCTGGATTGTAGTTCTTTCATAAAAACGAGCTCCACCTATCGTTTAGCGTTCGGTGTTAAAGACGAGCAAGTCTTCCACGAATAACTAAAACTAATATACTATCTCCATTATCAGAATTATTATAATAAAAAGCAAATAGGGAGATAAAGATTTAATTCAGTATCTTTTATTACAGAAAATGGGTAAAGTTACATTTTTACGCAGGAATTCTGGAGGCATAAAAAGCTCCAATCTAAATAAAAATTTGTTATGTAAGGAAATGAAAATTTTAAAGCCTTTGATTGCTTTTGCTTATTTTGAGTAAAACTAGGATGTGTTTATGAGAGATCCAATTATTAGATACTTTTCAAAACAGAATTCATTAGATTTTCTACTGAATATATTTTCTAGGATATAGTTCATGAAGAAAGCAATACCTTTCTAATGACTACAACTACTGCATGTACGTGTCACTTATTTATTTAAACTCTATATCTATATTTTTCATTCACTTTTTTAAAAATAATAGCATCTAAAACTAGTTTTGTTTTTCAAGTCGGAAGTTTAAATTTGTTCCAAACAAAATAATCAAAAATCGTGCATGAACCGAAGTTTCCATTCTCTGACTTCCGTGCTAAAGGGCGAAGAGTTCAATGGATTCGAGACCGCCCACACACACATTACACACTCGCACACGTTGATCGAATATAAACAGAATTCAAACAATACAGAAAAAAACTACCCACTTATGTACACAATTCATTTTACACTATTTATGTTTTCCTTTTAATATCACGTTCAAATCGAAAGCCAAAGTTTCCGAATTCTCCCGCCAAGAATTTCGACACCATTTGACAGCAATTAGACCGGTGATGCATTTCTACACACTACAAAAAAAAAAAAAAGAATACACATACACGTTCCCTCGGAGAGGAGAAAAAAGTGACTAAGGACATAACACAGATTCACTATCGCCCTCTTAAAGAACTTCTTATCTTATTTTCAAGAGTCTCCTTTAAAATAAAAGCTCATATTGCAGCCTTCTTCGTTGTATTTCACCACGTCTTTAGTTTCCGTTTCTATTTCTGGAACTAATCTAAACTCGACATCGCAAAAAAAGAAGGAAAAAAGAAAAAATTACTGCACTTGTTTGTAGTTCACCAATCACATAGAACAACACGCACACATACACAAATATACGCAAACAATAACAGACATCCAATAAGCAACAGATTATAAGTCCAATTCCCGTTCCCTTTCAGCCGTAAACATTCTTGAAGTCGTCTTGCACAACATCGCACCATAAGGATGCAGCTGCTTCCGTGTGCGGCTTCTCCATCTAATTGATAGATTTCATAATTGGACGCAGGTTGTTTCCATTCTCTTCTTCAATAGCTAATCACATGCCGTTATTGTTGAACATATTTATTCTTTTTTTCTTTCCAATTTACTTTATATGCTTGTAAAAACAAAGAAGAAAAAATTATGTCGGTGTTGTTTCTGGGGCTAATGCTCTGTTAGTCAGCGGTCTAGAACAGATACACGTGCTCAATGGAATCATGACGACGAACTCTTTTTCCATCCCTGCTCCCTACCCCCCCTCTTCCTCCTTCCTTCTCTATTTCGCTGCCATTCAAAACACGTTTCCTTTAAATGAGACGAGTGATGAAACTGAACGAATTGTGAAAGAGATATAGAGCCTCTTGCAAATGAAATTCGCTGAAATCTTAATTAGAAAATCAAGTAAATAAATGAATTAACTCAAATCCCATGATCCCCACTTAAGTGAGATCTTATGCCGTTTCCAATGTGAAGACATGACGCAGTTAAGCTATAAACGACTGATTATTGTTCTTAAATTCATGATTCACTATGAATAAACCGGTGCGTTATGCAAGAAACTTGAACTCGACAACATTATGGCTTCAGACAAATTAATTAAACAACTTAAAGCACGACAACAAAATTGCGCTCTATCTACGTTCTATAGTATATTGCTGCGTAAATAAAAAAGGAAAATAATATAAATCACTTCATTGAGTGAAGAATGCCTTCTATAAATACCAACACTAATTTATGTGTGCTTAAATCTTCGGATATCTGGAAATAACGTTATGAATCTCATCGGCGCCAGAATTTTGTTGATGATTTGAACGATAGATGGAACCACTGTGCAATAGATGTGATGACAATTTCGAAATGCTGTAGAAGTTTTGTATCAAGAAATTTTTAGATAACGTGGTTGTAATTAAATGTTCACAAGTGAACCAGTTGAGATCACAGTATAAAGAATAAGAAGGTTGAGATGAAATCGAGTTGTTTTAGGCACAAACTTGTCTGCCTTTAACGATGAAAGTACTAAATACCGGGAAAAGATTACGTTAGGACCACAGAAGAAGGAGATAAAAGGATTGAGAGAGCATTTAAAAATTCTTTGTTCATTGACAGGATTAAAACCTCAAAGTTTTTTGCTAGGACCTTCAATATATATATTTATATTTTTATTCAAAAAAAATAGGATTAATATTTAAACAAGTTGAAATTGTTTGTGCTTAATTTATTTGTAATCTCTGTATTAAAAAAGTAATAAAAGTTCAAGCGCCATCTGTGGCGAATAAAACGAGTCAAAATAATTTCCTTTGTTGTAATAATATGTAACTAAAAAAAAAAAGTATATGTATAAGCTTTATTGTAAACATCGCCATGTACCATTTATAATATACATACGTATATGTCTCTAACATGGTGTAAAAATGACGTTTCGATAGAAATGCTTAATTCAAAATAGGATGCGAAATTTTATGTCTAATTCAAAATGGACAATGACCTTTGTTATGCGTGTACTTTTTAGGTGTGCCATGCTCGCTCTATCTTTCAAGGTCAAAATTTCGTTTAAAAAACACCTGTGTCTTTTCACAAAAAATTACTATTTACTCATTCTTTAATCTAATGAGAAAGTCTAAAGTAGTGAAGGATAGAGCTATTGGTCGTTAGGTTATAAGAAGTGGCCACCCGCAGATAACGAAAGAATGAACTATCAAAATATGGTCATACGAGTATTTTATGAGCGTCCTGTTCATACAAATTCTGTGTATACTTGCTTCTCTGCTAAACATATATAGCAAATGATAGGCCCGGCTTTAATAATCATGACTAACCTAAGCTAACCGAAATTTGAAATTTGGTTGAATAACTAATATGCAATTTTTTTCCAAACGGATGCACCTCAAGATTTTATCTGACCGCCGTCACATTTAGAAGCAAAAAAGCAATTTAATTAATACATGTAAGAAAATAAGTAGTTATATTCCAACATATTACTTTATCTTAATGCAATTCCAATATTAGATTGTAAAAATAAATTTTAATTCTCAAATTTCTTTATCAAGTTCACCCTAAATAAAAAAAATATCTTACAGTAAACATTAAAAAAAATACCGTTTAAGAAAACAATTTTTATATTTAACCATTTTGCAAATAAATTCAAAAATCATATTTTCTAAAAACCCAATTGATTTTTTATGATATCTAATTTAAATAAAGATGTTGCAGCTTTATGAATTTATTATTTAAAATTTATAGCAATTATAGCAGTGTCATTGTTATAACAAGTAATCCAATTTGCTTAACGTTATGAATAACAAATTAAAAATTACAAGATTTAATAAAAATCCCATCAACTATGAGGATTTAACAAAATGGATTCTTTTTTTATCCTTTTAACTTCTTCGCATAGTCCTTAAGTTGTATTCATTTGCCCTCCGTACGTGACATTGCAGCAGAACAAATACAATATTCAAAATTTCTTTATTAGAATGAATCCAAATTGTAATCAAGAAAAACAGTTTTTTTTTTCCTATCCAGTTATAAGCGTTAATTAAAGGAATAAGGCCGTCCACTATGAAAGCGTGGGATCTGGTTATCAACCTTGAATTTTCATTAAAATGATTTTTCTTCTGCAATTCAAGACTCATGGAAGTTTATATAATCTGATTTATTAACGACGCTTAAGAGTTCACGTATTAATTCAATGAAGACTTGATGGGAATAAAGAAATAAGATTTCAGCAATTACAGTTAGAATTCTTTCATTCTTGAAGTTAAGTATGCTTGATATAAAAAAAAATTCATCTGAATTTTCTTAAGTTTTCTTCTCCGAGAAAAGAAAGTTACTTAGAAATTCCAGAATATGCATTTCGACGTATATGTATTTCTCATTCAATGCGTTTCTTTGAAATTGAATAAAACATGAGATCGAATTAAATTAATGTAGTCTAAATGCCTGAAACATAAGAAAATAATAATGGTAATAAATTATGTCTTCTAATATAATAACCATTATTTACATCCTCTTGGACACCTTCCAATGCATAAATGGAAAAATTTCATTATCAAATTCATTCGATTAAAATTATTACGTTGTGCAGTAAATACATGTATTATAATTCTCAGGTGAACGATCTATAAACCGTGTTTATTAACCAACCCTTTTCCGTAAGATCCTCTAACCAAAGATTCCAAAAAACTGGGGAGGGGGACACAAATTCAATGAATATATATACTACAGTTTTTATTTCCCTTCTCCCGTGCCTTTCGCATAAATGAATCAAAATGGAAATTGAATACAGAATCATATGAAGCATACTATTTTAAGTATAGCAGGCATCTCAAATCTGGCCTCCTCAATTGCTTGTACACGCCATTTCAAATATCAATTTAAACTTCGCCTTTGATGGCCGAGGACGACGGGGGTTTTTTCAGGGGAAAAATCCTGAGATCACGCACTTCCTTCGGAAGGGAAGTTAAAGCCGTTGGTCCTGCGGAGTCGTTTGCCGGCTGCACGTTAAAGAACCCTTGCGAGGCAAAATTTGCGGCCCCTATAACGCCGTCCTGAAATGACCATGGCATTGAAAAGGACGTTAATACCAAACAAACAAAACCAACCAAATTAAGCTGTGTTCCGTGCGACTGCGATATACAAGGAGATATCAGAAAGTAACGCCATTTATTTTTTTCAAACGAAATTGCAAAACACATACGTAAACAACTAAGTGCAGCTGAAACTACACATTTTTATCTACTTTTCCACATAAGCACCTTGACGATTTAGACATTTATCCGCACGCTGCACCAGTTTCAGAATACCTCGCTCATAGAACTCCGCTGGCTGTGAATACAGCAAATGGTGCATGGCTGATTTGCCTTCCTCGCTAGTCTCAAACCTCTGACCACCCAGAATCTTTTCATGGGATCAAAGAGGTGGTAGTCCGAGGGCGCTAAGTCAGGACTGTAGGCCGGGTGGTCCAGAACCTCCCAACCATTCTCTATCTCTTTGTCTTCATTGATAAAATTGGGTTCAAAACTTTAAAAGTTCCACACTTTCAGGGCCTCTATCTCCTAAACGGTTGCGTCAATTGAAAAACACCAAGAATAAAACATTTCTTGAATGTCGTATACAATCTGAATATACCATTAAAAATAGGGGTTCCTATTTAAGATTTCAAAGTTACCTCCTCCCTCAGCCCCCCCTCACATGGGGGGTGGGTAATTTTTTAACTAATGAATTTCCCCCGCGAAATAATTCACTTTTGATTTTGGACATTTTTTCGTACAATGCTTAGTTTCCAAGATATTCAGTTGTCTCAAGATAAATGCCTCACCCTGAATAGTAAATGAGAGCTAGTTACAATCCAATTACAGAAATAAGTACAAGTTCAAAGTACAAAAAATTGAAATTACTGGTAGACGATGATCAACCAATCAGGAGTCGTTGTTGTCCATAGCACGTTTATTCTTTCCATAGGTCAGTTTGGGAATACGTAAAAGTTTTGCCAAGTCTGTCAATTGTGTCACGTCCAAGGGGCCCGCGTCGCTGTTTAGTAAATTAGCAGGGCCTTCACTGGTGATGGCATACGACTCTAGGAAATTCAACAGTTTTGGGTCATTTGTGCTGTGGATAATTTCAAAGTCTTCAGGATTATAGTCGTGTTGGCAATGTAGGATATGGTCGGCGAATCTCGATAGTACAAATTTTCCTTTCCTGACGCATGCCAAACGTTCGCCTATCCTTGTCTTGATTGCTCTTCGTGATTGTCCGTAGTAAACCGCATTACATTTGGCAAACTCTATATAAGTGACTCTGTAATTCTTCTACTTTATCAGAACAAAACTTCTCTGGTCTGATCAAGTTCTTGTATACGCTGAGGAAGGCAGCTTGGCTGCCGAAATGCGCAATACGCTGGAATAAACCTTTGAAGTGTAATCGTGTTTTCCTGGTGTTCTTGTCAACCTTCATTACTTCGGTAAGAAGGGAGGTAATTGAAATCACAATTGGTTCTTCCAATATGTGAAAATGGATTAGGAAATGGTATGTTGATGAGAAGCCATCTTTGGCTGACCACCAACATATTCGCTTCTCTTTTCTTGCTGATGAGGACTGGGATCTTAGGGACCTTTAGGGATCCTAAGCGGACAAACTGGACTCAATTTCGTGAGGACGTTCGTTTTGCGATCTCCGGTCTTGCGATGATAATTCGTGATACGGTTGGCCTGGAATTGTGTGTGAATGGATTGCAACAAGCCCTGTGTCACAATTAAATTAATTAGCAGAGTGAAAATTGTGAACAGAGAGAAAAGGGACGGGAGACGAAATAATCATTAATAATTTTCTTTTAATGGATAAATCCAATAAAGTAGTTTACAAAACAAATTCTTCTGGATTCCAATTTCAAAAGAATTGATTGTAAATTAAACAGTAAATATAATGAAATTATTAATCAACAAATCAAATAGTATAAATCACAAAAACGCTGAGGCTTCTTTATCTTCTGGGCGTCCTGATGTGGAATTTGATCCTCGTCCTCTAATCTCCTGGGTTACTGATAAGATGCGTATATTGGAGCTTCACCCCGAAATCGACGGAAAGGTACGCAAATGAAGTGAAAAGAAGAGGTCAGATAAGCGTATGAGGTGACCGTAGCTGCAGAGCACGGCGACCTTGATAGGTTTAGCTTCTCGTGGACTGGAGCTAGAAGTAATGACAATAAAATATATTAGCAATGAAATCAGTAAGTAGCAACACGAGAAGAGTAGCAAATAATGGCACAAAAGTCTAATATATGAAAAATGTTGATACCCTACGACGCAACGCTGGCACCGAGCGCGGCAGGCCGAACAGGGACCCGTCGACGCTACAGGCTGCAAAAGGCGCGATGCAGGTGCGACGCTATCGTGGCTATCCAACGAGAGCGAAGAAAAATCACTGAGATGGGGCGACTCCTCCGTAATAATTTTGGCTGAAGTAGCGGTGCGAGAATTTGAGGCCTCGACGTCCGTCTCTATCCTCGGAGAACGCCGAATTCTATCCAACGGGCTTTTCTCTATCGCACTGGATACGGCAGGTGGCTCCGTCGACGAACTCGAAGCGATTTGCAGTTCACCGGATACTTTATCTGATAAATAGGCACATTCAAAAACGTTTAAATTATCGTTAATAATTAAGTTCTTTTTTAACTGTCCTGCGTGAGCTCGCTCGTTAAACACACTTTTCGAAGAATCATTAATGTCAATGGCCGAGGTACGTATACAAGAGTCTATCTCCACAGCATCTGTATTCTTGGAGGTAAAATTCGTTAATTTATCTCTCTTGTCTATCGTGCCAATAATACTGTCCAACAACAAAAAATTTACTGAACAGAGAAGCACCGTAAGGTAATTCTAAGGTAATTTTTTGCGTAGATTACCTCATTTTTGCCTATCAGGTCTCAATTTTTCGTAAATCGTGATTGAAATTTTTATATTCTCATGTAAATTTGACACTTACACGTAAGTTTCAAAATCACTTAATATATATATATATATATATATATATATATATATATATCAGCTACATATAATACTTAAATAAATGAAAATGCCTAGAGGAACTTGTAAAAACAATCCAGATAATTTTTGTTATATTTGTGGATGTGTAACAACAAAGGTTCATAAGCGAAAAATATCGAATTTTATAGGTAAAATAAAATATACAATTATTAAAATTTTCATTTAATATCATTTTAATTAAGTGAAACTATAGTGTTTGGTCTAAAATGCCTTAATTTACAGAAATTATAAAATTTTAGTATGCGATTTACCAAAAATTGAGACCCGATAGAGAAAAACGGTTTGCAGATTCGGAATCAGCGCACCCAAATTACCAAAAGTCAACTACTCTTCGCCTAGTAATTTTTTGAAAGTTAAAAATTGTTGGACAGTATAATTGAAAGCTTTCTAGCGGACTTACTTTTTGCCGGGTAACTCTGGTTCGACTCTCCTTGGCCTATTCTCCAATTCCGCCTTCTTCTTCTATCCCTTTTATTGCGACGATATGGAGACGTCTCGAGCCTAGGGACGTTGCGATACTCTTTTTGATACGATATTCAGCATCGATATCAAACTTAAAATGAAGTATCGATACGCCGACACTATCGAAAATAAAGTATCGATACAGAGAGTATCGTATCGTTCGCTACTCTTATAAAGCAGGCACAATTGCATGTATTTAAGTTTCAAGTAATATTGAACTGTAATACAGGGTGTTTCTGAATGCTTGTTCAAATTTTCAGGATATGTTCTGGGAACCAAAACAAGCGCAAAATGTCACATAAGCATTGAGTCGAAAAACTCCACACTCGTGAAGACGACTGACGAAAAAGTCGGCTGTTCCAGCAACGACTCCGCTGTCTCCTGCTTCCTCTATTTGTCGTCGCAATATCACATCCGATTGTGGAATTTGTCTTGGCGGGAGAAGTCCTCTCTTCATAACCAACCCGGGGTTTTCCGCAACGCTCAATCTTGGGCTTTGGAATTCGTCTCGCCGCGTAGAACGGGCAAACCTTCGCACCCTTGTTCGAGAACCATCTCTATGAGCAAGAGGAACCTTTCTGCCTTCTCCCTCTTTCTCTTCCTTTTCTATTTTCTCTCGGTCTCTTATTTTCCTCCAATCCCGTCTCTCGCTCGTAGCTCACCTTCTCGCCTTGCCTATTACTTTTGGCGGGGGTCGGCTGTCTGGTTTCTTTAAAATAATCTTTCTTTTCCTTTTTTCTTAATGTCACCTCGTTCGATCTTCTCGACGATCTTTGTAACTGAGGTGACACCCTAGTTCAGTCGTATCACGACAATTGTCATTTGCTGAGAAAGAAAAGTAGATCCGGCTGTGTGTGGTGGAATCACTATCTTTCTCAGCATATGCGAACTGTCAGGAAGCTTTTTAGGAAAGTTAAAAAGACCAACGATTGGTATAGCTATAAGCTTGCCCTCGCTGAATATAATAAAGCCGCTAGAACGGCTAAACGTATTTCGTGGAGGAAGTTTTGTGGATCAGTCCAAAAGACTGAAGAAGGAGCGAGACTCAACAAATTCTTAAAGAGAGAAAATCCAATTTTTGTTGGTACTCTCCAAAAAACGGATGGTGAATTCACCAGGGATGCAAAAGATGCCCTCGAGACTCTTATGGCAACTCATTTCCCGGGTGCCAAGCCTTGCGAACCTTTGGATATTAATTGTTTGGATTCTTCCAGCAATATTTCCAGGGATAGCTGGGCTATGGCCAAGGAAGTACATTGTAATTACACGCAATAAAATTGTATGGGCAATTAAATCTTTTGAACCATACAAATCTCCTGGACTGGATGAAATTACGCACGCCAATCTTGATTCAGCAAGTATCGGATGCGATTTCACCGATCCTATGTACTATCTTTAGGGCTAGCTTAGCCCTAGGTTATATTCCTAATCTGTGGAGGTCGATCAAAGTGGTCTTTATTCCGAAACCCGGTAAGGGCGGCTATGACCTAGCCAAAAGTTTTTGACCGATTAGTTTATCTTCTTTCGCACTTAAATGTTTCGAAAAGATCATTGATAGGCGAATTAGGGAAACTATTGGGATGAACTATCCCATTCATGTTAATCAATTTGCCTATCAACCGGGAAAATATACGGAGGTAGCGTTACAGCAATTGGTGGTTAAAATCGAAAAAACCCTTGAGTACAGGAAGTTTGCACTTGCAGCCTTTCTCGATATCGAGGTAGCCTTCGACAACACCCCTTATATTCCAATTGCTAATGCTTTAAGTTCTAAAGCTATTGCTCCACTGTTCAGTAAATGGATTCAAACCCTTTTGGCGGACAGAAGTATTGTCTCCAATTATTGAGGTTCGACCCTCCAGGGGTTGTCCACAGGGTGGTATTCTTTCCCCCCTGCTTTGGAACTTGGTGGTGGTCGATCTCATTTCTAAGTTAAAAAATCGTGGCATATATGTTCAAGGTTATGCGGATGACATTGTCATCTACGTATCTGATATTGATAAACTTGCCTTATTGGACCTGGTGCAATCTGCTTTGTATGAGGTTCAAACATGGTGCATTGAGCGGAATTTAAGGGTTAATCCTTTGAAGACCACTCTTGTACCTTTTACCTGTCGTAAAAAAATTATTCCTTTTGATCTAACACCAACTTTGTTTGTTGAAAAGTTCATTGTTAAGAAGGAGGTCAAATACTTAGGGATCATCCTTGATAGTAAATTGACCTGGAATCAACATCTTGATAAAAGAATTAACCAGGTTAAAGTGGCACTCTATCGATATCGCCGCGTCCTAGGTAAATCTTGTGATCTTATCCCTAAAATGGTATACTGCCTGTACGTTACAGCCATTAGACCTATTTTAACATACTGTGCTCTAGTTTGGTGGAATAAGGTTGAGCAGTCTATCGTTAAGACCAGGCCGGCCTCTCTTCAAAGGTTGGCCTGCCTGGGTATCACGAGCGCTGTTTCAACTACACCAACTACGGCCATGGAAGTAATTCCTTTTTTGACTCCATTGGATATTTATATCAAAGGAGTCGCTAGGAAAAGTTCATATCGTTTGGGTAATCAAGGGCAATGGGTAGACCTCCCTGGGGTGAAATCTCTTACCATCATTAGCCGGATTATGACCAGTAAAATCTTACAAATGCCTTCTGATGTAATGGAAACTCGAACTCTCCCGGAGCTCTCGAGCGAGCTAATCATAGACCCCATGGTAGAGCAGGGAGAGGGGAGTCTGCATTTTCCAAAGGGCGCTATCATTTGGTATACGGATGGCTCCCGACATCATGGACTCTCTGGCCTGTGGCAATCCCAAAACCCTACGCTTCTGTCGGCTCGGTCGTTAGGTCACGTTCTTCCAGGCAGAGATGTTAGCTATTATCTACTGTCTACTGATATGTATAGATAAACTCTACGTTAGTGGGAAAATCTTCATACTTAGTGCAGTCGGGCGGCTCTTAGGGCCTTAAAATCTTCCAAGATAACTTCTAAATTTACCTTGGAATGTCGTCAACTCCTGCAGGTCTTGGCTCTCCAAAATTACCTTACGTTACAATGGGTGCCAGGCCATAAAGGTATAGTCGGAAATGAGGTCGCTGAATACCGAATCTTTCTGCGGTATTTCTAAACAAACTGCAGTTAGTGAGATTAATGATATCTCTTATCAAGAGATGATTAAAAGGTGGGAACAGACCACCGATCAGAGACATGCTAGATTTCATGATTAAGAAACCTGCTCAGAATCTAATAACTAGCATTCTACAACTTAGTAGGTTTAAACTATGGGTTATCATGGGCTTTCTCACAGGTCATGATTTACTACGAAAACATTTATATAGAATGAGGATCCTTCGGGAGAAACCACTATGTTCAAATGTAATTTGTTGGACGAAACGGCCCATCATATTCTTTTTGAATGTGTCGCTCTGGTACATATTCGTCGCCTCACGCTAAATTCTACTTTTCTTGAGAACATTCACTAACATCTAGTGAGTAGACTAACTCTTTTTCTTAGCGAGTCTATATTCCTATAGGTTGCTTGGTTCACTGGGTTTTGGCGCAAAATTCCCTCGTAGTAATAGGTGCCTAGGTGGTTTCTGGTTCTTTTATCATTGATTAACCTACCCGCTCTTATAAGATAAGAATTTTTATCAAACTATAAATAAAAATAATTTTTATTTTTATCCGTGACCACCGAGAGAGAAGGTCTCACCGCGAAAGCCTAGTACATTGTTACATCATCATCATTAGGGCAAATTTCGGGCTTACTATTGGTAGAAATACGAATAACAATGTATTACGTTTCCGCGATGAGCCCTTCTCTCTCGAAACAATTTGAATGTGCGAGCTTTACCACAATATTAATTGAATTGTAAACTAATTAACGCGCAAACTGCGCGCGGATAAAATCTTGTGAGCTAATAACTGGGGAAAATTTATTTTTCATATAGTTTTTGCAATGTAACCACTGTTGCAATCCTTACATGTCAGAATATGAATGAAACATAACGTATTATACTATCTAAATGATCTAGAAAGCTGTTGTAGTGTCTATGGTTGATTTAAACGAGTGTCTTCCGTTAATATGTATTGTCAGGCGACTATTGTAAATTAAAACTGATGATTACAGAAAAGTAGCGCAAACCCTAGTTATTTGTCAAGTGTAGGCTTTGTACGAGGGCATATCGAAAAGTAATACCTCCATGGCTGTAACTTTTTTTATTTTTTAACCGATTTTCAAAATTCTTTTTGTATCTGATACTTACATTTGTCCTCTATGTAATGCACTATTCACTTTTCGACATAGTCTCCATCTCTTTCCACGCATTGCGCCAACGCGAGACTAGTCGGGTTTCACCTCGTCGTCAGAACGCAACTCATGCCCCTTAAGGTGCTCTTTCCTCTTTGGGAAGTGGTGAAAGTCGCAAGGTGCAAAGTCTTTCATGAAACTAGTCCACGCATTGGTGTAATGCCTGGAAAGGAATGGGGACTATGTCGAAAAGTGAATAGTGCATTACATAGAGGACAAATGTAAGTATCAGATACAAAAAGAATTTTGAAAATCGGTTAAAAAATAAAAGAGTTACAGCCACGGAGGCATTACTTTTCAATATGCTCTCGTATATCTCATACCGAGCGGACTCTTCACAAGCTCAATGGGCCGGCTAGATAAACTCTAGCCAGGCTTGTAGAGTTTATCTAAACTCTTTAACTTTAAATCTCTGGATTCTTCATAGAGTACTCTGGGACCATTCATAACGCAAGTGGTAATTATTTTAACCTTTTTACCTCCTCCCCTCCTTCCTCTCGGTGACCATTGGTGGTCGTATTTGAAGGTCCCCACCTAAAAATTACGTGGTTAGAGAAAATTAGTAGCCCCCTAACGACGGTATTAAAATGCAGATTCTAAAATTAATTTGACCACATCGTCATTACTTGATCCCCCTCTCTCTCTTTTGTGTTCATAAGTGGTCAAATCTTGGCGTGGGGCCCCCCCCCCCCCCCCAACAACTTGACTACATGATTTATGAACGTTCCTTTTACTGGATTTATAGCATATATATTAAACAGGCATTCTAATCCAGAGTTTCGGGGTCGTCCATAAATTACGTAATGGAGGGCTAGGTTACCAGCATGTTATCTAGGAGGTTATCAGGTATGGCGTTACGTAACGTTTCTTTTGAGATTTATTTGAGATTAAATTTGTGTGCTGGTTAAATTTATCAAAGAAACCTGTAGTAAAAGAGTTCTTTTGGAGCCATACGAATTTAATCTTTTGCAGCCTCAGTTGTTTATTTTTCAAAATTTAAATTATAGAAATATTATTAGCATGACTCACAAGTCTATGGAATTTATTTATAACTATTACATGGTATGAAATCCTTTATCCGAAATTCTAAAAACTGCATTTTTTTGTTGAGGATCGATTATAAGGTCTGATCTTTGTAAATTTCCCTATAGTGTAAATAAGAATTGTACAAGAACTACGCGAATCCAAAATACAAAGTAGTGTCTCCCTAACTTTTTCGGAGGATGTAAGCAACTCGGTTACGGTCATATTTTCATTTTTTTTTACTGTACCTCTCTGCTTAATAAATAAAAAGGATTTACTTTATTTTTATAATTTATATATTGAGAAATTCGCCCTAGGAAAAAACCCACGAAAGCTCCGTGCCAGTGAATATCTACTACAGCAGTCATATGGTAAAATCATGGCCACCTGTGGCTGGAATTTTTCGAGAACTTTCGTGATTTTTACCCCGCGCGAATTCCTTAATAAATAAGTTATGTAAATATGATAAAGCAGTTACTTATTAAGCAGATGATGCATAAATAAACTTCAATGCATGAGTGGATCCGGAATATTCAATGTTAAATGTCAGGTGTAACTCAGCGATCGTACAGCTCGAACATGTATTTGCTGTTGTAGTACTGTTCGCAGGTTTTTTCTTTTCGTGGATTTTAAGTATGAGCAAATGTCAAACATAAGGATTTCGGATAAGGGGTTACACGCTGAATTTTAATATGATAACACTGTCAACACTGAAATGAAACATAAAACACTGGTAAACACGCTGAATTATAATATAAAAACACTGATTACACCAGTGTACAAATCTGGGAACGCTAACAAAATGAAGAACTATAGGCCCATTGCCGCACTACCTACCATCCATAAAATCGTAGAAAAGATCTTGTTTCAACCCATGATAAATCATCTTTGGGAGAATCTACCAAGTGATCAATATGGGCTGCATATGGGATCAACGCATGAGCTGTATTGTGACTGCCAATAAAACTATAAATGGGCCTGCCAAGAGAGGTTACCACAGAGCTCCTCCATCAGTAATACCCTCTTGCGGCCTTGATTGCTCCAATTTTCCAACTGAGCTTGAACTTAAGAATACGCGCCTTCGTTGACGATATTATATTAACTAAGGCTTATCCACGGTTCCATATAGCCGACATTGACATAGATATTAATACGGACGTCAAACGGCTTCAACAATGGTTTAGTAATAGAGGCATGCTTATCAACCCTGAGAAGACTACGATACTCAAATTAGATAAACACCATGAGCCTTGTACAACAACTATTCAAATTTTGGGCCTTATTTTCGATAGTAACCTAAAATTCACCCAGCAGGTCCAAAAGTTAGTATGCGAAGGAAACAGGTTAAAATTCCTTATCAAAAGACTCCGGAAGACATTATCCAAAAAAGAAATTACCATTATCTTCAAAACCACCGTGCTTCCAAAGTTTATCTACGCCGTTCTGATATGGAGCCCACCTAATAAGCGTTTACAAGAACAGCTGAAAATTGCTTTTAACAATGTTATACGGATGGCCTTTAACCTGACGTCCAGACAGTCCATCACTCAAGCCTGCAACGAAGCCCAAATAATGAATTTTACTTCCCTCATGAACTTTACCAAATTTAAAGAACTTTCTAGGGCTGTTTTCTGTATACGCTACTCGGCTCACTTTGTTTTGTCGTGGCTTAACGATGGTCATAACTCCAGGAACTCCACACGTTACCTTCTGACTCCGCCCAAGATCATCTCTTCTTGAAGGAGAGATACTTCTCCTATAATACTTTCTGTTTATGGAATAGTCTACCCCTGGATCAGTCAATCTTAACTTGTCAGGACCAGAATTGTCATAATCATTTAAAGCATATTAGTAAATTGTTACGAGTGTGGATTATGAACATACAATACAACACGCTTTAACCAGAGATTTGCTCTTTGTGAGCGAAAAATTTTATAATAATAATAATTTTTAATAATGTAACAACAACCGGAGTATCCAACCAGATAAACTGGAGGGAAAACAGGAAGATGTCCCCCAACAGGCAACAGCCCAAAACGGGGTTAATGTGATAACATATAAAATAAAGGAATAATAAAAAATAACGACCATAAGGACCTCGTCTAATAAGACTTATAAAATACAAAAAGAAGAATAGTATAAAAAAACACAAGAAAAAAAAAGAATGGGATAACATAGGAAACAGAATAATAAAATTACTAGAACAGTACAACAATATAGTAGAAACAAAGATTAACTAAAGAGACATAACAGTTAATAGAAAGTTATTCAGAAAAAAGAGAAAATTTAACATTAAAAATATCGGCAGCAGTATAATACTTATTACAAATATCTATTAGTTTAAACGCTGCGTCAAGGTCCATCACATTCGTCCTCCTTTTACCCATGAAAGTCAGAGAGTGAGGTAACCTTTTGGAATTAGAGACACGGGTTAATTCAAGGGTCCGTGCCATATACACTTCATCACCAATAATTTTGATCATCATATTGAACAAAGCCTTGTTTACGATGTTCTGAAGATCGAATAAAGACGCCAAAGAGGCGTTGTCAGCATGAACAAAAGTACGAAAAATAAAGCGGTTAAAACTATAGTTTGGACTGTAATAAATCAAACAATCGAGTCCTCCCCGAGTACCAAATCGAAACAGCATAAAGAATTTTCGGCATAACCACTGCTTTATATAGGTGAAGAAAAGTCTTTTGATTAGTAAAAAGCTAGCTAATCGTTTAATTCTTCCCAAACGCTTGCTGACCTCCGGTATAAGGGATTCCAGATGATCTGTGAATGTAAGCTTTGAACTAAATATACTCCTAGATCTTTCATACGAACACGGCGTTGAATCTTAATAGATCGAATACCATAATTGAATTCAAAGTCAGACACTTTCCTGGAGTAAGATACGCAAAAAGCTTTCAAAACATTTATGACGAGCCCGTTATTACGAGCCCACAAAGAAACAGAGTCCAAAGCTTGGGACAAATTAAAACAGTCCTCCCAGTCATTAATAACCGAAAACAACTTCAAGTCATCAGCGTACAGGAGAAACTTAACCTTCGAAAAATTCATATAACTGGCAATATCAGCCATAAAAAGATTAAATAAGACAGGACCAAGCGGTGAACCCTGAGGGACTCCGCTACAAATTCTTCCCAGCGCATACTCCCCGGTCTCGTTCTTAATAATAAAGCTTCTATCAACTAGAAGTGAATGAAAACAACTCCTTAAGTTGTCAGGAAGGCCTACTTTCTCGAGCTTCAATAGCAATTGAGCGACATTCACACTATCGAAGGCTTTACTAAAATCAAGATACAGCACATCAACCTGTTTTCTTTGGTCAACGTGAGACGCCAGATAATGCATCAAACAGGCCAAGTTCGTTGTAGTGGATCTCCATTTTCTAAAGCCATGTTGTTCCTCTGGCAAAACTGGATCTATAAAAGATGCCAGATAAGACGCAACATAAGTTTCTAAAACTTTAGCTGGATACTGAACAATGGTGATAGGTCTAAAGTCATTCAACGTCTTGGGTTGCACTATTTTAGCGATGGGTATAAAATTGACCAATTTCCAGTCTTTCGGGTAAACACCCGTAGCGAGAGAAAGATTAAAAAGTGTAAGCAAAGGATGTATAATACCTGGAAGATATCCTTTAAAAACATAGTCGGGAATGCCGGTAAGATGGACATTTCTGGCCGCTGGAATCTTCTTGACTATTTCAAGAATAACAGTTTCAGTAATAGGGGGAATTCGCAGTTTACCATCCAGCTGATCCCATAACCGCTGCAACCCGTCTTCGGGTGGCGGTAAATTCTTAACATTATTCATAGTACACTGAAAAATGAGACGCCAAATCCTCGACAAAAAAAGAGATTCGACCATGCCGATCTCGATTTCCTCTTCCCAAGTAAATTCTGCGTAACGCTCCAATAAGTATAAGATTGACAATTTAGATAATTCTCAATAGCTGCATAATAATCATCAAAATTCTTATTATAGGCTACCTTAAACTTATTCCGCGCAGCTTTATAGTCAGCATAATGTTCCGGTGAGTTAGACTGTTTATGCTTCTCTTCCTTACTTGTCCACAGTCTAACAGTCTCATTAGTAACCCAAGATGGAAATTGTATCTTCGCAGATGATCTTTTAAAAACTTTCCGAACAGGAACATTATTGCTCACAGCCACTAATATCCGATCAACTATCAAGTTCCAAATCAAGTCCACAGATTGCTCATTGTCAAGAGCTGTCCACTCAGTTGACCGGAGCTCCTTGAAAAGATCGACAAAATTTGCTCTCTTAAAATCATACTGATACGAAAAAGAAATATAATATACGTCATTGATGTTAATCAAGGAATTAAATAAAGAGGAAATGAAAGCGATGACCCGAGGTTGGTTCCGGAAACGCAATGTTTGCGGACAAACTCGGCAGCCAAACCGTATGTTGTAAGCTGCTGACGGGCTGAAAATTTGTTCAGTCTTCGTTAAGTAAAATTGTATTAAACTTAAAATATGATAGAACTAAACAGTAACAGCCCTAGAATATGAATAATCCATTTGCTGAAAGAAACATGGTTTCGATTTTACGAAAATCGAAACTCAATGTTCCTCCTACGGGAAATCAAAATTTTAAACGATGATTATTATTAATTATATTAAATAGGTTTTTCATTGAAGCGTTAACGAAAGTCGATACGCACGTAGTCAATAAATCAGAGGCAGAGTTATCTAAAATACGATATTTTACCAGCATGCAAAAACCTTGATTGTCCGCTTTCTATCCCAAGATGCTTTGCGCTTTGCGAAGTCAAGCTCGACGAACAAGTGTATGCCACTAAACAATGGCTTTCACTTCCTCTTGATTTAATTCCTTGTGTTAACAAACCAGAGTGAACAATTGTTGTCAGTTACGTCTCGTGTACCACTTCAGACTTTAGAAAAAGAAAGATTCGATATCACCATGAAACCAAGCGGCTGACAGAAAAAATAAGTGGAGAAAATATATTATCACGACTTATTATATTTAAAAATCAATAAAGAATAAATCAATTTAAATTTTTTGTGTAACTGAAGCTATGAAGAGGCTTCAAATTAACTTTTTATTTAGCAATACAAATGAAAATCTTTAATAGGTATTAAAAACTGATTAAGTTACAAGAATCAACTTTTTTAATAATAAAAATCAGTTAAAATTGAAAAAAAATTCATCCTTCCTCTAGTTTTATTTACTTTCACCATGGATGAAGAATTAACTTTGCTTCTTCATTTTTCTTCATCTATGCTTTCACTTGTCTCTGGCTAAGCCTCCATTATAACGATAGGAGTTGCGAGTTGTACGTGCTCTTTTAAAATTTCGTAAGGCATTGAATCAGTTATTGAAAGTCATTAAAAGTATACGTTATCGTTAGTTAATGCAATAAAGGTTTTTTTAAAAAAATCAGAAAACAGGTTATGCTTACTAATACCTCCTGAAATCATCTACAAAAACAGCTGAAATTACACTGAGAACATACGCCGCCTTAGGTTTTTGCCACTCGCGACATGGCGATTGCTGCTCTTCCGGTGGCTCTTCCGGTGGCATCGAAATGAATAGGGCACTGCCAGTCTCTTACTTTCATTTGTCTCTGTCGCAACACCTGTAATGCGAGAAGAGACTTCAACGCAACACATTTAATTCATGGCACTGCAGTGCTTTTCTAGCTAAAGCTCTATAAATACAAGTATGGACAACTGATGGTCAGCCGCCATTTTTGGCCTATTCGTAGGCTCACTCACTATAGGCTGCTTATTAAATTTCTCGAAAATCACTCGGTTTTTTATGTAATTTAACGCTCATCGTAAATATACTAATTTATATTCATGTAATAACTAAAATATATTCATCCGTTTTATCTTTAATATATATCTTCTCGTATATTTTTTTTATTTATTTATTTTATTTTATTACTACCGTATTATTTTTGTAATTGCATTATGATTATTTTTTTGAAATCGTTAATGGCAAGGTAATAAAAATAAATGTATGATATAAAGAAGGAATAAAAAATGCCTGTTGAATGAATACAAATTTTATTTACAAAAGAAATTAAAAATTTGTACGAAATAACTCTGCAGTAGAGTTTTGTATATGTTTCCTATCACAATACTTCTACTTGCTAAATTTGATTGGTTTCTGAAACAAATGATAAAAAAACAATCAAAAACATTTTTCGTTTCTTCTTATTTATGGTATATAATATTATTGCTTAAAAATAACTATTTTTAATAGAGTATAATAATAGAAAAATAAAATTTACAAGTTGAAAATCCTCGGATTAACGTAAACTAAGTATGCTATTGCTAAGAAAGAAAATTTTACATATCTTTTATGTTTTTACTGATGCTTTCTTGCAGAGAATCTATTTAAAAATTATTAAATTGTAAATTTTTACAATTGTTATGAATCCTCTCCCGATTAAGCCATTAGGTTACTCTGATGTCGGATAAAATGTCACAGGGAAAATGTAATCGCTCGGATGAAAAGCCACAGCCTCAGGATCTTGTATTATAAAATAAAATCAGTGAATATGAATGAAGGAGGTCTACATTTTAACGAAGATTAATTTATGTTCTGAATTTTGCAATGCTTTTTTATTGAGCAATGCATTTCAATCCTTATTGTTATAGATTATTATATTATAATCTTATATTAAAGTTATTATAGATTTTATTAAATATTATAACGATAGCTCGGATTTAAAGTGGAAAAATATACAGTTAAAAACACCAATGTGAAAGATTGACATTACTTTTGGTAATAATAAATAGAACAAAACGTTTTTTTTTCTTTTTTTTTTAATAGCGAAGTAAACATGAATATTTCTGTATAAAAAATATACAAATACCATGGCTGGTCGTTAATTATTAAAAAAGAAAGTGTTATATTTTATGATATAACACATTTCTATATTTTCGAATAACAAACTCTTATACACTGAGAAAGAGAAATAATTTTAGCCGAACGCTCCAAAAATTCTGTGATTCTGCTAAAGTTTCTGCATAAAAAAATCTTTAAACGTGCTGTTTTTTCATCATACATAAAATTATTGTTAAAATGTAGAGTTGCCTCATTCATATTTATTTTATTTTAAAATACAAGACCCTGAGACTTTGTGGCTTTTCGTGCGGTTGCATTTTGTCCGAGCGATTGCATTACATTACGTGCATACTTATTCTAATCTTAAATCGCGCTATTGAACTTCACGAATATGTAAACGAAATTTATTACAAAACTAGTATATTAAAAATACATGTACTTAAATAATAGGGCCGAGAATGGGGTTCTTTCTCCCGATTCAATGTATTCGCTTTTCAGCTCTTGATTTTCCAGACTGAAGAAGAAAAAATTTCACTCCTTTCTCTGGCTTCGTATAACATCCAAAACCGCAACACTGAAACATTTTATATCCAATAATAATGAAATTTTTATCGCTCCAAACATACGCTAAAACTGAAAGCGTCCGAGGTAAATAGGCCAAAAATGGCTGCCGCTGCTGATCAACCAATCACAGGCCGCGGTTGGCGGTAAACCGCTCTTCAAAGGTTGTCCATACTTGTATTTATAGAGCTTTATTTCTAGCTGCTTTAAACTCAAGAATCCTGTGATCAATTCCGATTTCCATTTCCGTTACGCACTAATATTCAGTATCTTAATTAGTATTAAACACAGATATATACTAAAGTATTATGTATCTGTGGTATTAAAATGCTTTCGCATTTAGTATTTTATTTAGTATTAAAGCACTATATGTTAGTATTTTTTGGTATTTTTTTTGCCGTTGCATTTAAGTATTTTCTGGGAAAAAAATCTGGTCACACCGCTCTCACGTTCCTAAGATCTATAGTGGCTAGAAGGGGCAGCGCATTCCTCTTATAGCCACTATAACACAACTACCACAAGCAGCAATACTCGGATATCTTCTAAGGTTTTACAGCAAATAAGTTTTAAACTAAACGAGTTTGGGGATTTTCGAATGTAGATTACTTCATATGTAAAAAGCATTATTTTTATCTGGTCACATATTACTATAATAAGAGTTTTATAATTGATGCCCTCAGTCATAAAATACGATGTTCAACAACTGTTCAAAAGTTTAATTTTCTTCTGTGCCTATGCTACAATCTATATGAATAAAAGGCAGTGTTCGTATGTGTGTGCCAGAGACTTATTGATGACAAGGCTAGAATCAAAAACTACTCCACCGATTTCGCTAAAAATTTCAGTTTGTTCTTATTTGTGCCAGAAGTGTTTAGAGAGTGGTGTGAATTAAAGTTCTACATAAAGTATAGTCACTCTTTTCCCAGTCATTTGCCGACAAAGCATTATAAAAATATCTATCTAGAACGAACTTTAGGTTTGCATGAAATCCGATAGGTAGCGCTGTTGTTTTTACAGTGTTTTTTTCACATTTCGACTGCTGTTGAAATTACATTATGCTGTTGAATATCGAAAAAATTAGGTGAACTAATACAATTTAATACAATTTTAATTACATAGATTACTCAAATTTAGCTAAGCATTAAACGGTTTTGAAAATCTTTAGGGGAGGGGTGCGGTTTTGAAAATTTTGGGCGTCGACCGCGGCGAATGTCGAGGGGAGGGTGTCCGGATGTGCGTTACAAGGGAGAGGGGAGTTAAAAATGAAGGAAAATGAACAAATTTTGGGTAACTTAATTATGGACGACCCTTTTACTGGATCCTGTTTTGTCGCGCCTTCTATGATCAAAATTTCACTCTAAAAAACAAATGATATTACGATAAAAATATATTTTGTCTATAGAGGACGCCACGAACATCGTTTTCCCCATGAATTTCATTTTCCACGCACGAAATAAACTCTCGTACTCCTGATCATCTTGAATGAACTTAATGCTTTTTAAGTCGAAATTAATGAAAAGGCTATTGTCTCTTTTTTATATTTATTACTTAAAGACTGTCATTTCTTCTGAATATTAAATGATTTCTGTGCTTTTCTTTTTTTTGGAGTAGAATCTGTAAAAATTTGATTTCCTTTCCTTTTCATAAGTTTTTCTGAAAGAAATTTTATATATATATTTATTTTATTTAGAGAAAGTTTTATATTTCTGTCTCTAAAAACAGTACAGGGTGTTTCTAAATGGAAGGACGATAATTACATAGTGTGATTCCCTGCATCAATTTAAGCAAAAATTTCCTTTTCCAAAATCTCTAAAACTCAAAAGTTCGGTCTTAAAAATCCGTCGCTTTACGTCATTTATAAACTTTCAGCGCTATGCAATAGCAATAGAAGAGTCCCTGTAGTACCAACGCCACCTACAGAACATGTGGTAGTTGGTAGTACTATGGTTATAAAGGCACTGTAGTATTATGTAGAGTCCCTGTATACTAATAAGTATATTTATTAGTATGATAGGTATCCTAACGCCATCTAAAAACATGTTGAGATTAAATGACGTTTTCCGCCAACTTTTTATCAAACTTCGCGTAACGTTTAGACCCTTAAAATTTGAGTTTTGACACATGTTGGAGACGGGACACGACATTCTGTTAAAAGACTGTAAACTGTTAAGACATATGTTAATAAAAGGAATACACTGGACGCTTATGAAACACTGGAAATTGCAAAGAAGGACCCGAACACACTGTTGAATGGAGACGCAGGCCCGATCGGAGACTCTACATTAATACAACTGATTAAAAAGTCACGATAATTTCTTTTTCCTTTTCTTTCTTATTTAATGATCAATTGTTATTTTACTTGAGTTTGTATGGTTATTTGTTAATAATTATTGAGTCTTTTGTCTAATATGTAATTTTACACGATTTTGTATTTGTAGTTTTTATCGATTTTTCCCCAACGTGGTTCCTTGGGAGTATTTCTCCTAGGTCGGCGTTTTTTTGTAAAAAAGGGGTGTCCCATTCTTTACCATTAGTCACTGCATCACAGTGTTTCCCCACTGGTTGAATGGTCACCTCCTTCCTTCTTAAAATGTTGTTAACTTCACCAAATACTTACTTCGCATTGAATAATGAACTCAAAGAGTTCGAAATACGTATATGCGGAATAAAATCCAGTTGTGGACAAGAGGTTGTCGTCTTATTGATTACGTCGTTATCCACAGTCATTGAAGAATTCTCGTTACCTTTCGTATCTTTTGATTCATTTGATCACATTATGTCCTCGCTTTCTATGTCCATACGGGTAAACCCTTCAAACCCTTCACTTTTGATACCTTCAATCGTAACCTACCCAATGATTTGAGGCGCACTTGGCTTTCAATATTTTACTTGAATTTTAGAAGTATCAATGCTAATTTGCCCCTGACGCTCACTAATCTTGAAAATCTTTCAATATCCCCAGATTGGCTTATTTTTACTGAAACCTGGTGTCGGGATGAAATCGAGATCCCTACCATCCCAGATTTCCAGTCACTATCCATTAACTGAAACAACAAGCGTGGTGGCGGTATTTATATCTACCTTGCCAATTTGTTTTCTCCCCTGGTTATTCCATAATTTACCCTAGTTACGGCCAACTTCGAGGTTTTTACCGTAGCAATCAACAATAGATTTATTCTTATGACTGTATATCGCCTCCCTGCTGGTTATGTTCTGGCGTTCTGTAGGTTTCTTTCTGCCGCTTTACAGGATCTTCAAAGAAGTGATAAGATAATGATCTTAGTGGGCGACTTTAACATAGATCTCAGTAAACCTTCTTCGGTCTTAATTCCCTTCTTGACCCTATAACTCGACCTGGTCTCCTATCTACTTCTCTTCCCTATACCCATTTCTCTTCTTAACACCACACATACTCTGCTATTGATGCCTGCTTCTCCAACCTGGATAATATCTACTTCAACAGTCTTTAGACTTTGCACTGCCAGATCATTTCCCCCTATTGATAATTTTTGATATAAGTATTTCCCGAGTCAACGGTCCCTCGACAAGAAGAAGGCAAATCATTTCTCCCAATAGGGTCGTGGCACTCAGCTCCTTCTTATTACTCTCCAATTGTTCTGACTCCAACCAACTTTTTGACATTTTAGGTTCGGGTACGACAGATATCTGCCGTTTGGCTCTCCGTTTTACTCGAACCATTGTAAGGATTACCGTCACCCATGGATTACCGGACACATGTTATCATTGATACAAACAGAAAACAAACTTTACCGAAAATAACGCCGGAATCCATCTGTAGAAAATTTTAATTCCTCCAAGAAATTCTCTAATGATTTGAGAACGCAAATTAAAAAAGCGAAGGTTGCTTACTTTAATTCGTTATTTGCCCGATTGAAGCATTATAGGGACAAATGGTAGGTCATGAAAGATCTAACCCATGGCTCTTCCCCAATTCCTCCTCTTTTTGAATAGCCGGAAGATATTTCAGTGTCACGCCTTAAGCTTGTTTCACATAGAAAATCCCTGGCGGAGCGGATGCAGATCCGCATATATTGCGTATAGTGGCGCCTCCGTGCGCATTCCGCGTGGAAACGCGGAATCCGTTGAGCATTTCACAATTAAAACTTTCGCGCAACTTTTCCGCTTAAGCTGTCTCCTGATTGGTCCCTTTAAAATAGTATCTTCTTTCGTAAAATGGAGTCTAAAACTAAGCTTTTGAAGTAAAAAAAAAAAGTCTATCAAATGAATTTTCAACAATTTTTTAAATGGAGATATTATATTGCCAATTTTTCATTTGGCGGAGTATGATTTAAAAATACAAGAACTGTACATCCCAATATTTGTGTAATGATAAATATATATTTTAATTACAATAATATTAAAAAAAAAAAATTAACCCCCTTTTGGGTAAAAGTCGAGAGTAGCATTCTCTAATTTTCTCGGAAGACATCGGTCAGCCCCGTCGCGTTTGCGCATGAATTCATTATTGTAATGTGTCTAATTAATACATAAATAATTTATCATATTATAGGAATTATATTTTACGAAATTTATGCGGGAAAAAAAAATCACTAAAGTCCCGTGACGGTGAACATCAGCTACGGGCGGGCTGTCGGTCATTGATGTCGGCCTGGCCGCACATACATCTTCACGAGGTTTTCGTGATGTGTTTTCTTGCATAATTTTCCGAAAATATAAATTCTATAATGCTATATATCATTTACCTATTTAATAAATATGTTACACTTATTTAATTATTAAAAACAATAATAAATTCGAGCTAGACGGGGCTAAACAAGCTTTATGTAAAATAGGCTTAAACGTGAAGGGGCTGATCGATCATCGATGTCACCCGAGAAAATAGAAACCGACTTTTACCTGGTTTTGTTTTATTTTAGCCGAGCATTTCTGTGTTCCTTTATTTGGTATTCCAAATTTAAATTCGTTCAGAAATTAAAGAAATAAGTTTCTCATGAAACACACATTTGCTGGCCATCGCTGTGTAGTAGAGTGTAATTTTTATCTCTCCCGCTTTAGGTTCTCCCTACATGCTTTGCGCTTCACCTGCTTCCTGATTGGCTGAGGCAAAGCGGATTCCGCAAAATTTCCAGACCTCCTTGAAATGAAAAATCCGCTCCGCAACTCTCGCGGAGCGGATCTGCAACGTTTGCGCATGAATGTGAAACGCCTCAGTTTAGCGGAAAAAGTCCGCTTTTGCCCGCGGATTGCGCTTCCGCGTGTTTTCCGCTCCGCAAAGCTCTATGTGAAACAGGCTTTACTGATTTTCTTTTAACTTTCTTACCCCATCCGCCGGTTGCATTAAACACACATGTAACATATTCTCGTCCGTCGTCCTGTGTTCCTGTCAGTTTCTTTGCAGCACCTACAACGCCTGAGGTCTGTGCTGTGATAGAGCATTTAAAACCTTCGGCTTCTTTAGATCCTCTGGACTTCAACCCAGATATTATAAACACTACGACATGAACTGGTACTCTCCCTCTCATTATGGTTTAATTACTTTTTATTTGATAGAATTTTCCCTAATGTACTTAAATTAGCTCGATTAACGCCCATTTATAAAACAGTAACCCAAAATTATTTTCCAACTATCGCCCGGTTACGGCGCTATCCAGCTTCGCTAAGATATTTGAAAAGCTCTATTTCGTACGCTTATCACATTATATTTATGACCGGGGACTATTAGATAGTTGTCAACATGGATCCGTACTTGACGTCCTGTCCAAAGAAATGGCTAATAGTAAATTTGTTGACGCGATTTTCGTTGATCTTACCAAGGCGTTTGATGCTTTGCCCATTCCACTTCTGATATTTATATTAGCTAACTTTTATAATATCCGAAATGCTCCATTAAGTTGGCTCACGAGTTTTATGCTAAACAGAAGTTTTTATTCGCTTTTATTATGGAGTTTCATCGGCGATTAGTATCAGGAATCTAGGAGTCCCTCAAGGGTCGGTTCTTTCCCCAATTTACCTCCAAATATCTCAACGACCTTTCATCGAACCTAGTGGGTGACCCGGCGGGAAATGTCATACTGTACGCCGATGATATAACTATCTTAGCTTTAATTATAGCTATTTTAGCTATAATTCTATGTCTTTCTGTATTTCTCCAAAATGACAACAGAGTTCTGGTATGCTTTTATTACTTCGTATTTTCGTTTTGAAGATTCTTGACTGAAAAATAATATTCACGGTAAGTTTATTCTCAAATATTTCTGCTTTATATTTCATTTCAATTAAAAAAAAGCAAACTAAGATGTTTTGTATAGATTAATGGGCGATATTAGGCCTAGGCGATGTGGCTTGCGATGTTTTTTTTTTAATTTTAGTTATTATTAATACAATAAAAAAATAATAATTTTTGTGGTCTTTTTGTTTTACTTTATTTGTCTAAAATTATTATTTTGCTTGCTATTAGTCATCGTTTTATTTCTGCAATGTTTTTGAGTTCACCTGTTCTCCATTTTAGTTACATTTTTTTTAACTTTATCGCTGTAGGCATTGATACATTGATTATGCTTTTTTTTTAACATTGATGTTTTCTTAATATCGTCCATAACTAGATTCTATCTTAAGTGTTCAAAATATCCATAATTTTTTCATAAGCACTCCCATGCACTTTAAAATACTGATGTTTTTGGGCCTGAATTTTCTCGTTTTTGGTTGATTTCTTTTTCAGTTACGAGTAAGGCTATGTGACGTTATCACGTGTTGTGTTAATTGATGAGAAACTTGGTCGCTAGAATAATAGCATGTATTATTCAGTTTTACAGTGGGAATATAATTGTATTGAAGTTTTTCGGATGAAGACTTATAGTGTTGATAGAATTGGTAATTCTAAAGTTGGATATAAATCAAGATCACTCAATTGTGAAATAGTAGGAGGGGAGGTGCTGTGACAGGCAGAAAATGTCTTTTTGAGATTCATTTGAATACAACTGAAGTTGGTCTTTTGATTCATAGGTGAATCGAAATATGAAATTAATTGAAGGATAGTTTATGTTAAGGATTTTATGAAGAGTTTGAAATCATTGCGATTCTTTTTATTTGTTCTTGTTGGTTTTTGATAAAAGGAGAGAGGGAAGGGAGACTGGAAATGTTTTCCGTATATAAGCGAGCGTGAGAAAACGAAAGTTATGAGTTCTGCCAAGGCGAGTGAAAGAGAGAGGCTGAGCGCTCTCTTCTCTTAGATGGGAAACTTTAACGGTATAAAGGAAATTTGGAGGGGGGCTAATTGAGATGTAAACGGCTACTGCGACACCCTCACAGTCAGTCAATAAGTCTATTGGCTTCTCCTTCCAAATTATGGCATATGCAGACTCATCAAAGAAGGAAATTTAATAAGCATCGGTACCATTCCACTGGTTGATGTCGGAGCCAAAGTCGTGCTGCATCAATAACTGTTTCATCATCCGCGCAGTGCGTCCCACGGATTGCGTTCTTCATTGGGCCAAACAGATGAAAATCCGTTGATCTGCTCGAATGAGAGTGTTCGCATGTTCCGACATTGCAGGAGTCAGAGCTGTGCATGGCCGGCCAGCTCGAGGGAGATCAGACAGTTTTGCTTGACCTTGCGGCGATGATGACACATGCTTTGCCCAACGACTCACCGTGCTTTTGTCCACTGCCAGATCACCGTAGACATTCTGCAAGCGCCTATGAATATCTGAGATGCCCTGGTTTTCCGCCAAAAGAAACTCAATCACTGCCCGTTGTTTGGAACGCACCTCCATTGTAGACGCCACTTTAACAGCTCACTATAGCGCTGTCACATATCCGACGTCAATGAAACTTTACGAGACGAAGCGGAAATGTTTGAAAATATTCCACAAGAAATGTCCAGTTTTTTCAACCAAAATTGGCCGAGGAAAAAAATGTGTTGCATTACTTATTGAACTCCCCTCGTATATCTATGAAAAAAAGAAAAAACAAAAAAAAAATTTGTTGTGGGCACCACGGGACTCCCTTGTACGAACTTTATTGAAGGCTTTTTTGAGACACAAAATTTCCGTCTCTCTCTCTTTGATCTTTTTTAGCTAAAAACTCCAAATGTTGAAACAAATTTCGGCAGCCGTATTTGAAATTCAAATGAAGTACTTCAAAAATAGTTCTTCAAATTCTGACCTCAAAAACTGCTCCGCGCAATCAAAACTCCATAGACATGAAAGGAAATCTATTGTGGTAACCCCAAATACACGTTTGACCCAGCCGATTGCAATCAAAATGGGAGGTGCACAACTAGATGTCACAGTAGTCCTAAATACAAAATTTCAACATCCTACGCCTTATAATTTTTGAGAAATGCGAGGTACACACGCACGCATGTACGTACACACGCACACACACCACAGGTAACGCATCAAAATGGGTTCAGGGATGGTCAAAATGTATATTTCCGTTGAAATCTGAAAACAGAAATTTTTCGCGAATACAATTTTTTTAACACGTTAATTTTTATATGAAAATCTGGACCTTAATCTACTTTTGAACCTAATTTCTTCCTAAATTAAGGCACTTACCTTATTATTATAAAAATAGTTTATCCACCGAATTCAGTAAAACAATTAAGTATGTACTTGCCTGATTTAGGTTGCACCACATATTACGCCGTCATTTGGCCGAACAACTAGCCCGATCATAGATCAAGTTTTGGTTACTCTGTGGGTGGCTGCCAACCAAGAAACATACAGGTACGTATGAAGTCATCATTCATGATACGTCCTCGACTTAGATTTTTTCAATAGACAATCAGCTTATAATGCGTTATCGTGTCTTTACAGGTCAGTGGCAGATCGCTTTGGAGTGCCAAAGCAGACGGCTTGGAATTACACCAATAGGGTCATGCTGGCCCTATTGGAAGTAGCTCCTGAAATCATACCATGGCCGGACTCACAAGAGCAATTGAAAATTGCCCAGGGATTTGAGTCGATGGGAGGAGTCCCTGGTGTGGTGAGGGCAATTGATGGCACCCACATGTGAAAGACGTATGTCCTATGTAACCAGAAAAAGGTGTCCATGCCATAACCTTGCAAGCTGTGTGCGACCATCGGTAGGTTTTAAACTTTTAATTCGATATCAGTGAAATGGTTAGATAAAAGAATGACATTTTTATCTTTTTCTGCTTTTGTAGGCTGCTTTTCACAGACTGCTACGCAGGGGAAGTGGGGTCTGTTCATGATGCCCGAGTGTACATGCGCTCGGACTTATATGAACGAATAGCAGCCCAACCACAGCAGATGTTTCCTGGGGGTGGGCACCTCCTTGGAGACTCCGCATATCCAATATCGGCCCATCTTCTAAAACCCTACAGGGACGATGGACATTTAACCAGAGTGCATGAAAATTTAATTATGTTCACGCAAAGACACGGAACACAATCGAACGTGCCTTTGCACTCCTGAAGGGCAGATTTAGAAGATTGCTGAAGATGGATATGCGGAGGACTGAACTAATCCCACATTACATTATAGGATGCTGCGTCCTACATAATGTTTGCATTAAAGAAAACGATATAGGAGAGGATTTTATCCCAGAAGGCTTCCGACATCGACTCATCTGATGAAAATTCAGAACCATAGCCAATGATGGATATACCAAAAGAGACCACATAGCCGATTTCCTCTAATTTTTCCTGTTTTATATTGGTTTTCATTGGGCCACTGGGGTGGGAGTTAGAGGGTACCAAAATGTCTATGTGTATTTAGGCATGCAAAGTAATGAAATTCGCTATGCAGATTCCTGTAGGGAAGCATATGATAACAAGAATTTAATCCTCCCGAGGAAGGTATAGAAAGAATGGAAACGCTGCGATCATCAATTTTTACCCTTTTCTCTGCACTTTTTAATCCCCCCTCCCCACATTTTCTTGAAACCCCACAACTCCCAAACCCATTGGGACAATTTGGCCCAAACTTCATAGTAATGTACATCTTGCCTACAGGAATCTGCATAGCGAATTTCATTACTTTACATACCTAAATACAATAGACATTTTGGTCCCCTCTAACTCCCATCCCAGTAGCCCAATGAAAACCAAACTAAATAGTGAATGTGTACATGCTCAGTTAGCTATTCCTAATTTCAACCTTATACTTCAAAAAAATGCAGAAATTATGAGAGGGACAGACGGACATTGTAAAGCCAATAAGTAGCCCCATTCTTCTGCTACTTGATAAACTATGGAAATGCATACTTTTCATGGATCATTTTGTCTTTTTGATTATAGCATTCTATTCAATCCATGCAATACTAGTTTGTAAAAATTTTTAATAAGCTAGCCTATAAAACAGTTTACCCTGAAAATTGTAATTCTTGAGTGAAATTATACCACAGTGATTCAATTCTTATGTGCTAAAGAGAGAAAGAGAGAGAAAAAGTCAATTCATTTATACAAAAATCTTTAATAGTTCATTAAAGCTTTTTAAGATAGGAGTACTTAATAAATAAATAAATAAATAAACAAACAAACAAACAATGAAACAAAAAAAAAGTATAAATTTCCCAACATTTTAAGCAATAAGAGAAACCAGAAACCAAAGAAAATAAGTTATAAATTATAACAATATTTAAACCATTAATGCATTCAAAATGCAAACAAGAGTAATAATGAATTTCTTTAATACAGAAATGAGCTCATCCACACATCTTTAAGTTTCTTTTTTTTTCATCTGCAGGCAGAGGGGCTTTGGGATTTTGCAATGATAATCTTGGACGAGACAAATGATTTTTTTTATTGAAATTTCTAAATGAACTTCCTGCAAACTTTCTCAAGAAATCCATGATCAAATAATTATTCAAGTACTTCTATCACTGAATTGTTGGTTTGGTCAACTGGGCAAATTCTTTTTTATTTTAAGATTTAATTTTCTATAAGTACTCTTCAATTAATTTCTGATAGTTTACAAAGATAACAACAGAAGATAAGCAACTTTTATTACACAAAAGTAATTTTAGGTAATAAAAACTCGTAAATACATTTCGGAGCTCTCCGTCTCCTTCATCAGTGAGAAACAAAAATGTAGTAGAGATTTTTGATGAAGCAGAGAGAGTGCTCCAAAATGAACTGAAGAGTTTTTATTACACAAGGTGATCAATGGGGATCAGACAGTTTGGATCACCCCACAGTTTATTTAGTATGTGTGATTTTTACAATTCCAAATGGGTTTATTTTTGCAAAAAGAGGTTATGATTCTATTTAGATGACATTTGTACATCTTGAATGCAACTTTCAATCCATTGCTTGAAATCACCCATCACTCATGCCAAAAGCCATGTTAATCACCCAATACAACTCGCGTGATGACAAGTCAGATCTTGGGGAGCCTCATTTCACGTTTCAGTGAGGTGCCATGGCCACAAGATCTCCTGACTGAGGTGCCATGGCCACAAGATATAATCCTCGTGCTGTTAATAATCCTGAGGTAATTTTCTTTTGCGTGTGCCAGCAACAACTATGTGAAAACAAAATGAGCATTACATCATTAATTTCAACGCAGCCTGCCTGAATTAACTGGCCATTTTAGTCTATGAAGGATCAATGAATATAAAAGAACACAGATTATATTGGAATAAAATACATTTAGCCTAGATTATATTTGGTTAACCAACCTGCCTCCTCTCCTGCATCCTCTGTCGGTACTGCCAGTGCTGGTAACAATGGCAGTACCGGTGATGTTGGTGTTGCCGATGGTTCAGGTCGTGGTGCAGTTGCTCTGGCACAAGCCCTTGGTAAATTTTGCACGAGGTTTGCTGGAGAGAAGATTAAGGTTCAAAACTGATTAGATACTTTAGAACACTGGTTCCCACTGTGAATGGTCGTGTGAAAAAAAAA
>JAHWFO010027470.1:295794-389541 GCA_023313115.1 Rhysida immarginata
GGGGTCACAATTTGAAAAAGCTTGGGAATCATTGCTTTAGAGCAGTGTTTCTCAAATTTATTTCTATGAATGCCCCCTCAGCGTTTACAAAATTTAGTAAACCCCTGCATCTTAAGATTTCTGCAAATATGAAGGAGATTATATAAAAAATTGATTTGGGAAACATAGTTCATGGATCGGGGAAGTCCCGGGTTCAGAGAGAGGGAGCGAGAGAGGAAGAAATGGATCGAAAGGGGAGTTGGCATCTTGTGAAGTGTTTGTATAATAAACTGCTCTTATCATGTTTAATTATAAAAGTGAAAATATATAAAAATTTTAAGAATTCTTTTTTGCTACTGTCATCAGCGATACAATTAATTACAAAGGCAATTTTTTTCACCTCCGATGGGGCATAAAATAAAGGCAAATGCGAATAACAAAGTGATTTTATTACTAATAGCCAAAACAATCGAAGTTAGTTTTCGACAGTCACCATGGATGAATTTTCCAATACCCTCTTCATAGAAGTTTGCCACCAGAATGTTGACATACAGGTATTGGACATTGAAACTGAAACACCTGGTAGAAATCCAAAATCTTTATTTAATAAGGTGTTGGGGCACCGTGGGCAGCCAGCACAGCAGCAACACGTCTTGGGAAGGATCGGTAGAGGTCCTGCACAGTTTGCAGAGGAATTTGTAGCCATTCCTCTTGAAGCACAGTTGCAAGTTCAGCACGTGTACGCGGTGGGGGGAAATGTTTCCTCACTCGATCCTCTAAGATACCCCACACAGGCTCGATAATGTTGAGATCCGGCGATTGAGCGGCCCACGGCAGATACTGAAGCTCATTGTCATGCTCATCAAACCACTCTGCGACAATTTTTGCAGTATGAATGGGGCAGTTATCATCCTGGAACACTGCACCACCGTCTGGGAAGAGTGTTTGAACCATAGGGTGTAAATGGTCCTCCAAAATGGTCTTATAGTCCTTGGCAGTGACACGTCCCCCGAGAACAATTAGTGGACCCAATGTGTACCATGATATTGCACCCCAAACCATTACTGATCCACCTCCGTGTGTGACTGTGGGTGCCAAGCAGTCTGGGTTGTAGGCATCAGAGGGGCTCCTCCAGACGAATACCCTCCCTGTTGTTTGGAAGACAGTGTAGCTGGACTCATCCGAGAATATGACGCGTTTGAGGTCATCCAACGTCCAGGTTTTATGCGTCCGGCACCACTGAACCCGCTTGGAGGTATTTGTACTACTGATGAAAGGCTTCGGTATAGCAACCCTGCCATGGATGTTGGATTTATGCAGGTAACGACGGATTGTCTTCGTGCACACAGGTTCCTGGAGGTGTGTATTCATTTCTGCGGTGATTTCTGCTGCGGTGGTTTTCCGCTTTCGTGCAACAATCCTGGTCAATGTCCTGCGTCTCTTTCCGACAACTTCCGTTTTCCCCTGCAGTTGCTCCTCCTGGACGTGGTTCGTCCTTCCTGTTCATATGCACACATCACCCTGGATACTGTAGCACGTGAGACATCACAAAGTGTGGCAGTTTTGGACACAGATGGCCCTGCTACACGCGCCCCAACAATCTGCCCTCTTTTGAAGTCGGATATGTCTCCCATTATAGCGCTCTGCACAGACAATTTGAAGCTTACTATCGAACTTTTCTACTGGAGTGACTACCAAGAACTCTGACACGTGATTCATTGATATGCATACGATTAATTTACCTAGCAGAAGGTTCTATTCAGCCCTGGAGGTATCCAGTGCTATTTGCGAAGGTGTTTCAGTTTCAATGTCCAATACCTGTATGTCTCCACGGCGTCTTGAATCTCTTTCTTGGTACGAGGCAAGCTGTCCTCTGGAACTGTTTTGATTCAAGACAACGCACGACTGCATACTGCTGTGGCCTCAGCTTCTTGAGCGATTTCAATGGAAAGTAATTTGACATACAGCCCAGGCCTTACACAAAGTGACTTTCATCTTTTTCGAGAGCTGAAGAAAGGTCTAAGAGGAGAGCTTCAAGACGCCGTGGAGACATATTTCAACATTCTGGTGGCAAACTTCCATGAAGAGGGTATTGGAAAATTCATCCACCTGTAAAAGAAATGTCTCAATCTCTACAGTGACTATGTCGAAAAGTAAATAGGGAGATTGAAAAATAAATAACCCTCGTATTACGTAAGTTCACACAACTGAATCGTAGCTGGATATTTGCATGTCTCACTACAAACCCCCCTCTCCCACTGCCCACTTGTTACTTAACGCCCACTTGCTACTTAACGCCTACTTTAATGATCCTACTGCCCCCTAGGAGGTGATATCGCTCACTTTTAGAAACACTGCTTTAGAGAGTAACATGTATGAAAGGATCTAGCTACACTGCTCAGCACTGGTCAAATGCAACCAGTTCTAAAAAGACTGTCATTTCTGCAAAGAATTTTTATCAGTCGCAATCTCGTTTAAAATTCTGATAAAAATTCTTGTGAAGAAAATTTATTTGAACTATGCATTATAAAGTGTAGGTTATAAGGTATCAGAAGAATTAAAATACTCTAGTAAGAGCCTCTTATAAATACTGGTATTCCAAATTTTACAATTGTAGCTATGACACCACTCTGTTGAAATCGAAAGTACATCATTTTTTTTTGCAAAATTAACAAGCAGTGAACAATTTATAACTACATTCCTGTATATGAATTTACTTACAGCTAATATAAAAAAAAAAATAGAATCACGTCCTTACATAAATGCACTGACCCTCCTCGTGAAGAGGCGGCAGTCGAAAGTGGCCTCACAGAAGGGTCGTTGCCCATAATTTCTTCCATTCTTTTAAAGAATGGCCAGTTCGTTGGAGCGGTGCCTGTGCGTTTCTGCCTGTCCACGTTCTTTTTGAACGTTTTCTTCAAGTTCCGCCACTTATCGTCGCATTGTGCTCCTGTGATTGAATAACCCTCAGAAGCACAATCAGCGGCGATAAGTGACCAAATCTAAAAATGAAAATCAGAATTAAATTAAAGGCCTTGTTTATATACTTATGTTTAGTGAATCACTCCAATGATTTACCTCGCTGCTCTTATACATTATTTGCCCAAATTTGGCTTTATGGCGTTCATATGCTGTCAAGAGCAACAGCACCATGGGATTCGTCCACTGGACGTTCTGCTTTGGAAGATCTATAATTTTGAATAATCATAAAGATTCATCGGTAAAGGAATGGATAAATAATATTACTATACAGGGTGAATTAAAGAATAGGATCAAAGTTCAAGGTGTAATTCCTGACCAGAAAAGTAACCAAAGAGTTCATATCAACAAATTTTTGGTAATAATTGTATGCACGACTTCATGCACTCATAACATACATACAGAACTGTGCAAAATTACAAAGTTTCCTTTTGAGTGCCCATCGTGATCACGCAGCAGCAGAGATACAATGGTCTGGTAAACATATCAGGAACAAGCCAAGATGGTCTTCACATATACAGGGCGAGTCAAAAGTCTGTTACCCCCTTCCTATCTTGGATACCAATGCAGTTACGCAAATTCCAATACAGGGAATTCCTAGGAACTTGAGGGTGCTCTATCTGATGGAGCACCTTTCATCATCTCAAATATGCAAATTATGACACATCCAAATTCCATCTATATCGAAAACCGTAAGAGATACACGAACCATTCCACTTGCACATTTGGTCAACAGCAAATTCTAAACAAAACCCAAAAAAGTTCACCAAAATCCGACGAGTGGATCGCCCACAATCCTCATTGCAAGCTCTGCTGATACAAAGTAAGATTTTCCTAATGACAGTACGTTGGGAACAGCCAGCTATCGCGGCAATTACTCTGCTGCAGGTGTAAGGGTTTGCAGCAATGGATGCCAGGATACTGTGCTTTCCTCAGTAATGCGTGTCCTTGGTCAACCTTGACGCTGACGCTGTTGGATAGTTCCTGTATCCAAAAATCGTTGTACAATTTGTCTGGTTGCTTGACGTGATGGTTGGTGTTGATTGGGGTATCTTTCTTGATACAGCCTGGTGTTGCATGTTAATTTGGCCTCGCCTCACCAAAGCAGAGGACCATGTCGATCATTTCCTGGTTAGTGTACTGTACCATCTTGCTTTGGTCTGATTTTTTCTCAACTTCAACATGCCATTTTATACCAATTGCACAGGAAACTGGTGACTTTATGGTAAATTGTGGAACTTGCTAGAACAGGATGAGGATGGTGCATGAAATAATTTGCATGCTTGGCAAATGGTATTCAGAAGAAAAAAAACACTCGATGGTTAATTCTGAGACTTGAACCCAGGATCTTTGAATCTGTTGCTCTTGTTTTCTCTATGGCCACTCATCCCTTGCCTCAATCTTGACAGGAATCAAGGTTTTAATATTGCAGAGCTTGCAATGAGGATTGTGGGTGATCCGCTCATCGGATTTTGGTAAACTTTTATCTGTTTTGTTTGGAATTTGCTGTTGAACAAATGTGCAATTGGAATTGTTTGTGTTTCTCTTATGGTTTTCGAGATAGAATTTGGATGTGTCCTAATTTGCATATTTGAGATAATGAAAGGTGCTCCATCAGACGAATCAAACGTTTGCAACCATCTTTCAGCGTTTGTGCAAGGTGCAGTCCTTTGATGGAAGAGGCAAACCCGGAAGGCGGCCACGCTACATTTCTACAGCAGACCGAGAGGAATATGTGCTACAAGATATTGAGCAGAACCCCAGTGCAAGCTCCAGGCAAGTAACTCTTGGATTGCATCCCAAAGAGGACACTTGAAACATCTTTTACAAAGTTGACGCAATTACTGTCACAGTAATGTTATGTTCTGTGCTAATTGCTCTTTTATGGACAAACTGTTCATTTCCGATTATGTTCAGATGAGATTTTTTGGTTTCTTTTCTGGTGAGAAATCGCCTCCTGAAACATGTCCCTATTATTTTTGATTCATCCTGTATATATATTAAATAATAAACTTCAGAATGAACTTATAAGTTTTATTTTTCATATTATACCTAGGCTATTTATAAATTATACATGAAAATATGAAAGAAAAGCCAGTCTGTGGAATTTTCTATCCTATTTTCATTTATATTGCAGTTATTAATAAAGTGATGAAATTGTTACATCAAACCAATTACCATTTGGGAAAGTAGCACCAATTATCTGGGAAATGGGGTATTCCACACTGAGAAGTGATGGGGGGAAGGCCAAGAAATCAGAAACCACTGCAATTTGGTAGCTAATCTGAAAGCCCTGAACTCATGGTGTTGGGATTACTGATGGTAAATGATGATCAAATGTCGAAAAAATGCAAAACATTAAAGAAGCATATTCAGAAGCAGTTCGAACGATCCAGCCACATAAGCTAACATAAAAAAAATTTTAAATCAACTGTTCTCACTCTCAAGTTAACGAAAAACCTATCATTAATGGAAATATACGCAAAAGAATTCACACAAGAATATACGCATGAGATAATCAAACAGGCTTCACTACTTCAACTTCTGGTGCATAAACCTGCAAAGATACAAACAAAATAACAGTTCCAACTCAACAGGGAGTGGAACAAGCCTCACCTATCCCTTTCCTATAAAACTCAATTTCAGGTAGAAAATCCCTCAAGTTACACCCAAAACCCATGTCGCTGAACTCTCAACTTCAGGGAGAGAAAAAACCCGAGGAGGTTCGCGGTTTGGAAATGCTCAACTGCGCCCGTCGAGCTCCAACGATCTTTCCTCGTTTAAAGTCGGTCAAATCCTTGGATTTACCCATATTCAGTCCACTTCTGCTGCTGACTGCAACTTCGTGATCCAATGCATCTTTTTTATACACCGCTTCGGCCTGATCCATTGTTTAGGTGTCATTGGGAGGCCGATCCATATTCCGTAAGAGGTGTCTCTAATAAATTGATCATTCAGTATATACTACCTATCAAAAAGTAATTGGGCATCCCCAGCAGTAGATTAATAGATTCGCACATTGTTGGACCTCTGATGGTAACATGAACTTACAGTCATACTGTAATGTTCTGGATATTGAAGTGTTCACAACACTGCCTTAATACGGAATGGGTCCTTGTTACTTCCAAGATGACAATGCCAGAAGCCAAGATGACAATGCTGCTACTGAGAAAAATGTTAATGCTTGAATTTATCCATTTTATCCATTTGAGTGGGATTTTGCGAGAAGATTGGCGAGACACAAATCTAATGCCATTTGTAAGATCTTTTTAGATCTTAACTCCGTGGAGGCAATGCCATCTGCCTCTCCACTTCAAAAGTGGAGAGAAAGGATTTATTTTCTGGTAGATTTCTGCCTACACGGGTGGCCAAAGCGGGTAGGTGTCGGGAGCTAGCTTCCGACCAGCAAAAGCTGTGGGCCAAGTTCATGTTGCCTCGTTTTAGGTGTTTGCCTCGTTAGAGGTGTTTAAGTTTTTTACGTTGGGTGTAGCATTATGCCACCTGACAATCTTTTTAGATCTTAAACTCCGTAGAGGCAATACCATCCGCCTCTCCAGTTCAAAAAGTGGGAGAGAGTGAGGATTTATTTTCTGGTGAATTTGTGCCTACCCGGGTGGCCAAAGCGGGTAGGTGTCGGGAGTTAGCTTCCGACCAGCGAAAGCTGTGGGCCAAGTTCATGTCGCCTCGTTAGAGGTGTTTAAGTTTTTTACGTTGGGTGTAGCATTATGCCACCTGTAAGATCTTTTTAGATCTTAATTCCGTGGAGGCAATACCATCTGCCTCTCCACTTCAAAAGTGGAAGAGAGAGGAGCAAAGCCGCAATAATAGCGTGCCTTTAGCGTTAGGTAGCATCGACAGGGCCCTAGTCGTTCTGCCGCGCTCGGTAGGCAGTACTGCGTCCTTTGCTCCCACCTGCGAGAAGCTTTACCCTAAGCGGTTGCCGTGTTCTGTGTCTACGGTAGCCATTAGCAGTTACTACACGCAAGCCTACTTTCGTCCCGGTTGGTTTGCTCAGCAAGCTGAAGAGGACGAGCCCCTTTGCGAAGACAGCTTAAGTGATGCGGATTGTTAATCCCCAAGTAGAAGACTGTCTCCGTTATTCGACCAAGCAAGCTTCTCTTACATCGTTTGTTAATTCTTCAATTACGATCCTAAATTTTAATACCCAGACGGGTAAAGTTGTTATCATTCATTTGGACATTTGTGATTAAGAATTAATCGATCAGTTATTAAATTAAGAAGCCAGAGGCTTCAATCTTACTATTTAATTAAAGAGAGAAAGTAAACTATTTCATTAATATGTATGAGATGACCTAGCCCCAGCTCCCCCTAACTCTCAGAGATTAAATATATTTATAATTCAATTAAATCTGTCTCTCGCCTTTTCCCTCCTATACACTAAACAGTTATTTTACTCTGCTCAGTGGTTTAGTTGTGACAAGTATATCTACATTGTCTAAGTGATTTAGGTGATTACATTGAAGCAATTGGGAACAAAATTTGATCGAGGATTTAGGTGTATATTGTATATCTCTTTTGTTTAGGAGTTGATTTAAGTTCAAACCTCTATCGTTATTTCGGAAGATGACATAAAAAAAAGGGACGACCGAAATCCTCTAATTGAGTATTAGGGTTTGCTGGCGGAAATTATAAATAAATGATTTGTTAGAATCCTCAGATTGATACTTACAAGGGGACGGGACGGACATGTAATCACGGATTTGTTTGAAATTTTAGGAGGTCAATCTACAACATTAATATACCTTCTATGTAAAAGGATTTGACTCAATAGCCTTTCGTTTCGGAGAAAAAAAATAAAATGTTTTAAGTTTATTATTGTAGTGACAGATAAGCCAAATGGGAAGAAAGGTATACAACTTAACAGCGGAAGCGCAGTGGTTAACATCAGGATCTGTGGATTTACTGGTCCGGTTACGATTCCTGTAGTATTGAAATTTTTTTCATTTTCCCCCATTATTTTTCCATCCCCCCTCCCCCATTTTTTTGTGTTTTTCGCTATTATAATTTGTTTGCACTTTGCATAATAATATTGACATACATAAGCAACATCACTGGTCAAAAAAATGCAAAATGCGTTGTACAACATTTTCACGGACCGTCTTTGCCGTGGCGTGTGAAATAAAAAAGAAACTATAAATATCTATTCGCACATCGACGATCTATGAACAATCGTCACCGCCAAATCAATGACCAATGACCATCCGTGAAAATATTGTACAACGCATTTTGCATTGTTGACCTGTGACAATGCTTATATACAGGGTGTTGTATAATTATATGACCAACTTTGGAGGGATGGTAGTATGGGTGATTCTAAGCAAAAAACTTCATACGAACATGGGTCCGAATTTGAACGCTGAGATATGAACAGAAATAAAAATGCCGTCACCAAGATCAACAAGTTTATAACTCAGGTTCCGCAAAGCCTAGGATAATGAATTTTGGAGGAATAATAGGGTACATAAAACTGTGTATACCGTTAAAATTTGATCGTATTCCAACGAGTAGTTTCCAAGTTACGCATTCAAAATCGCAACAGTGCTCACATGCGAGTACTAATCAATCCGTGTAAAGGTGAGGTTTTAGATATCAATCTTTGGTTCCAAAACCATATTTTCACCTCAAAAGCATTTAAATAAGATACATATAAATGAGATAGATATATATATATATAATTTCGGGCGCTTATGTAACTAGACAGTGACTTGTTGTTTCTACGTGCTATACTTCCGCTTGCTTATTGGTTGTCCAGTGGTCCTTTCCCAAATATTGACTCTGGCTGTACAATAAGCGGAGTGAAGTATTTGCTGCCATGTATATTTGTTAACATACATTTCATCATAAAAAATTTCATTGTAGTGAAGTATGCCTTTTAAATCTTTATACTACAATAGAAAAGTATTTATTAAGTCTTTCCTGCATTAACCTAAGACATTCATTAAATACTTTAAAAGAGATCAGAATTAATAAATTTCTTTTCAATTACTCGCCATACTATACTACGGAGTTGCTGAAACCAAATCTTAATTTTCGTTGTTAATTGAATTATGCACTTTCGAACGTGTTGCTTTAAAGAAATTCGTTTGCAGTGCCATCGCTTTCTGCTATTCTTTATCGACTCTTGTCTTGAGATTGAAAAATAAATGAATAAGGGCTGGATGATTGATGAAATGTTCAACTCGTCGTCTTTTCAGAAAGTAATCGGATTATTTTAAGAAAAAAAAGAGAAAGAATCCTTCATCAGTCAAGTGATACATTTCTCTTCATCTCTGTCAGCAGAAAAGTGCTTATCGTCAAAGACAGCAGCGTCCATCTTTTACTCTTCTATTCATTATTTTTAAAAAATATAATTGTTTGCATTATGTCGATGGTTTCAAGGCTCCATAATCAACAACTAAATAGTAATTTATATAGCAAGACAAGCGTTCCATTTTAAAATCCTTTTAATAAACTTTTAACAAAGATTGCTTCCATTACAAAACTTTCTTGGTTTAAAAATTATATTTATATGGTGAAATTTTATTTCTACAGAAAAACTGATAGTTAACTGATTTATTAATAATGTTCAAACGGGATAAAAAATATAATGAAAAATTTTGAAATCAGAGAACGGAAGCATAAAATTTATTATTTTCGCATACTGAATTTGAGTGGTTTCGACTAGCAGAATTCAGATTCTTCTAATTTTCTTATTATAACGGCAATTATCATTGCAGATCGTATAATTCCCTAATATTTCAGAAGTCAAGAAAAAAATAATAAGAAACTCAGTGTTTGAATTATATTTTTAACGTATGACACAATTAAAATGACATTGAATATTTTTACTTGCTGATAATATCAAATTACTCAGAAAAAAACAAATAAACATAAAGTCTATAATATATTATAGAAGAAGAGCTAACTCACGATTTGTCATGGGATCGGCAAGTGAATGTCCTTATGACAAAGCTAAATCGAAATATGGGTATGATCTCCAGATTATTCTATTTACCTCCTCAAATTACTATCTTGTTATATTATTCACTGATACACTCTCACCTTTGCTACGGTACAATATTCTGGGGCTCTACCTCATCCTTTAACTTTTCCAGAATATTAAAATTACAAAAATGGTTCCTCCGTATCCTGCTGAGGATTCCCCGTAGGCCATCTACTGTATTTCTCGTTGTTAGGTATACCAACAATTCATCATATCTGGGTCATTCCACGCCAATTCAGGCAGAAATTTTATAGTTTTGGCATTGACATCTCGGATTTTAATGAAATTTGGTATATACAATTGCCCTAGTAATGAATGCCAAATATTATTTTTTTATTTTTATGGAAGTTACGGACATTTAAAATTTTCGAAATTTGAGTGGGGGCCTTATCTATGAAGTACTGTAACTTCGATTGTATTTTACTTAGAAAGATGAGATTGGTGACATATGAAAGCTCTTTAACTGTAGATTGTATATGAAATTTTGAAAATTATATTACGCATGCGCAAATATTTGAATTTAATAAAAATATTTTATTTATGCAAATTTCTCAAATGGTGGGTATTTTTTTTCGTTAAAAAATTATTAATATCTTACACATACTTTCATAAAAACAATACAAAAAATTCAAAACTGTGTTTTGCTGCGTTTTTAAGATATTAATTTTTAAAGCTTGAGCTCCAAGCAGCGGGAGTCAGGTAGTAAGGACTTGACTACTCGTACAGGGAAGCTTGTAAACTTGGGACCATTCATTTATTTACGTTTTATTATTTATATAAATAGTATTATTAATTATAATTTACACGAAAAAATGAAATCATAATTATATCAATAGGAAAAATGTTTCTTAGAACTTCAGATTTTTTTTTCAGAAGTAGAGAAGTATTGAGCACCTGTTAAATAAGAAGATAATTTAGTAAGAAAATATAAATTTGCATTATGATATCGAATTGTTAGTAATAAAGAAACTATATATTTACTTTACACTTCCTCAGACTCAGTCACTTCTGAGTTACCCTGAAGGACGAGATGAATTGCAGAGGCAGCTGAAGTTGATACAGGCTTCATTATACAGGGTGATTCAAAAGTTAGTGTGCATGGAAACGTGTACAGCACACACATGAATGCACTTTCTGCAGGACGTCTTTGCTGATCGAATCATCTCGGTGGCATCTGGCCTGCACGCTCGCCAGACCACACACCTCTCGATTTCGTCCTGTGGGGTGCCTTGAAAGGTAAAGTGTATGCAAACAATCCGCACAACTGAAGATCAGCAAATCTCGTCATCCTTAAGAAGCTTTTTCTTCTTTGGGAAATGGTGAAAGTCGCAAGGTGCAGTTTTTCATCTTTGAACTGTAGGCGCTGCAACACCCCTAGAGTGTGGCGATTGTTTGTGGGCGAGCGTTACCGTGCTGCAGAAAATGGTCCAAAGCTGCCATTCAAGCCTGGTGTCGACAACAACCCCGGACTTCTTCTCCGACGGGTTCACCCGAGTGGTCACACGTTGGTGCAATGCGTGAAAAGGGATGGGGATAATGTCAAAAAGTGAATAGTGCATTACATAGAGGACAAACGTAAGTATCAGATACAAAAAGAATTTTGAAAATCGGTTAACAAATATAAAAGTTACAGCCGTGGAGGCATTACTTCTCTCTACATTTATTGAATTTTCTTTTAAAACTTAATGAGTTCACATTGAAAGGAATAAAAAAACAGCTGTAGAATATTTAAGACAATCGGATATTACCACAAAATTTATATTTCTTAGGATACCTTGTCCATCTGAAGAACTGAAACTCGAGTAGCCATGCGATTGTGACTTGGAACTCGAGCTTTAAAAATTAATATCTTCAAAACGGAGCAATACACAGTTTTGAGTTTTTTGTATTGTTTTTATGAAAGTATTCAATATATTTGTAATCGGCTGTCAATCAATCATTATGACAGTACCGACCCCCAACAGACGAATCCACCACGGGGTAAAAAGAGCCTAAGAAGAGGCAACATTGCAGAGAGGTATACGGGAGTTATGAAAAATATCAATATTCTGTGACATTCTGTTACTGTTATATAATTGAATTAGCTTAAATGCTGGATCTATATTTATTAGTTGGGTGCGTCCCTTTCCTAAAAAAATTTAACGTCTGTGGGTTTCTTTTGGAGACCGGGATACGAATCCCTATATATTGTAGGGTTCGTGGGACCCATAGTCGTCCGTTAAAAATAGCAATTAAAAGATTAGTAAAAAAAATTACGTATAATGTCTGCAGATCAAAAATTTTGGAATTGACCTTAAAGTTGTCGTCAACAGATAATTTATTATATAAAAACTTCCTATAATTCTCAATTTTCGAAAGCAAATAGCGAAAACTGTGAGTTGGGCCTGAAAACCAAATCCAAATACCGTACATTAATTTTGGAATTATTATAAAACGATAAAGTGTCAAAAAGGTTTGGGGTCTGATAAAAACGTTGGTGAGCCTTTTCAAAATCCCAATTCTTTTGCTTAGGTCAAGAATTAAATCCTCCAAATGCAAAGAAAACGAAAGAGTGGACTGAAAAACAATACCCAGATCCTTAACTTTATTTCGATGTTTAAAATCTGGTCGCCCAAGCAGTATGCATAGATAAAGTCAACAGTCTTACGGGAAAAGGTAATGCAGTGAGATTTTGAAGCATTCAGCAACAAACCGTTCTTGACTGACCATGTAAAAATGTTGCCAAGCATTTCATTGAATGCATAACAATCTTCCCAACAGCGAATTCGAAGAAAAATCTTCAAGTCATCTGCATATAGTAGACAACGAACATTATTATTTACAGTCGACACTAGGTCAACAATAAAAATATTAAAAAGGATTGGTCCGAGCGGAGAACCCTGAGGAACTCCGCTACGGACTCTCCTAGGATTTTGATGGTATAACATCCGTTAAGAGTTAAAAATCTCTCAGTTAGTAGGGAAGAGAACCAATTCAGAAGGCCGTTGGATAAGCCAACATATTTTAATTTTGCTAATAATGTTAACTCTATCGAACGCCTTCTGAAAGTCCAGATAAATTACATCAACCTGTTCCCTGCTGTCAGGTATAAACATCGCTTTGCATTTGTCGACATTCAATTTTAATCGTCACTTGCTAAACCAGATTTCACATTCTTTAAGGGCTTTCTGCAAACTTGATACAACAGCACTAGGCTGGCATGCCCATGTGAGTATAGCAGCATCATCCGCATAAAAATATAGCTTACAGTAAGAGATTTCAGGGAAGTCACGTATATAGTAATTGAACAGAACTGGCCCCAGCACTGATCCTTGTGGGACAACGCCATTTATCTCACAGGTATTGGATAATTCATCTCCAACTCTGGCCTGAAAAGACCTGTTGGACAGAAACGAGTGAACTAGACTAATTAAATCATGTGGGAGACCATCAGTTATCATTTTATAAATAAGACCTTCGTGCCAGACCTGATCAAAGGCTCTATAAACATCTAAGAAGATGACGCTGCAATACATCGAAAGATTAAGAGGAGTGTTAACATCCGCTATAAGTCTCCAAACTTGGAGCTGGCAAGAATGTTTCGCCCGAAAACCAAATTGTTCTGCACGGATGAGATTATTGGTTGTGCAGAAATCAAGGAATCTTGTGAGAATTGTTCTCTCCTCACAATTTTTAAGACATTCTTTTTAATAGTGTCTTTACCTAGTGCCTTCTTTTTCTTGAGTTTCTTAAAGCAGTTTTGATTCTCAGCTACCTGAATAAATTATGTTTGGCCACATGATGGCTGGTGTTGTAATTCTTAGTTATGCTGCTTTTTACCATTTTGGATATTTCTAGTCCTTCTAAACGGTCATCCTTTGGAGTCACAAATTGTTGTTTAAGCGAATCAGCAATAAGCTGTGCTTTATCTTGGTCATTAGTTATAAAATTTCCATTGTGTCTAAAAGCGGTGATATGTTCATGACCTTTTAGTAAGGCTCGAATCATGCACCAGATAGAATTGTCCTGGGTTGACACACTCTTCACCTTCACGTTCCATCTCTCGTTACGACGTTTATTTACTTCTTCATGTAAGTAGATTATATTTGGTTTTAAGCCAAAGCTCTCGTGTTCGGTGCCATTGCCTCCTTGCCCTGTTTCTTTGGTCTATTAGATACTTGACTGCTGGAGTAAGATCGAGATGATAATGCCGTTTCACGTCTGCTGGAGAAGCGCAAGCATTGATGACATCAATAATACGTGTAGTGACCCTTTCAACATCTATCTCCTCCGCACTGTGCAGTTCATTGAGTAGATTACTGTCATTTTTGAGAAGATCTCTGAAAAGTTTTCAATCTTGTTTAAACCCCATTTGTTCTCTGAAGTCAATATTTACATTTTCAAAATTCAGTGCGACCGATTTATGATCTGAAGATAAATCATCAACAGTAAAAATATCGAATGGCTTATAAAAGCTTTTCAGCAACACAATGTCAAGCAAATTCCACTTGTAGGTGAGTGGTCACAATAATACGTATCGTTTGCAGGACCTGTCGCAATGATATCAGTTTTGCTCTGTATATACAGGGTGGTCCATAAGTCTGTCCCCCCCTTTTATTTTTGAACCGAAGCAGATATGTCAATTTTGATGAATCCAATGAATAGGAAGTTGTGGGTGGCCTATCCCATGGTGCACTTTTCATCATCCCAAATATGCAAATTAGGACACATTCAAAATTTATCTCAAAAACCGTAAGGGATAGAGAAAAAAAACCCAATTGCAAACTTGTTCAGCATAAAAAAACAAACAAAACAAAAAAAAAATCATCCAAATCGGACCAACGGTTCCCAAAAAAAGTTAATTGCAAATGCTAATTGGCACTCACATTGCATTTGCATCTTCCTGTCCCCCCTGTTGGGTTTAATCCACTAGCCCTTTAAAGCTGAAGCTTTTTGATGAATGGGGAAGAAACTGCCAATCAGGTCTGAAAAATGGCAGAATACAGTAGAGAAGAAATGGTTGGTATGGTTTTATGTTTTGGATTTGCACATAATTACAAAGGTGCAGCCAGGGAATACCAAGTTAGATATCCCAATGCTAGTTCCCACTTCTAAGACAATTCGCCAGGTTGTTCAACGATTTCAGCAAACAGGAAGTGTCAGTCATCAGACCCGGCAAGGTAGACCAACAACTGTCACATCAGAGGACTCCAGCACAGCCATTTTAGCTGCTGTTTATGCTAATCCTCATTGTAGTACTCGATCAGTTGCTGAAGAAGCTGGCTGCAGTCATCAATCAGTATTAAGATTACTTCATATGCATGGATTCCACCCTTATCATGTCCACTGCCACCAAGGATTGAAGCCAACAGACTACGATTTTCGTCTTGAGTTCTGCAATTGGCTGCTAAATCGCATCGACGATGACCCAGGCTTTCTCAATTGGGTCTTGTGGTCAGACGAAGCCAGCTTCTCTCGAGATGGTCTGGTTAATAAACACAATCTCCATTATTGGGCAACAGAAAACCCTAGATGGTTACGAGAAGCTGTGCACCAGGTGAATTGGAGAGTGAATGTCTGGTGTGGAATCATCAATAGTGGATTGGTTGGTCTATTGTTCTACGAAGGGACGTTGACAGCTGCACGATACAGAGACATGATAATAAATGTTGTAGTGGCAGAATTTGCAGATGAGCTTCCTTTAGCATCACTTCGAAGGGTATGGTATCAACATGATGGGGCTCCAGCCCACTCAGCGGCAGCTACTTGTGATTATCTCGATGCAATGTTTCCAGGTCAGTGGATCGGCCGGGGTGGCCCAATTCATTGGACTGCACGCTCACAAGATCTTTATCCTAATGACTTCTTTTTGTGGGGTTATCTTAAGGACAATGTTTATGCCACTCAGCCAACTTCTATGCTGGATTTGCAACAGAGAATTCAGACTGCCTGCCAATCCTTTACATCTGATATGGTAACAAGAGTGATGGCATCTTTGAAACTACGTGCTCAGTTGTGCATTGGTGCTGAAGGGCATCTTGTGGAACATACCCTTTAGAGTGTTACCAACATGATTCGCTTTGGTTTGGCCCAGTTGGCTTTTTTTTAGTTTGAGATGGTTATTTACTTTTTTTAACTTCTTTTGGGAACCGTTGGTCCGATTTGGATGATTTTTTTTGTTTTGTTTGTTTTTTTATGCTGAACAAGTTTGCAATCGGATAGGCCACCCATAACTTCCTATTCATTGGATTCATCAAAATTGACATATCTGCTTCGGTTCAAAAAATAAAAGGGGGGGACAGACTTATGGACCACCCTGTATAGTCCAGGTCAAATTTGAATGCCTTTCGTACATCGACCTAGAAGACGAATCATTTAATTCTTGGTCATTTAGTCAAACAATCCATTCAAGTGAAGTGGATGTGTAAATAATTCTCTTTATTCATTAAAGCTTATTACATTATAAAGACTCACGCTCCCTTTCTGTATACAGACATCAGATAGAGGCGCAGGTCTTGCCGCTCTCGTAACCAGCGAGTTGCGGGTTCGAATCCCGCCAAGGGCATGGATGTTTGTGTTTGTCTATTTTCATCATCATCCTTTCATCTCATACGGCTAGTCTCCTGGAAGAGGGAGATGCGAGCTGGAAATCCTAAATCCCTAAATCCTAAACATCGAACGGCAGGGTAGGAGTAATTTGCAGAGCATTGGAATGAAAATTGTAAATGGAAGTTGAACGCCATGCTGCAGGCTAGGAAGGACGTGGAGGACCAGAAGGAGGGACGACTGGTCAAGCCAGAAGCTGGGAGTGGTCTGTCTTAAATAAAAAAAACAGTAACCACGGAAAGAACATCAACAATAGTGGGACACACATCCTCGTGATCACGAAAATTATTCGCGAGGGACAACTAGCTGCAGACAGTGATAATCACGTGGAGATTTTTTAATTAATATTTATTAAAACAATATATACTCAACAATCACTGTCTGCCAAACAGTAAAAAAAACTTAAAGAATAGAATAATTAATTACAAATAAAATTATATCTATTTTTACATAAACAATCTGAGTTTTTCCGAATAGTAATATTTGAAGGTTGGTTGGTTTTCGGGCTTTAACTTAGCGCTTCATGTAATTCCACATCCTAAATGGGATTTAGGTTTGGGCTGTTACCAGGCCATGGAAGGACTTTAACTTGTTGTTCCTCAAACCGTACCATGGTTTTCTTAATAGGGTGACATGGAGTGCCGTCTTGATGGTAGGTGCATTCACGATTAGGAAAGAAAAACTGCTTCATTGAAATGAAATGATCCATCATTATATCCATATAGTGGGCATTGTTTACTGTACCTAAATTTCGCTCTCTGATGATGATGATGTAACAATGTATGACATTTCAGTGAACAGGCCTTCTCTTCAGATGGCACTGACATTACACACTTTGTGTTGTGCAAGCTGGGTGATTTTTCTCTTCTCTTCTTCTAATCACCTTTATTTTTCCATCATTGTAAAGCCAAAATTGGCTTTCATCACTGAAAGTGACGCGTTGCCGATCATCTGTCGTCCAATTTGAATCATTTTTGGCCCACAGCAATCGTTTTCTTTTCATTGATATATTCAACAAAGGTTTTCTTTTGCGGAGTAGGAGTAACCCAATTCCTTGATTCTTCTTGTGGTTTTTTTTTTTCGTTGTCTTCTTGTTTATGGTTTTGTTCCATTTTGCAATAAGTGTGTTTGCAATTTTTCTGCGGTTCTCATTAACAAGAAGCTTTAAATGGTTATCCCGAACAACAAGCGTTAAAATCCGAACGTATTGATGAACGCCCTGTTCTTCTAAACTTCATGATGATTTTATTGACGGCTTTTGGATCCAGATTTAATTCCTTTGCAATATTCACTTGTTTCTGGTTGTTTTTCCATTTCGAAATAATCTCTGATCTCTTGAGCAATCTGTTTAATTGGTGGCATGATGAATGATTTAAAAATTCTTAGTAAAATTTAATCCCATAGAATTATTTGAATTAACCGATAGAATAATGGCACATCGTCAGAAGATGTCATTAATTTGTATATAAATAACAGCTATTGATAAGTATTTTTAAACTAATATTAAAAGCAGCATATCGCCGACCATTTGTCTCGATTCGCCATAATTCTGTCCCGTTGATGTTTCCAATGCTAATTTAAACGCACGATACAACTCGATCCCCTGAATCTACATTAAAATTCTATAGCTTAATTAAAGGCGCCTCTTAATAAACATTCTAGGTGCTTCGAATTTACAACTGTTTTCTCTTATGACAATAAGATTGTTTTAGATCTGAACACGACAAAATCGTTCAGTCAGCCGCCGTTCAGTGTGGCTTCTTCGAAACACGATGTGACAAACAGGAAATGCAAGGGCACAAGATATGAAGAGGTTGGATACGAAAATTGCCAATTTGGCAGATTTTAACATAGAAATATTCATGCAGTCCATCCTGCTCTGCAGCTCCATCTTACCCGACTTTCCCCTATATCTTTTTTAAGTTTTGCATCATTAATTTCAAAGCGACTTACAGTATAACGAAGAATTATTTATTCTCAGGACTCTTCCCTCTAATTCACAACTTTTAGAAACTTAGAACTTATAATCTTCTTTGTTAACAATTTACAAAGAAGGTTTTAGTCTATAATCGATTGTGTGAACGATTTTTGTACAACATTCTTTCACAGATTCTTTAAGATTAGAGAAGCGAGAACTTCAAAGTAAAAGCTCAAGAAAAATTGTGAATAAAAACAATATTATTTATTTAGAATTACAGATGATTCTGAATTTCCTGAATTTTCACAGAAGAATGCAATGCACAAAGAAAAAGATGAAAATGATAAAAAAAATGTACATTACTATTTGGACTGATTGGTTAGTACCAATAAAAATTATGGTATATACGAGGGTGGGCTGAAAAGTAATGCCTCCATGGCTGTAACTTTTTTTTTTAACCGATTTTCATAATTCTTTTTGTATCTGATACTCACATTTCTCCTCTATGTAATGCACTATTCACTTTTCGAAATAGTCCCCATCCCTTTCCACGCATTGTACCAACGCATGACTAGTCGGGTGAACCCGTCGGAGGGGAATTCCGGGGTTGTTGTCGACACCAAGACCGAATGGCAGGTTTTACCTCGTCGTCAGAACGCAACTCATGCCCCTTAAGGTGCTCTTTCCTCTTTGAGAAGTGGTGAAAGTCGCAAGTGCAAAGTCTTTCATTTTTGAACTGCAGTTTTTCATCTTTGAACTGTAGGCGCTGCAACCCCCTCTGATGTGTGGCGATCGTGTGCGGACGGGCGTTATCGTGCCGCAGAAGAGGATCCAAAGCTGCCATTCAATCCTCGTGTCGACGACAACCCCGGAATTCCTCTCCGACGGGTTCACCCGACTAATCACGCGTTGGTACAATGCGTGAAAAGGGATGGGGATTATGTCGAAAAGTGAATAGTGCATTACATAGAGGAGAAATGTGAGTATCAGATACAAAAAGAATTTTGAAAATCGGTTAAAAAATAAAAAAGTTACAACCATGGAGGCATTACTTTTCAGCCCACCCTCGTAATTATGTAAAAAACGAACGAACTACATTAATATGAAATCGTTCCTTTCATTAAGATAGATTAGATGCAGTCGCAACTATTGTGCGATTTGTATGGGGATCCATCAAAAAATTGAGGATTAGAACAACTCTAAAAAATAAGTGCAATCTTATTATCAATAAGCCTTTAACACAAATTTATGCAAGAAAACGGCATCACTCAAAATTTATGATATATGAATTTGCTCTAAAAAGGGTACAGTTAATTTGACAACTAATTAATTTAGCTCCTTGCTCGAGATAACTCATTTCCAAATCGTTTGCGTATAATGCTATAATAAATGACTGTTAAGAAATGTATCCGTCTTGTAACGACACCTTTCGCTATATTCGACGCCTTTCTGCTATAGATTCCTCTCCAAAAAAAGTAAGGTTTCTGAAAAAAAGTTTTTAATGTAGATAAGCTTTAATCAGATTTTGAGAGGAAGGAGAAAAAGTGAAGTGTAACGATAAAAAGCAGGTTTGCAATATTCTGATCAAACAGGGCTATGAGAACAGAGTTTAATAGAATTAATTTATGTATTATACAAAAGTGTTTAAAGCTTTAAATATCTTAGCGATTCTTATCAAAAATTTATCAAAAGAAGGAGAATGAAAATCCCATTGATGACGTGAATCCATGCAAATGATCTCAATGCTATTATGACCCATTTTTTCACTCGTAAGTTAGTTTTTTTCGGAACTGTCCCTGAGATTTTTGCACAGTAAAAATGAATTCGGTGTGGAATTATTTTTTTAAATAAAGCAAGAGTGAAGCAATACATTAGTATTATGTAAACCCTTTCTCTATCGTGGCTTTCCTTAAGAAAAAGTTTTTAAATCTTTTTCATAATGAATTATATAAGCTTTGAATGGCCCTTAAAAGACATTGATTTTTACAAAACAATTCTTCCATGTCCATCCTGGGGCGATTTTCGTAATTATTCTGCAAAGAATTGGAATGTGAATAGAGTTAACGAAAAAAGAAATTAATGGTGAAAGTGTTTAGTCACTCAAGAGAACAAAAGGTGGGCGAGAGAACAGACACGTTTGAATGGGGATGAAGTCAAAGGTTAAAGAGAAGTTCCACGCTTTCAACCTTCCGCATCCGTATTGCCACAAACTCCAAATATATTATCTAAAAGGTTTTTTCCCCTGTTTCTGGTCCGGAAGAGGAAAAAAACAATTTTATAGCAGCACCCTCATTAGAATATCATACAACTGAATACTCGGTACATCTACTTCGAATAAAACCTGCATAATTATCGATATATAGTGGTCAACATTTAGACCTAACGTTCGCTTTTCTACTTAATTGAATGCTATGATCGCCAAAAATTAAATAGCAAAAGAGTAGCAACTGTAATATTTTGTAATATTTTATTTTTATAATAATAATAACAATAATTCAGTTCAGTTCAGTTTATTTCACCTAACAGCCAGAAGGCTAGAAACATTTACAGGTTGGGAAAAAACATACAAATTTAAGGATAAATAAGTGAACAATATAAAGTTAAATTGTGAAGTAAGGTAAAAATTACGAGAAAAGTTCAACAATGTCGGATATATAGAGAATATCTCCTGCATTCGGAACATTGGTGTTCTGTGAGCATGGATCTTTTGCTTAAGTAGTGGGTGGAAAACGTGGATTTTTCTTTCTATGCTGTGTGGAAATGCGAAAGTAAACTTGTCCGAGTAGGCAAGAGTAGTTGATTTTCCCACTAACGAGTTTATGAACTTGTGGTCGGCCATAACTTTTTTTCTCCTTCTCCAACCATGATACGAATGCGAAACTTGAGATATGCATTCTTTGAAGTTTTCGAAGTGCGCGCGCAAAGTTTCCGTTTCTTCCGACAGATAGCGTACGTGCAGCAATGGAACAACATGGCGTCTGTAAGTGATGTACGTTGCAAGTAGCGTGTCGTCATTGAAATTCACACTGCGGAGCAAAAATCGGTTGGAAACATTCACAAACATTTATGTGCAGTTTATGGAGCATCAGCAGTCGACAGAAGTACAGTTAGTCGCTGGGCACAGAGGGTGAGGCCATCAGAAAGCGGTTCGGCGGAGCTCCAACGTTTGCCGCGGTCGGGGCGGTCATCCTCGGCTGTCACGCCTGACAAAATACAGTGTGCTGATGCGCTCATTCGTTAGGACCGACGCAGAAAGACTCGGCAGTTGGCGCTGGAGCTGTCAATCACCAAAGAAAGTGTGGGTGAAACCATCCGTGTTCTTGATTACACATAAACGTGTTCACGATGGGTTCTGCACTGTCTAACAGAGGAACACAAAGCTCTGAGAAAAAACATTTCTTGCAACGTTTTGAAGCTGAGGGGGAAACTTCTTGACCCGGATTGTGACAGCTGACGAAACCTGGGTGTACCATTTTGAGCCCGAAACAAAACGACAATCGATGGAATGGCGTCATCCGCACTCTCCACAGAAGAAAAAATCCAAAGCAACTGCTTCTGCTGGTAAAGTCATGATCACTGTGTTTTGGAACTGCGATGGTGTCATACTCATTGTAATGCCTAGAGGCAGCACCATTGACTCTGAGGCATATGTGAACACATTAACCAAACTCAAGAAGCGCTTCCAGCGACTTGGACGCCATAACAACCCAGCTGATTGTTTGCTTCAACACGATAACGCTCGCCCTCACACCACTTTAAGGATGTCGAAACACATCACGAAACAGGGGTGGACAGTGTTACCTCATCCACCCTACAGCCCTGATCTAGCGCCCTCAGACTTTCACTTGCTGGACGAAGGCCATAGAACGGGACGGAGATTATGTGGAAAAATAGGGAGTGTGGAAGAAACATCATTCTTTCGTGTGTACAAGTTTCATTGTGTTCAATAAATAATTAGAAAAAAATTGTGGTGCATTACTTTTTGGGCTACCCTCGTATTTCTTCAAGTGAATGAAGTACAACTTGACGGGTCTCCCCAATCTACTTCGAAAAAAAGTTTGAAAAATAATTGGACCTGCTCCAGTTGCACAGTTTGTTCCAATGTACAACCATTCCAGGCTGCTGAGCTTCTGTATCAGGATTGGAAGCACCAGTGAATTGTAGAGGTTTAGAAAGGTGTTGAGTTCTTTGAAGCCACTACTGTTGCGCAGGATCATGTTTAGGACACGAGTGGCCTTCAGTCTAATGATAGCGTGTGTTCATTGGAGACCAGCTTGTAATCAAAGGTAACGCTTAATTCACGGACTTTAGAGATCGTTTTTAGCAATTTTGCACGCTGTCATGATCGGGTTCGTCTTTTTGTGAAATGACAAAAACAACATTTGCAAGTGTTAAGATGAAGGCCATTGGATTGGCTCCAACTAACCAGTCTGTCAAGGTCTTGCCATAAGGTGACAGCTGTTGATACGGCGATACAATTTTGTATAACCAGCATAGATGGGCAGCTTCGATTCCTTAATGACTAAAGGCAAATCTGCCATATAGATAGAAAACAAAGAGGGCCGAACACCGAGCCTTGAGGCACCCTCTTGACTAGATACGGGGCAGAAAGATTGCCGTCCAGCTGAACTTGACAGGGCGCAATTAACTCCCAAAAAACGCAGTCAAGCTTAGAATTTTGAATTTGTGGATGAAGATGGCGTGGTCAAACATGTCAAAGGCTTTGGTATAGTCTAGATAGATAATATCAAACTATCTAATGGCCACAACATTCGTACTCATTAAAACAGTCGCCCAGAAAAGTTATTAGGTTTTGTCAGGACAAAACCATGTTCGGCAGCTGGAATGGCCGGTAAAACATGGGCACTGACGAAGTGGTACAGAAGTTGGTCGAAAATCTTGGCAATCGTTGGAAGAAGAGGAATGGGCCGATAATTGGTGATCAGATTTCTTGCGTCATTTTTATGTAGGCTATTGGAATTAGACGTATACGTTTCCAGAGGTCCGGATAAGTGTCAGTTCTAACATAGAGGTTGAAAATGTCTTAGGGATGAAGAAATGAAAGGGCATATTCCTTTGAAAATGAAAGAGGGAATATCCTGTAGAGAACGGCTACGTTTTGTGCGAATCTTCATGATAGCTTTCGAGACATCCTTGATGGAAACTTCAGTTAGAAGGAATTGTCCGATAAGTTAGAGATCTGTTGGAATTCGTTGTCAGTATGCGGGAAGACAGAGAAAGCTTGTAAAGCATGGTTCCCACATGCGTAAAAACAACGGCAGAAACCACAAAGCAGAAAAATTTTATGATGTCACTTCCCGTTTTCGTCTCTTCTGCCCGACTGAAAATTTCGGCTTTTTAGAGTTGGGTTGAGTTCAACTTTTGTGGTACCAGCAGGGCAGAAACGATTGTTCAGCCAATAGAAAACGATCTCTGCAGTGACGTCCTCTCTCTCACACAAAATAAAAATGTCGGACACTCAGCTCACAAAGGTGAAGAGGCCGAGAAAGAAAATTGATGTAGAAGCGCTAATAGAAGAGGTGCGAAGTGTATATTTATTAATTAATCAAATTAAATTGAATAAACAACATTTGAATGCAAAAATTCGATGTGATGATTGATGAGGATTGAACGAACTGTGTATGTACAGTGTGCAGTCGAAGCCGACCGTTTAGATCGATCGACGGCTTCGGTGCAGCGCATTTGTGTTGGGCAAAACTTCTGCTATCTTATCCTTTTGAGTTTCGGCCATGTGGGACATCTGGGACACCTGCAGGAGCAGAAAGTAAAAACGCAGAAAAAAATACGCCCTGGTTTCTGCTCTCTTGTTTTCTGCCAGTGGGAACAAGCTTTAGTCGAGTTGAAATGGTGTGCGAAAGCATTGCACATGCCTTTTAAAGACGTAAGGGGATGATTGTCAACACTTGTGAAGCCCGAAGAGGCTCGCTTTTCTTTGAGTTTAGCGTTGAAGCGTGATCAGAAAGCTTTTAGCTGAAAATGAAGGCCCTTCTCGAGATAATTGATATGAGCTCCATGGTCACGTCTTGGAAGCTGTTTGCACTGACGCCGAAGACAGACGAAAGCAGCAAGACTGTCTCCATTTTTCTTATGCTGTATGAATAGTATTTTTCTTTCTAATGCATCTAATGAGCTCATAGTTATACAAGTTGGGGAACTTTTACGCGAGGAAGAAGCTATACTATGATTCACTGGAATGCAGTTTGAGAATGAATCGTAACCAACTGTCAAACAATGAAGCGGCGACATTTGGATCGGAGCAATCGTACATTTCATTCAAGTTTTCATGTTGAACTCTCTACAAGTAAAGAATAATTACCATTTTGGAATTCCAGTGTGAGAGAAAAGGTGTAGTCTTTCGAAACGCAGGGCTGGAGGCTATGTCTGCGACCCAGACTGGGTGATGGTAATCTGGAAAGACGAGATCGTCTTCGTCGTCAATCTTGGTAATTGTGGTAGGGAGGTCTGTAATTCATTCCTCCATACGGATTCTGTACCGTATTGATTCTGCACCACAATTTTTTTCTTCAACAATTATTTAATGAACACAATGAAACTTAAACACACGAAAAAATGAGGTTTCTTCTTCTACACTCCCTATTTGTCCACATAATCTCCGTCCCGTTCTATGGCCTTCGTCCAGCGAGACAAAAGGGCGTGTATGCCCTGTCGGTACTAGTCCTTGTTCTGTTCACTCAGCCATGACTTCATTGTGCGAATCACCTTTTCGTTATCCTCAAAATGTCTTCCACGAATGGCATTCTTCAATGGCCCAAACAAGTGAAAGTCTGAGGGCGCCAGCTCAGGGCTGTAGGATGGATGAGGTAACACTGTTTCGTGATGTGTTCCGACGTCCTCAAACTACTGTGAGGACGAGCGTTATCGTGTTGAAGCAAACAATCAGCTGGGTTGTTATGGCGTCCAAGTCGCTGGAAGCGCTTCTTGAGTTTGGTTAATGTTCATGAAAAATAGGAAATACAATTCCACAGCCTTGCGAAGAAAGAGTACACCTTTGGGAAAAACCCTCTGTAGGTCATTCTTTACTTACTTTCAGACGAATATACCCCAATAGGAAAGATAGTCCCCGTCTGCGAACTGGGTACTGCTCCAACCAGCCCAAGGTCATGTAGATACCTTGGCTTCATCTTCGCAGACCTACTCTCTATGCTTCCACATTGGCGCATTTGGTTGGCGGGTCTGCATGGTGAACAGAAGATTCCTGGTTCGAACCCAGGCTGTGGAATTTTCTTTCCTATTTTTCATCAATTATTTAAACATCTAAGGTTTGGCGTGAGAAAAACCCTCTTTAGATCATTATTTACTTACTTTTGGTTAATGTGTTCACATATGCCTCAGAGTCAATGGCATAAGACTCTGAAAATGCCATTGACACCATCACAGTTCCAAAACACAGTGACTATGACCTTACCAGCAGAAGCAGTTGTTTTGAATTTTTTCTTCTGTGGAAAGTGCGGATGACGCCATTCCATCGATTGTCGTTTTGTTTCGGGCACCCAGGTTTCATCAACTGTCACAATCCGGGACAAGAAGGCTTCCCCCTCAGCTTCAAAACGTTGCAGCAACTCGGAAGAAATGTTTTTTCTCAGAGCTTTGTGTTCCTCCGTAAGACAGTGCAGAACCCATCGTGAACACGTTTTTGTGTAATCAAGAGCACAGATGATTTCAACCACACTTCCTTTGCTGATTGACATCTCCAACGCCAACTGCCGAATCGTTCTGCGTCGGTCCTAACGAATGAGCGCATCAGCACGCTGCATCTTGTCAGATGTGACAGCCGAGGATGGCCGCCCCGACCGCGGCAAATCTTGAAGCTCCGCCGAACCGCTTTCTGATGGCCTCACCCTAACCGTACTTCTGTCGACTGCTGATGTTCTATAAACTGCACATAGACGTCGGTGAATGTTTCCAAGCGTTTCTTACTCCGCCGTGAGAAATTCAATGACGACACGACACGCTGCTTGTAACGTACATCACTTACAGATGCCATGTTGTTCCATTGCTGCACGTACGCTATCCGTCGGAAGAAACGGAAACTTTGCGCGCCCACTCTGAAAACTTCAAAGAATGCATATCTCAAGTTTCGCATTCGTACCATTGTTGGGGACGGATAAAAAATTGTGGTGCATTACTTTCTGGGCAACAACAACAACAACAAACAACAACAACATCACGCCCATCCTACAAAAAGGGTGGGCAGCACACGAAAAGAAAAAAAAAACAAAAACGGATCAACCAAATCATACATCGCTAATCAATCAGCGCCACACATTCCGGTCTCTACACACCATCCCAGCTTCTTCCATAGTCATTCTCTTCTTCGTGCACGCACGTCTCTTGTTCAGGCTCTCAAACCCATACAGCTTCAGATATTCATCCATCTGCTCTCTCCACTCTTTCCTCGGTCTCCCTCTTCCTCGCCTACCATCAACATTACCAACATACAGTCGTATCGTCAGTCGTTCCTCATCCATGCGTTCCACATGTCCAAACCACCTCAACGTTGACTTTGCCACTACATCAGCCACAATCGTCTCTCACTACAACATTTTGAATACAGTCAAGTCTCATAACTCCAGCTACACCTCTCAGGTACCTCATTTCAGCTGCACACCCAGGTTTCTCATTCCACACCCAGGTTTCACTCCCATAAATCAGAGTTGGTACCAGCACGCTCTGATAAACAGACATTTTGGCATTCTTCGATAAACGCTCATTCCTAGCATACTTTCCAAGTGCGCCTACGACCTTCAAACCAGCATTCACTTTCCTTAATATCTCACCATCAATGCTCCCGTCCCTCTCAAACATGCTCCCCAAGTACACAAAACTCATTCACTTGCTGCAAGTTCACCCCGTTCAGCTCAATCATACATCGCGTTTGTTCCTCTCCCCGCTCAAAAACAAGTACTTTCGTCTTCTCCACATTTATTCGCATATACTGCCCCTTGCACACCTCGTTCATTTTTACCACTAGTGTCCTAAGATCCTCTTCACTCTCCGACAGGATAACAGCATCATCAGCATACAATAAACAGCACACTCTCTCATCGCCCACTTTCACGCCCAAGTTATTAATACCGGCCGCCCTAACACATGCATCCATGAAAACATTAAATAACCACGGGGACATCACACACCCTTGCCTTACACCTTCCTCAATCGCAAACCACTCAGATAAGCAGAGCTGTTCATATACATTGTCTTCACTGCCCCAAGTAGTCGTTTACTCACACCATAATCTCTCAGCACTCTCCAAAGGACTTTCCTTCTCACTCGATCATACGCTTTCTCCAAATCAACAAACGCACAAAACACTTTTTTCCTTACACGGAGATATTTCTCTACGATTACTCTCAACGAAAAAATCTGATCCGCGCATCCTCTTCCACTCCTGAAGCCACCCTGCATATCCCACACTTTCTCATCAGTCACGCCCTTCACTCTATCAATCACAACTTTTCCATAAACCTTCCCCGCTACACTCAACAAAATTATTCCTCTATAATTCTTGCAATCACTTCTATCACCCTTACCCTTATATATGGAACAATCATAGCCTTAGTCCAATCTTCGGGAACCACACCACTGATCCAGCAAAACTCACAGAGCTTCCACAACCATTCTACAACTTGCTTTCCACCATACTTTAACATCTCCGTGGTCACACCATCTACACAAGGGCTTTTACCACACTTCAGAGCGCTAACTGCATTCAGAACTTCTTTCATACTGATTCCATCTTCTTCCGACTCACTCTCCACTCTCTTCTCCACTTTACTTTCATTCCAGTCACTTCCACCAGTAACTCCTACACGCATAAAGAGCTCGGAAAAATATTCCTGCCATCTGACAACTACATCGGATTCATTCCACAACATTTTACCATTCTTGTCCTTCACACTACACACATTCCCTTTCTGTCCTCCTCCCATATCTCTAACATACTTCCAAAACATTCTCTTGTTCCCTTCAAAGTCATTCTGCAGTTTCTCATCTCTCTCTCTCGCCACTCTCTCCTTACTCTCTCTAATCACGTGTGCACATTCTCTCTTACAGTTCTTGTATGTAACCGCACCAACACTGCCATTCAACATTCCCAGATATGCCTTTTTCTTCTTTGCCACCATGTCTGCAACATCCTTATTCCACCGTGCATCGCCTTTCATCCGACCCAAACTGACTTCACCACACACCTCTTTCGCAGAACTCACCAGACAATCCTTTATATGCTTCCACATATTCTCCACATTATCCATACTGTCACTTATTTGACCCAGCCGCTCAGATACAAGACTAATACATGCTTCTCTTCAAGCGCAGATCCTCCACTTTTATTCGTTTTCGTATAGTTTTCACCTTTCTTACTATCCTCCAGCCACCCAGTAGATTCATTCTTGATACAATAGAAAATGGTCAGTCCCAATCTCTGCACCCCTCATCACTCTCGTGTCCACAATTTTACCACGCAGCCTGTTGTCACAAATAATCAAATCAATCATACTCCTCTGATCTCGTGCCTGATTCTCCCAAGTATACATATGGATATCTTTGTGCTTAAAGAAGACGTTTGAGACAAACCTCCAACAGCCGCTCCCCATTGCCATTCACACGCGGATCTCCATATTTTCCTACCAGATCTTCCACCTCATTTTTCTCCAAATCAACCCATCCATTCAAGTCACCTGCCAGAATCACGCGCTCATTGTCACAGCTTTCATTCAAAACCTCATTCACGACAGGCCAGAACTTTTCTTTCTCACTCTCACGCGCAGCATCCACAGGCGCATACACTACAACTATAAGGATTTTATCCTCAAGTTTCATTCTCATCCACAATACTCTTTCATTAACGCACTTGTACTCCGTCATACACTTCTTTGTCCTTTCATTCAGCAGCACATCTACACCAGCTCTTGCCCGTTCACACTCCTCCACCCCAGACCACAGTCCTACAATATCATCCCTCACACTATCAAACCGATAGCCCTTTCTAAACGTCTCACTCACGCACAAGACATCTAGTCTATACTCCCTCATTTCATCCACCAGTTCTCGTTCACTCTCTTTGACACGCCCTCTCACATTCCACACACCCATTCTCCATTCACACCTCCTCCTTCTATCTCGTCGAAAACCTTTTGCCGTTCCAAAAGTCGTTCCATGTTCATCCATCCGGTTTAATTTCTTCTGTGTCCTGAAAATCATAAAGTAAGATTCACCATACTAGTGATCAGCCAGTAGTGGTATAGACCTCTATGGGTCCCAGCCTACCCTCTCCGAGGAGAAGTTTGCCAGAGCCTCGTTAGCCGCCAAGCGCGTTGCCCAGCTCCCACCACGTGGAGGAGAGGTCGGTCTTCGGGGGGAGTTTTTTAAAACCTTCTGGGCTACCCTCGTATATTACACCTTGCAATGGTATCATTAAGTAAGGAGCGCTTAAGGAATTTAGTAGCCCCCTGAATCACCCTTGATGTTAAAATTGTAACGGTACTCTTTTTTTCACAGGTGATTACTCTGTGATGTGAACATAACCCGTTATTAATTCTACTTGCTCACGCTCTAAAGAAATAAAAGGGACCCCTTCTCTAATCAATGTGACCCCGCTAAACAAGTGATCTCTACCCAGGCTCAAAAATGCCAAAAATGATTCAGTGATTCTTTCTACTTATTAATCTCATTTAGTGTCTCACAACCCTCCCAAGCAAAAAAATGCAAGTTACCAAATTTTACCTCTGATAGCTCTTTGCCCTATGAAACTAAATCTTAACTAAAATACTTACGGATTAAATGTATAAATACAATTATGAAATAATCTTCACTCCAAGAATCAGATCGTTTGATCATTTACTTCTTTTATTTAAATAATAATAATAATAAGGAGAGAGAAATTAACTAAAAAATGATTATTATGTAAAAGCAAAAGGATTGATATCTTAATGATAATTAAGCAAATCTCTTAATAAGTTACAAGATATATTACGTTCAAAAGAGCTCATGTAAAAAGATTAATTTCAAATACATAGTTCGAACTTAACCTTTTAAACGCCGGACTATTTTAAACAATGCAAAAGAAATTTTTATTGTTATTTTTCCAGTTCTTGGATAATTTTTACATATAAAAACTATTGTTACAAAGAAAAAAAAATTTAGAAGTATTTTTTAACTGTTCCCAATTGGGAACATTGGCATTTTGAATGAATAAACAAGTATTTCTAAAAATATGGGATATTATTTACTATTAAATGTAGATAATATGTAATATATTCGAAGCATGAACGCAACTGGGTTGTCGATATCGCACCTGAAAACAAGAATATAACTCGTAAAACGATTTTCAAATATGCTGAAAAGAAGAATATAAAAATTTGTTGTTTAATATTACTGAAATATTTTTATATACAGCAATGGCGAAAACTGCATGTAAATTTACGTATTCGATTGCAGCGCTCACACGAATCTTTCCAAACGCGCGCGAAATGAGAATGAAATCCTCGCACGTCTAAATGTTTTAAACTACTGGGTCTATGTTCTTTCCACTGCTAGATCAAAGTTATCATAAACGTCAAGAGAGAAAAACCATTGTTTCAAAGCATTGCCGGGTAAAATCTTTTAAGCATTCCAAGGAGCTTTAGCTCTGACGCAGATGTAATTTTAATATCTCACTTTTACTTCCACTTGGTTTAAATAAACAGTGGAAATACCTTTGATTCTATATGCATTCACGTCATTTTAAAATATAGGCCTAACTTCAATTAGCCATTTTAACAATAAGCCTAATATTAATTAGCCATTTTTTACAATAGGCCTAACTTTAATTAGCCATTTTTAACTATAAGCCTAACATTAATCAGCCATTTTTAACAACAGGCCTAACATTATTTAGTCATTTTAACTGTAGGCCTAACATAAATTAGCCATTTTTAACAATAGGCCTAACATTAATTAGCCAGTTTTAACAATAGGAAACTTGACACTATAATTATTCTGATTTTCAGCGCCACCTAGTATTGACATTTAAAATTATTATATTGTAAAATGGCAGATTCCTTAATAGAAAATGCTGTAAAACAGTCACTAAAAAGGACGTGTGGCGGCATTTATTGCTGCATCCTAGGATGTAATTCGAATAGTTATTCGATACCAAAGATATCGGTTTAATTTGCAAAGTATAAAAAAGAATTCTGAATGGCGAAATAAATGGATTAAAATAATTAGGCAGATAAAGTATAAACTCTTTTTAATACTTACACAAATGCATTAATGGTTTTATACATATTTACATTTTCGATAGTAAGGATAAAATATGGAATTCAAGTAAATACAACAAGATATGTGGAAAACATTTTTACTGTGGCCATCCAATAAGCCATCCAAACAGTGCTGATTACATGCCATCTTTATTCCACAAATCTAAAAATATTTCCAATCAAGCAAATTAAAATCTTTATTTACAATATAAAAGTATAAATTTTACACACTAAATGGTGCAAAATGTAATGCGACTGCAGCGCCCCTGCCAGGTTTCTTAATGCCTATAGGCCTAAGATTAATTAGCCATTTTGAACTATAGGCCTAACATTATTTAGTCATTTTAACTCTAGGCCTAACATAAATCAGCCATTTTTAACAACAGGCCTAACATTATTTAGTCATTTTAACTATAGGCCTAACGTTATTTAGCAATTTTTAACCATCGCCCTAACATTAATTAACACATTTAACAATAGGCCTAACAGCACTGAATTTTAAAATGAAATGAGCACGTGCATCTAGAAAGCTTCATAACGGGCACGTGCTCCAGGCTGCCATCAACAATGCTTAAATGATAAACAAAAAGTAACACTGTATTCACTTATGACTCGTCGGTAGGATTCGATTGATATATTACATGCCCGAAGTTCATATTTTTAACATTAGTGCACGTGCTTGAAGGGGTCCACGAGGGCTCATCAAAAGTTGATATATCGCTGTTAAGTTCTTCCATTTTCACGTTTTCGTGCAAACGATGGCTGGCCAGGCACATAAAGGTACTGATCATGCTTGTATTCTTATATATAGCTTTAGCTAAAGCTCGTAATAAGGGGTCATTGAAGTACTTTTTGGGGGTCATTTTCTCGGACGTAGCATTTCGAAAATCGAAAAGAATGGCATATTCGTCTTGTGCTCGTCATTCCCGTTCGAATGACATATTACATGCCTTATATTGCCAATAAAAAAATTTAATGGTGGGGTTTGGGTCTCAATAGTCACGTGACTGTTAGACCGATTTCGACGACAAACTAATCAGGTGAGCTCAGGAAGGGTCTCTATCGAACAGCGTAAAAAGAACTTGAAAAAGTTAAAGCATTCTCGAGAAATCGTCGGACATACAGACGGACGGACGGACAGACAGACAGACACACAAACAGAGCGAAACCAATATATGCTTTTCAGGATATAATAGTACGCTATTAAATATTTTTGGAAATATGAAATATTTATTCATTACAAAATTATATTACAATATATAAAACATGAATATATGAATAACTGTCATTCATTATATTTTTTAAATTTGCTAAAGTTTTCAATAATTTGCCATCATTTTATCACAGTCCATGATATGCTGGAAAACAATGTTCATTTGTGTTTTTTGTGGGCAACGAGCAATTCTCGTTTCCCTCACAGTCCCAGTAGCTTTTATGTTTTTTTCTGATAATTCCTGTAATAATGTATATGATGTAAACAATTATCAAAATATACTTCATGTTGTTTCACATTTTCAATAACCGATAACATATCATTCACGACTTTGGTTCCTACAGGTCTTGATTTTACGTTTTCCTTTTTACCACTGTAAATTTCCATACTGTAAGGATATCCATTGGATAAATATGTCATCCAAATTTTATATCCAAATCTTATTGGTTTGCCTCTAATGAACATTTTGCATGAATGATGGCCGTAATACGGTACCATTGATTCTTCTATGCTAAGCTTTTTGTGAAAAACTCCAAATTGGCGTACGTTCTTTTATAGCTCGTCATATATAGGTGAAATTTTCCCAAGTTTGTCATTAGGTTGCATATTTGTGTTATCCATTAGATGAAAATATCTCTTCAGTTGTCTGAAACGTCGACTGCTCATAACTGTAGATACTACAGGAATACAAGTATCTTCAGCTGTGCTTTAGGAATATTATGGTAGCCCCCAAACCAAAGAAGTAAAAGAAGTTCAAAAAATTGACCAATGTCGTGTCCATTCACTTCCAAATTCATACCTTTTTGAAGTGCATAAAGTTTTGTCATGCTTGCAAGATATTCTAAATGTTCGAATGGCAACATTTTGGAAAATAACTCAAAGCAGATCAAATCTTCTAAGTAGGGATACTTTTCTTTCGTTTAGATATTTGCCTGTCTATTTTTATCTAAAAAAAATGGCAACATATATTGAATGGCCTATGATTTCACTGAATGAATTTTTATAATAATAATAATAATAAAGTCAATTGGTGAATTTACCTGAAAGCACTTTCAAACACTGCAGAATGAAAGAAGACAAATTAGGCTTACTTTTGTTTTCTTTTTAACATTTATTGCTCAAAAATGTCACCACTTGTATTCCGAAATTTTTTCTAGCTATTCTGAAATTCGGTATTGAAACATTATGGTTGAAGCCAATGTTCCCAAATGGGAACACTAAAGAATAAACTGCTGCAGCTCGCTAATTATTTAGCATACTTATCAGCATACTTATTTAGCATAGTAATAATCACTACACGCATGTAAAATTTTTTAATAAGTTATATTTTTAAAAATTTATTCTGAAGCTAATATTACATTTTGAGAGTTCAAAAAATAATGTAAATTAGTAATATAATTTGATAAATGAACAAAAAATTTTTGCAATTGAAGATAAAATAGAGTAAACAAAAAAAATGTTTAAACATGTGTTCCCAAAATGGTATATTGGCAAATAAAAGGTTAAATTGTGAAGTCTTGTTTCTAGTCAAAAAGCATTTTAATTAACTCAAACTTTAATTCACTCAAGCGTCAGAAATTAATCTTTAGTTCAATGTCGCGATCGATCGATATAAATATCAAATTGAATTTAATTCTGTATTTACTCACATTTCTTGTTCTTTCACCACTCCGAACTCTCCCAGGTTCTGGTTTCACGATGCACAAGTTTTTCACCACTAAAGTTTGCTCATGAGAATGAATTTTACAGATGACGATTATTACTTGCTTCCATTTCGTCATTCCAGTCCCCTTATAGATTATGGTTCGCCGCGTACGTTCTTTTAATTCGAGAGGCACCATCTATAACTCGACTTGAGTTCGTCGGTGCTTTTTGAGTCGTTACTGGAATTCCTACCAACGTCTTGGGTTCGATGCGAGTTCCGTGCCTACTCGTTTCATCGCATCGACGCTAATGCACCTTAGCTGCACTTTTCGTTTAAAATCACCAGAGTTCATATTTGCATCACTCAAATTGTCCACCGAGAACCAGTTCATCATTATAACCTTGGTTTCTAAAACAAAGAGCATCAGAATGTGAACTATCCATACGCGACTCAAATATCTCTATCGGGAGCTTTTTATATTGCTTCCATTACTTTCTGAGTTCGCATTGTTCTCTCTTCCGTCAAAAGCTCTTCTCAAAATTTGCATCAGTGCTCAGTATTCGTACAGTCTAACAATATCACGTTTGTTTCAATTGACAAAACATGCACGATTATCTCCTACTGTAAATATTGTTCAACTTTTTTGGAGAGCTCATTAAGAGCTTCCCTCCATAGGTACCCGGGAGTACACCCCTCTCTCTCTTTTTGTTATATTCATTTTATATTTTCATTTATATTCATCTTTCTCCGCCAATCAGATTTATTCAATATCTCCCGTTTGTCTGATTCTCACATCCCACCCTCGGCATGAACAATAGAGATTTCCGTATCCATGGCAACGCCCTAATCAAGCGCTCGCCAACAATGGTCACGTGTACCGTGGACAACGGGCACCGAAAAGACCGTTCTAATAAGACAAAAAAAAAGAAGAATAAAACAGCGCAAAATAAATAATTATGGTGATTAAAATAATAACTCAAATCGCCAACTAGGAAGATTGGCCCTGTGTGATATACGAGAAAGTCTTGAAAGTGGAATGAATTTTGTATGCTTTTATGGAAGAGAAATAAGCTCAGCCAACGAGAAGCTTTGGCGGTTTGGAAGGAGAATCCTAACCCAAACGTTATCAATTTTGGAAAGGCGCTGGATAGCATGGAAAACTGAAGGCGCGTGTTGACTGAAAGCACTATGCCGCCACCTCTGTCAGCAGAAGTATAGTCGCAATGCTCGGTCATCAATAACAGAGGATGATGGGATATTGGGGGTTAGCCAACTTTTGGTGAGCGCAATCAGATCGTATTCTTCACTGAAAACCTTCTGGAAAATCTATAATGTTTTGGTCCGAAGACCGCGGCAATTTTGATAATAAAAGTGCATTATTAGTTGAAAATATCCGCAGTACATTCCTCCGATACTGCCATAGGGGTGTAATGAGTCGGGGAAATGAAATGGGGAAGAATGGAGTTAATGTTAGTGGGATTCACGTGAATAGTTTCGCCATGAGAGGCATCCGATGAACGTTTATGAGCCTGTGTTACCATTTGCAAGCTGGAAGAGAAAGCGCATGGTACTGCCCAATCGTGGTGTTTGTGTGGTTTCAGATGAGCCTTTATCACTTAAGGAATCGGGCAGCATGATTAGGTTTGGGTTGAGCCTATCCCTAAAAAGTAAAATAAAGCATTGAGAATATTCATAACATTAAAATATTCCCAGTCGTCTAATTATTTAAATTCTAGTAATACAAAATAAGTCTCCTTCAAAAGGCCAGTTTAGCTTAATAAATCTAAAATACAGTATTATAATATTTTAATGTGATGAATATTGTGAATAAAAAAATCATATTGTGCATTTTTACATTCTGTTTGCTCACCATTTAAAAAAAATCCATCTCAGCTATATCATCTGCCAGCCTTCTATTGCCGCCATTTTGTCTGAGTGAGCAGGCCTTGTCTATAGGAGGCCTTGCTGTGGCACAAGTTGCGGGACAGTCCCTTGGACACATTTCTGTCCCCGACACTTGTGCCATAACCGTAGCCAACGAGAAAGACAGGCGTCGGCGCGGAAAAATCATCTGATCATAGTAGTCCGGTTAACAACCTAATCTTCACTGTTTCCAACAAACGAAAAAATATTGATTGTTAAAATCCAAGATGAAAACAATGAAGCTTACATTGTTACTCGGACTAGTATCAACACTACTTAGGGTGCGTTCACTTATTCGTTCGGAGTCATGCTCCGAGTCAATGTGATCACGTGATCAGAGTACTAGCGTCATGGCTCAGAGTCAACCGTAGCCCACGAGAAAGACAGGCCCTGGCCAACGCCTCCTAAAGATAAGGCCTGAGCGCGAAAACGTTAGACATTAGGCGCATTCGGCGGTACTCAGATCTGACTCAGATCTGAGAGAACTGTCACGTGGTATCTGACCGCTTTTCTGAGCGTCTGAGTGACCGTTGCCGAACGCTCCTTTATCTCAGAAAGAAATGGCTTTACTGGCTTTTCAAATATTGAGAAGAAACGGCGGATCTACTAATTTTAGTTTATATGAAATACAAATTAACATCAAATGAGCAACTGGGCATGCATAATATTCATCCCGATAAGAGTTTTCCATAAGGCCAGGAAGGAAAGGGTACACTGGGCATCGCCATGATGAAGCTCTCGCAGCTTCTTTGATAGCTTCGCATCGCAGTGGGAAAAGCTTGCTGAGCATCTGAGCTCAGAATCTGACAGATTCGTTGGTTGCCGAACACGTTTTCTTCTCAGGGGGAAGTAGCAAAGTGCTCGTCGAACGCTGTTCTCTCAGATCTGAGTCAGATCTGAGTGCCACCGAATGCGCCTATTGTTACATCATCATCTGAAGATACGTTTAATCGCATTTCAGCGCTTATTATTGGTAGTAATGCGATTAAACGTAACTTCGGATGATGATGTAACAATGTATGACGTTTTCGCGCTCAGGCCTTATCTTTAGAAGGCGTTGCCCTGGCGCGGAAAAGTCACATGATCATCTTAGTCCGAATAACAATGTAATCTCCATTGTTTCCAACAAACGAAAAATTGCTGATTGTTAAAATCCAAGATGGAAACAATGAAGCTTACATTATTATTCGGACTAAGATGATCATGTGACTTTTCCGCGCCAGGGCCTGTCTTTCTAGTTGGCTTTGGGAGTCAACATAACGACGTAACAATCGAAGACTTTGATCGTTATAATCAGAGATCCTTAATACTAACGAGATATGACAACCATTGTTGTTTGATGTAATGCACAGATTTGTTTGCGCATATGTATTTTATCCTACTACACCAGATGACAGCCTCAATTATGACGTCATTGCGACGTCACGGCCAATTTTATGTCATAAACTATTTTCATTTTACAAATCTGACTTTTAGTTTCGGTTTAATAACGGAAGTGTTAGACCAAGAACACATATCATTTATTCCTGGATAGGCTTAGAAATGCAAGCTGAATTTAAAAATGGCCAGAAATCAACGATGTGCCGCGAGATATTGCTTAAACAACATGCTTTGTATTGTTCAAAGTCTATCAGCACAAAAACACTAAATTCTTAAAAAAATTCTACATTTAGTGTAGTGGATATCTGTTGTTCATTTTAAAAGTTTGTTGGTTTCTTTTTAATTTTCAATTTAAAATATTCCAAATGTAAAAATGAAGTTAAATTATTTCAGAGATTTCTATATTTTAGTTTTATATATATAATAAAAACTATAAGAAATAATAACTTTATATAATTTTAAGTTTATAAAATAATTTCATCATTAATTTTATTACTTCTCTGTATATGTGTATTACATAATTCACTTCATTTCTAAAATGAATATGCTTGTAAATAATGTGTATTTATTAATTTTTAATTGCATTTTATTCATTTATTTACTATTTATTAATATTTATTCTGAAATATTGTTAATTTTTGATTGTATTTTATTAATTTCTTTATTAAATGTATCTATTTTATTTCCTAAGATAGATGGCTTTCTTATTTAATCTAACAATAACACGAATAAATTTCCAATATTTTTTTTATTAATTCAATTCTTTATTTCAATGCCAACATTAAATAGATCAAAATTGAAAGTAAAGGGTTTATGAATGCAATTTACGTCACTAAGCTATAAATTGCGAAAAGAAGTGACGTCATTTGTGCATGTTACGTAATGACGTCAGTTTCCCTCTGGTCATAGCCAACTAAAAATACCCTCTGGTGTAGTAGGAAAAAGCAAAAGTATCGTTCAGATATCGTTTCTTGCTATCACGAAATTACAAAGGCAACAATGGAAAATGTGTTATGTCATATCTCGTTAGTATTAAGGATCTCTGGTTATAATCATTTGTGTGCAGTATTGCCAATTTAGCCTTTTTTTTTCATGCGCTTGTCTTTTGCTGGACATTTTTAATAAAAATTAAACAATGCACAGCAACCATCTGGCATTCATTTACAAGTCTTCAATTCTCTTCAAAAACTCTCATCATTATTCATTGGTGAACTTGTTATTATTTATTCTTATTATTTGTTATTTTATCTTCTCCATTTATAAATGAGTATAGAATCATTCATTAATAAATAAACATATTATACGACTTCGTAAATTAATGTATCATGCACTAAATAACGAAAATGAGCTTTTAAATTGGACATATCCCTGCTAAATTGGCAACACTGCTTGTGAACGATTCAAGATATTTTTCCCCCTCTTCGCAACCTCCGGAGGCATCAGAAAAGCATGAGCAGTGCCCATGGCACTTTTGGTTATGGGGAACCTTAACATTAAGTTATTTTTTTATTAACAGGAATAAACAATAACATTTTTTATTTTTTATTATTTTTATAAAAACAAAGTTCTGGTCATAATTGTAATTTTAATTTATTATCACAGAGGCTAGGGTGGCCTCATGCGTAAAGATGGAACTGAGATTGAGCATATAAAAATTAATAATTATGCTGAAGAAATTGCCTTGAATCAAATTTTCGATCAATTTAAGCAAAATTTTCGTTTGTATCGTGCCAAGCCTACAACATGGAAGGCTAACCAATTATGGTAAGCTATGATCGTGCACTTTCGAAAGATAGAGGCGGCCATGTTGATAGTTAAACAACGTATGCGCCAGCTTGAAGAAATAAAGTCTTCTCTTGTTTGTGTTAACAAAATTAATCATCGTTGAAGTCGCAACTTTGTTGACACTCTTCATTGTTGCGTCGTCTTTCTCATTAAATTTTTTGACTCCGATGACTCCAGCTTGAAACAATGCCACCTAAAAAACAAAGCCTTCTCACTGCCTGTGGACTGCGTCATCAAACCAGGGCTGACAATCCAACTTTCATTGTTTACAACAAACGAAAAAACGCTGATTACATCGGGTGCTTTTTCGTTTGTTGTAAACAATGAAAGTTGAATTGTCAGCCCAGGTGTGATGACGCAGTGACCAGGCTTTGTTTTTTAGGTGGCGTTGCTTGAAAGCAGGAGTTAAGGGAGTTAACCCGAGTCGCGCTCCAAGCGAATAAAGAGACACTCCGAAAGACTCCAAGCGTACCCTGATGTTGGAGGTCAATGGAGTTAACTCCGAGCGAATAAAGAAACGGAGACCAAATGACTCGGAGCAAATAAAGAAACGGAATCCGAATGACTCAGAGTCACGGGAGTCACTCGGAGTGACTCCAAGTGAATAAGTGAACGCACTCCTAGACAGAAGGCCTGCGCACAGAAACGTCATGCATTGTTACATCATTATCAGACGGCCTGTAGCAACACCTCCTAGAAAGAAAGCTTCACAACTGAAAAGTCATGCATTGTTACATCATCATAAGTCGACCGAATTTAAGGCTTGTTATTGGTAGAAATACAGGGTGATTCAGTCAATTTCTGGCCATTTCACTCGAATGACGTGCATTAGGGATAAACAATTGAAAGAATATGAGAGCCATATCGAATTTCTAAATAGTTGGAGTTTTTATTGTTGCAACGGCGCTGCATGAAAATCGTATTGTTGAAAAATGGCGCCCGCTTTATCAACAGAGCAGAAATGCAAGGTTGTCGAATGCTATTTCGAGACAAAATCGCCTGTAACCGTGCAAAGAAAGTTCCGGAAGGAGTATAAGTGTCGACACGCACCAGGCAGGCAAGCAATCATGATTTTGCCAAGCAATTTCGTGCCACTGGATGTGTTAAAGGCCAGAAAAAAGGCGGGAGCGAAGCTCGTGTTCGAACGGCCGAAGTTGTCGAAAATGTTCCCACAAGGTTGGTCGATTCCACTACCAAAAAGTCTGTTCGCCGCCTATCCATTGAAGAAGAACTGTCGTATACCACGACGTGGCGAATTTTGAGAAAGGATTTACACCTGTTCCCATATAAGATCCATGTTTATCAGGAGTTAACAGACACTGGAAGACAGAAGCGACAACAATTTGCGATGGAGTTTGGAGCAGAAATGGAAGCCAATCAGTACATTGTGGACAACCTGTGGGTGTCAGATGAGGCCTGCTTCTATCTGTCAGGTGACGTTAATAAACACAACGTTCGTTTTTGGGGTTCCCAGCACCCTCATGAGATCCATAATCACCTCTTCATCCACGAAAGGTTATGGCTTGGTGCGCGATTTCCAAAAGAGGCATCATTGGTCCGTTCTTTTTTGAGGACACCGTAACGTCACAGGTTTACCTTAACATGTTGGAAACCTTCTTCATCCCCGAGCTGCGAAGGAGGCGTATACCGCTTCGACATCAATGGTTTCAACAGGATGGGGCTAGGCCTCACACCACTAATGAAGTGCTAGACTTTCTCAATCAGAAATTCGGAAATCGTGTCATTTCAAACAGGTTTCCAGATCGATTCGGGGGTGGCTTTCTTTGGCCCCCTACGAGTCCTTACCTAAACCCATGTGATTTTTATCTCTGGGAGTTCTTTAAAGACAGTTTGTTCACTACAGCACCAAGAACCCTAGACCAGCTGCGACAAAGCATCGTCGACTGCTGCACCCTTGTGGATGCAGAAATCCTGGATAGAGTTATGAACAATTTCACTATTCGGCTGCGAGCAGTTCACAACGTTCGTGGTGGCCACATTGAGCATATCATCAAGACTTTTCCACGGGAATAAAAACTCCGAACTGCATAAAATATCATACTGAAATGCTAAGTTTGTAAACATTTTTGGGTCAATAAATCATAGTACTGAAATGGTCAGAAATTGACTGCATCACCCTGTACGTTCAATAATGGTCGAATTATGATGATGTAACAATGCATGACGTTTCAGTTGTTTGGCTTTCTTTCTAGGAGATGTTTCCCGTAGCCGACGAAAAAGACAAGCCAGAGCCGTGACCACCGAGAGAGAAGGCCTCCGCAATGAAACTGAATACATTGTTACATCATCATAGATAGTGCATTGTTATTCGTATTTCTACCAATAATAAACTCTGAATTTGCACTATCTGATGCAACATAACAATGGCGCGGAAAAGTCATCTGATCAACAATGTAATCATCATTGTTTCCATCTTGGATTTTAAGAATCAGTATTTTTTTCGTTTGTTGAAAACAATAAAGGTTGGATTGTTGATCAGCCTACCATGGTCAGGTGACTTTTCCGCGCCAGGGCCTGTCTTTTTCGTAGGCTACGCAAACGGCCAAATTTACGGCTTATTATTGGTAGAAATACGATTAACAATAGCCACTTTAGTGTGAATTAACAATGTATGCCGTTTCTGTGCGCAGGCCTTCTGTCTATACCCTGTCTCAGCTTTAGTTGAGAGTGACCTCACGAATGAAGCGGTTATAGTTCATCCACATGAAGAAATAGTTCGAATAATTTTCTATAAAAAGTTCAAAATACTTTCTGCAATCATATTTCATATTTTTCTTCTCGACATAATAAAATATCGGCGGATCAAAAAAGCCATTTCATGAAATTAAAAATAAATAAATAAATAAATAAAAACCCTAATTAAAACGAAGTTGGTCTTTAGTCGAGATAAAATGAAAATGGCGACGTCTTGTTCCTACGTGAAGAACGTAACGTGAAAGAGATGTGTCAGAAATGAAAGATGATCGAGTTTCTACGAAGAGGATTAAAATATTTTAAACATTAACTTTAAAAAATGATATCGGACAGATACCATTCGACCAATCTACTTCGAGAAGCCACGTGATTATAGGACTGTCTAGCATAGTACAAGTCTAACGGTGGAAGGATACGATGCTGTGCGCTACGCCCGGTAAAGGACGTCGTTCCGTGTCGTCACTCTCAACTGAAGCTGAAAAAAGTAATTCCCAAGGAGGGTCGCCACACACAACAGCATAGAAATAACATAGAAAGAGCGAACCGAAAAGAAGCAAATTATATACAATTGTCAGTATTACAATTAAATACTGCGTTAGTATTATTGTTAACAAAGGTTGTCAGCATTATTATTAAATACTTTGTTATCAGAGTGTCTAACAAAACGATTTTGTAAATTTACTGACATTTCCTTGTTGTCCACGTAATTTTCCCTCACCACCGGCAGCAAAATAAATCTATCTTTCTAAAATACTAACAGAAGCCATGTGAAAATATTTTCGCACGAAAAGTCGTATTATTTTATTTTTTTCGGACTGGTTATTATTTTTCACCAGAACCCTCCAGTACCGTGACCACCGAGAGAGAAGGCCTCCGCATTGAAATTTAATACATTGTTACATCTTCATAGATAGTGCTAATTCAGGGCTTATTATTGGTTGAAATACGAATAACAATGCACTATCTATGATGATGTAACAATGTATTACGTTTCATCGCAGAGGCCTTCTCTCTCGGTGGACACGCCAGTACTATGTTTGCTTTTATCGTTCAGCGATCTCTAATCATACTGGTATTGAATTTCGTAAAATCCTTTCTTAATGAGTCTCAACGTTATAAAATACGCCCTATAAAATAAAACTACAGACTAAATTTCATATAAATAGCTTCAACGGTTCGGCGATGATGAATCAGTCTGGACATGTTATTTTATATACAGATTATTGACACAATTATCGCTCCTATTTCGCTTTTTTTTTTGCTGATTTTGTAAAATTCCCTGTTTTTTTAATATACGATTTTGTAAAAGCAGGTGAAAACTGTTGAACTTTTATGAGGAAAATGTCTGCATAGACAACTACTGGACTGCAAAAATTGAATATAAGATTCCAGAATTATTCCTCTGAATGTAAATTCCATAGGCTGAAATATTTGTTGATTAAACAGACGACGCAGCTCTACGTGCTCTCTGCTTAGCTTTATCCTCCTTTGGCCGCCATAATACGATCCGCGACACTAGCGCCACTCAAAACAAAAGTGGCACCCGCGATCGACAATAGGTGGTGCTGCCTCTACTCGTTTGCCTTTAGCTTGAGCGCGAAAACGTCATACATTGTTACATCACCTGGGATAGGGTATTGTTAATCATATTTCTACCAATAATAATCCCGAAATTGTCCCTACCGTAGGTGATGTAACAATGTATGATTTTTTCGTGAGCAGGCTTTCTCTCTAGGCGGTATTGCTAGCATGGTCAGGTGACTTTTCCGCGCCGGGGCTTGTCTTTCTCGTTGGCTACGTGCCACAACTTGATGCATACAGTTTCCATTTCAACAAATTTCGGGCACATGTGCCAACACATGATGCACAACATGTTGCGGGACAAATTTGTAGTAATGGAAACTAGGCTTAAAGCGTCATATCTATACAGACAAGAGAGTTTTATTCTTCCATTTATACTAATTACCCACATGATTTGGTTTCAGTTGGTGGCAATTCGACCTTTTTGAGGTTCGTTTTAGTTCGATTAGGTTAGGATAGAAGAGAGGCCAACGGGAGAGGACCATGCATAGTGATCCTAGACGTTTTGACTCTAGGATGAACGACTGAATGGGTGGGTAATTAGATTCATTAGTATTAGTGAGCAACGGAAGATAATTTTATTCGTGGGGATTAATGGCTAAGAATATTCTCTTTACCCATGTGAGAGTAACTTCCAGAAATCGAAGATATTAGCAAGAAGTGCATTTAGTTTTCACTTTATACAGGGTGAATACAAAAGTCTGAACCCCCCTTTTATTTTTTGAACCGAAGCAGATATGTCAATTTTCATGAATCCAATGAATAGGAAGTTGTGGGTGGCCTATCCCAAATATGAAAATTAGGACACATTCAAAATTTATCTCAAAAACCGTAAGGGATAGAGAAAAAAAACCAATTGCAAACTTGTTCAGCATAAAAAAACAAACAAAACAAAAAAAATCATCCAAATCGGACCAAGCAATCACCCACAATCACGTGGTGAACTGTTTGTAGCTTACAAACAGTCACACTGCACAAGGAAAACTGAATGTTGATATTTCCACCATGTAAAGCATGCAAATCAAAAAATTAACATAAATTACCAAACTCACATTCACTTTCATGCGGAAAAGCAAATAAAAGGCATGTTTCAGCACACAGAAGACAGAACAATTCCAGGATGGCAAGCTACACTGTTCCGGAAATTGTCAACATGATCTTCTGCTTCGGATTGTGATTGTGGGTGATTGGTTGGTCCGATTTGGATGATTTTTGTTTTCGGTTCAAAAAATAAAAGGGGGGGGGGGTTCAGCCTTTGTATTCACCCTGTATAGTTCGATGATTATATTACATTGACAGTAGATAGTCAATTTTTATTTAGCTATTTAAATTTTGTTGAGGATAGCTTCTCAGCCCATGTTGAATTTCCGGTATTTAAATTTTATTTCTTGTGGATTAGAGGTTTTCCCTTTTTGGTGTTCCAGATATGAGCACCATTTTTATTCGATAAATGTATTTGGTTTTATTATGAACAGTGGTATTTCCAGAGGGTACTCGTAAGTCTTTAGCTTCTTGAAAAACAGCAAGGAACGTGAGATTTTCAAGAAGCTAACATAATGAACATAGTCACCTTTGTGTACAATGCACTCTGTGATAACGACGTCGCAACTTTTTAAACCAGACTTCTCCAGCAAAGGTGCCACCTTTAAGATATGAAATTTTGTCGCTTTCCGAATGTTATTCTGAGATTTGGGAACAAATAGCAATCAGAATAAGTAAGATCAGGGGGAATAAGATGGATATTTTAAGACTTCGTAGCAACTTATTTTGTCTCTATTAGGATCGAAACATGCAGAACGATTTTTGCAGCGATATCTGAAAAGCGAGCTAAAGATTTCTCTCTTGTTCACTACATGTGAGATCAGGCATAGCAAGAAATACAGCGACTCTCTGTGGCGAAACGAGAAAGTCACATGTTGCTCGTATCTATTCCAGTTTGATTTTCTCGCTGTCGCTCGTTTTTTTCCGTACTTTGCACATGCGTGAGAGACGAATCGTGTCCCGCTGCGCGAGAGAGTTGGAGAGAAATGATGAGAGAAATTTCTCGCTCGCTAAACTTGTCGCTGACATAATCGCTCTGCACGTTTCGACCTTGAGGCGTTAACTGTGAGTAACGGACGAAGCTGCTCTTTTCCTCAAATACATTTCAAATAACATGCTTTTTAAAAAGTCCATTTGCACGTTTTCTAATTGCATTCGAAATTTGGCTAAAAACTCCCCATGGCACCCCGCTCTTATACAGCAAAAAATGAGCAAAGGACCTTAATTTGAATATATTTTGCCAATAAATTGGGGTCACAAATAAATCTTTGACAAAGAAACAAAAATTTCAAAATTGTATGTGGGATGCTGGTGTGGCCGATGTTGGCTCCTGACCCGGCCCTTGGCCAGCACAGTGGCAAAAGAGGGTTTGGACTGATGAACATTGCCTCCAGTGGTACCCTGCTGCTCTGGGGAGTGATCCATACCATACATGTGAGATAGATAATGGTAATTTATGTTCATGATATAAATTCCTGCCCAAACACTTTCTTCGGTATTAATGTTTGGGCACAGATCCTTCATCATCATTATCATCGGACCAAATTTTCTTAAACGAATGTTTAAACGGCGGTGTGTATGAAATCTTACAAGTTTTGCCAGAGATGCTTGAGGAGGTTCCGTAGGCTTCCCGAAGAATCATGTGGTTCCAACATGCCGGAGCATCAGCTCACTTCAGTACACCTATACGATATCACTTAGGAAGAGACTCCAAGTTCCCCGACTCGCCGAATTTGATAAAAAAAAATACTGTACGATTAGCTTTTACCCAATTAAATACCCATGCAAAGTCATTCGATGACTTCTCAAAAATTTCCAACAAAAAAAAAAAAATTCATAAAATTTACCACCAATGTATACAGTTTATATTAGAATCCTACTCTACGAGGGGCGATTGATAAATAAGGTCTTCATGGCTGTAACTTTTTTATTTGTTAACCGATTTTCAAAATTCTTTTTGTATCTTATACTCACATTTGCCCTCTATGTAATGCACTATTCACTTTTCGACATAGTCCCCATTCCTTTCCAAGCATTGCGCCAACGCGTGACTAGTTGTTGAGGAATTCCGGAGTTGTTGTCGACACCAGGATTGAATAGCAGCGTTTACCTCGCCGTCAGAACCAACTCATGACTCTTAAGGGGCTCTTTCTTCTTTGGGAAGTGGTGAAAGTCGCAATGTGCAAAGTCTTTCATTTTTCAACTGCAATTTTTCATCTTTGAACTGTAGGCGCTGCAACGCCTCTGGTGTGTGGTGACTCGTGTGCGGGCGAACGTTATCGTACTCCAGAAGAGGGTCCAAAGCTGCCATTCAATCCTCGTGTCGACAACAACTCCGGAATTCCTCTCCGACGGGTTCACCCAACTAGTAACGCGTTGGTGCAATGTGTGGAAAGGGATGGGGACTATGTCGAAAAGTGAATAGTGCATTACATAGAGGACAAATGTGAGTATAAGATACAATAAGAATTTTGAAAATCGGTTAACAAATAAAAAAGTTACAGCCATGGAGACCTTACTTATCAATCGCCCCTCGTATAATTTATTCGAGTATTTATAAACTTCACACACTGAAATAAACTTTATGAATTTTTTCCTCGGAAAATTTTGAGAAGTGCATCGAATGGTTTTGCATGGGTATTTAATTGTGCGAAAGCTTTCACGTAGAATTTTTTTTAATAGGCAATATATTCCTTGATTGATGGATTGGTCGACAAGAATCCTTTGCTTGGCCATCTCTATCACCAGCGGACCTAAACTCTTTAGGTTTCTTCTTCTGGGGACATCTGAAGAACGTGGATTCGGAAGAGGAGCTGGTAGCGCGAATTATGGCTGCAAGTGAGCACGTAAGAAACATTGCAGAGATTTTTGGCCGTGTCAGAAATTCAATGACAAGACGCTATGAGACATGCACAGCTGCTCATGGTCAACAGTTTGCACACCTTTTGTAATTTTACAAATTTGAAATTTTGTCAACAGTTTGCAATAATGTTGGGATCATCAGTATCAAGTTTTTTGATATCTCCGTTTTCTGGAAATACATTAAGGAGAGAAAATATTATGAGGAAGCCTTAGACATCCGTTGTATGTCTGTTTGGCACTTTTTTATGTATCAAGAATTCATTTGCAACCCCTAGTTTATTGGCAAAATATTTTCAAAATAAGATCCTCTACCATCCTATTACGCAAGTTTTTAAAATGATAATCTTGATGCCATTCATTATCATTCATATATAGTCTGTTCTACACAGTATAGGAGAATATTTCAAGTAACAACATTTGGGCCCACCAACGAATTAAAGAAAAGCGTAAATCTTTCCTTGTGTAACTTTTTTTTTTATTTTAAAAACGTTCAAATACCAATATATCACTGTTCTACAAATTCATCCTGATAATTTACCAAAAAGTTTAATATTTTATACACTAAATAAAATAACCAATTTCAATAATTTTAACTTTTTAAATATCAATTATAACGTACATTATTTTTAAAATCTTACTTATTTTACTTTAGCGTTCTGCACAGACATTTGGTGAAAATATTTTTACTTTCATTAATAATCTGATTAATCATATTTACAAAACAAAAAATTTAATAATGCCTTTTTATTTCATGTGAATCCAATTTATCCCTTCCCATATAACCAATACATGTGAAAGCAAAGTAAAATAAATTAGAATAATTTTTCACTTTCGTCTTTTTTTTTTTATACATATTTAAGCAATTTCTTAAAAGTAGTGTAGGTCTATATGTATATATTTTTTGAATATTTCATCTTTTTTTTTTAATATAAAAATAGAAAACATTTCACAACGTCAATTCAAATCGCTGTGATAATTTTATTTCATTTGCTTTCAGCAATAAGTGAATAACCATGTTAGACTTTTTTTCTTCCTTAATTCATTATTTTCCTTTAAATGAAAAGGAAAACAAATTAAAAAGTAATTAAAATGATATAAAGGATGCAAACTTGATTTTTTTTTCTTTCAGATTTTCTCTTCATAGCATAAACGGCTGTGAGCTAAGCTCAAAAAGAATAGACAATACAAAATACTTCAAAAATATTCACAACCTTTATAATACTTGCTACTTTTATATCAGAACTTTGAATGAATTGATAGTTAATCTTTCAGAAAATTCTTAAATGATAAAATAATGATCTTTAGCAGGTACATCAATGAACGAACAATCGCATTAAAAAGGGTCAAATCGAAACAAGTTTCTTTAAGACATTTTTGACCACCTGAGCTAAAATATAGCTGCAATAAAAACCAAAAATTAACACAGACACGGATGATCGATAAAAAAGAGAAGTTAATTTTTACCCAATTATAAAATTTTATTTCTATTTAGTTATATTTATTTTTTAAATCTTTACAGCAAACATGCTTCAATGAAAAATGGATTAAATGCCTAGGAAATGAAATTTTACGATTAAGTTAAAAAAAAAAAAAAAAATAAAAAAAAAATTAAAAAAAAACTTTTTATACAAAATTGTTAAAAATGAATGGGTTCCTTACAGAGGTATATAAAGGAAAATTTTAATAAGTACATAGATCCTTGGATCTTCAGAAATGTCATTAATCAATGTGATCAATAAGTACAAAAATTTAAAACTTAAGGATAGCCGTACATTTCCAATAATGAAAAAATACATTATTTTCAGAAACAAGAGCATAAAAAAAATAACATTATTAAGATAAAATGATCATAGACTGAACTTTCAATGAAACTTTAATCATGTCTTTTATAATATGGTCAAGTTCTAACAAATACTGATGCACGCATAATTAAAACAAATAAGAAATAAACACCACGTTTAATAAATATCAGATTTAGAAGTCATGAATTTTTAGAAGGGTAAACTATGCCATACTTTCAGCATTCAGGTCAACTATTTAAGAGATTTTTTTTTTCATAGTTATATAAAAACATCAAAACAATATATACCTCAAGTCTACGAAGAAGACAAGGCAGTTCAATTCTTCATTTATTTTCCACTGACAAACAAGATAATATTTTAGAGATTTAGTTACGGAAACCCAGCTTTTTTTTTCTTTTAAGGTGGAACAACTGAACCATCATTTATCGTTAGTCATAGCTTGCTCAGACATTCAAACTACTCATCTCTTCATTTAAAATAATCTAATTTTGCATCTTCATCAATGAAAGCACAACCAAACAATAATAAAATATCAGCACCAATGAAAACTTCTAAATGAAGCTAGAAACTTAATGAAATGAAAGTAAGAAATCAAGTGTTCTTAATAAACACAAATAATAATAGCCAAGTGGGAAGTTTTGTTAAATTACATTAGATTACATTGAATGCTTTTAAAAATAAATTTTATTTTGATGACTGATTCCAATAAAAAATAAAGTATTTAATCTTTTTAGCCATAACGATTAAAATTTTCTCAACTTTTTGAAAACTTTTATAGTCATTAATCAAATCAGTCTGATCTTAGATCAAATAGCAGCTCTGGTGTAAAAAAATATTCTCAACTCAACCCTTTTTTGCAAGTTTTGGTATCACTGCAGCACTTTGTGAATAAATACACAGTACAATAAATACAGGCCTTAATTAAAAACTTTCCTGTCAATGTCAATTACCTAACATTGAAAATTACTTTCAATCAGTCTCCAACAAATTAGGCATTCTATTTCACTAACTTAAAAAGGTATACAAATACAATCTTTTTTTTTTTTTTTTCCTTTTTTTGTGCATGATTAAAGTTTTTTTTTTTGTGTATTTTTTTTAAAGTTTCATAAAAAATTAAAAATAAACTATTTTCAAGCATTCGAGAGTAAGCAGAACAAAATAAATGATAACACATCCACATCTCATACATACACATTTAACTCTAAATATTAATGAAAAACCAAAACTATCAATACAAATTTTTGATAAATTATAAATAAAAAGTTAATTATAATTTTTGTTTTTCTTTTTTTTTTCCTTTTCTTCTTTTTTTACTATTTGTCTCCAGGAGTGGAAAATAAATATTTACATAAATCCACTCAATAAGAAAACTGAGAAAATTATTTACATGTCTGAGACATTTAGAAATAGAAAAAAAAAATTATTGTCCAATCTTGATGTTGTAAAGGTGCAATATTCTTTTTTCAGAAAAAAAAAAAAAATCAGAGTTAATAAAGCAAGCCTTTAAGTAATTAAAAAATAAAAATAAAAATTCTTCCTATTTAAGCTTCAACGAATATGAATATTTATATATTGTGTGTGTTTATATATAATTGAATCCAGTTTTGTTTTTTGTAAATGAAGGAGGAAATCATTATTTGATGTGAAACAAACAAGAGGTTAATTAAAAATAAAATAAAATAAAATAAATAAAATAAAATAAAATAAAATAAAATAAAATAAACTAGAGATCCGTCTTAATTTAATTAGCTTATGCAGTAAATAAAATTACCACAAGAAATATCCATGTGCAAGTAGGAAATAAAAACAGCCATTTAACAAAATGTAAATCGTTAGATTCAGGGTCAAAGTCTGTAATAATTATATGAAAAAAAAAAGTATTTACAGCAATGAGGAAAAACAATTGAAATTTAGAGGGAAGGATGAGAGGAATGATCAAGTAATTTATTAACAATAAAATAAATTAAAGATATATCTCCAATTTGAAAAAGCACCATTACAAATATACTGATGCCTTTTCAAATGACAGTAACTCCTATTCCTTTCTCAAAAATGTCAGAAAGGCAAAGGAATGACTTGTTTCTTCTTAGCCAATGAATAATCAGGAAAAAATTAAAAATGTACAAATAAAATGACAATTTGCCAACCAATTATTTAAAATAATTAGTTTCATTATAATTTCAAAAAACTTCATTATTTTTCGACATTATAAAAAGATATTCTTTATTTCTAAATTTTTATTTTTATCCTTTTTTTTGAGCAGAAAACAGTTTCATTACAGACAATAATATATTAAATGTTAAACAAGTTTTTTGTGAAAAGAGGAAAGGGGGAAGAAGCAAGTTATTAGGCATTTAAAGCAACCAAAGAAGTCTCAAAACCTTGACAGGATTCCAAAACTTTAAAGCTTCCTGTTAATGTAACCTTCAATCTGTTGGTTCATCCTTTTTCTTGGCCTTGGCACCTGCTAGAGGATCCAGCTCAAGGCTGGAGGTGCCATTTTGTGGAACCAGCATGACATTGCCATTGGATGCTTGCTGCAAGGAGTACTCATATGTTGAATAAGGATGACCATCTGGATCGCGAAGAGCCTATAAACATTCAAGAAATACTCAATTCAGAAAACAATGCATAATTCAACATTAGAATCTTTTTTTTAAAACCAGAATATTGATCCTATAAAATGAATGAATTACAGCTATTTTCTCATATTTAAATAATAGTGTATTAAACAACAACCTGAAAATATATTTAAAATTTATTTTTAATTCTATTTCAGGCCCATAACATTAATGAATACTGTATGGATAACAGATGAGTATGTAAGGACAGTATACATCAATATAAATAAATGAAAATAAAATTATAAAGAAAATTAAAAGATACATTAAAAATTTAATAAAGCCTGAGAACTTTGAGGTTAAATTGAACATAGATGTTAAACTTTATGATGGCACAAGAAAAATTTATAACAATCTAGTTAATATAAGAAAGCCATTGAAAATGCTGAAAAATCAAGCATCCAATCAATATGTGATGTGCCATTTGCTTTATAATTTTGGTTCAGTAATGTTATGAATACCTTTTAAAAAGAAAATTTTTAACAATGACAATTTTTAACAATTTTTATGTTAAACTGATGAATTAAAGAAATAATTTTTAACGATAATATTGATAATTCTGTCCCAAATTTTGTCACTTTTATAGAGGGGCAGCAATGACGTTAAAGTGATAACTACTCCCTCTATCCATGAAATCAAAAGCATTTGGAGTGACAAAATGAGTGGCGGTTGTATGCTTTTGAGTAAGCTTAGCGTGTTTTTCTCTATTAAAAAAACAAAGAATCGGTGATTTTTTTCTTCTGAAATTAATAAAATCATATTCGTGGTCTCAGTATGTTGTATCGCTATAGTGAATATGAATTTGGTAGGTTTAACTTTAAAAAATACTTAAATTTATTGACTTTTAGCTAATCATTTCGAAGATTTTGCTGCTACAATGTATTAGGACAAGAACAGATGAAGGGGGATTACTAGGAACATTTCTGTAGGTAGGGTCGGGACAAGTGTTATTGTTATTATTATTTATTTAACACACAACTGAGTAAAATGATAATCCTTTATATAAAATCAGCGACGGTGGATGTTGTCACAACAAAGAAAAAATCTAACAATGGGTTATCTAACAATCAGTTATTTCCCGATTATACAAACGGGTGGGTTCACTTCTAGTTAGTTAGACATATCTGCAGAATACAATTAACAATAAGTAAATTTAACATTTACAGGAATCCAATATAATTAAAAACTTTTAACTCAAAAGGCTGAAACATAAACCACTTTTCAATTAAAAAACTTAAAATAAATAACAATAATTATTATAAACAGTACAAATAATGGATAATTACAATTACAAATATGATAAATTGTTTAAAACCAACATTAAGAATCAACTATTTCTCTGCTCATTTAAAATAAACACATAAATTATGGTTAACATGTCTGCAACCTTTTAATGTGCACATATGTGATTTTCAATTAAAAATTTAATTTAGTAAATTATCAGGTAATTTATTCCACACACAAAAGTGGAGTTTATTTTAAATTTTGTGGTGATTTTTGTAATATAAATAGATTTCTTGTAGGTGCTCTACAATTTGAACCCGTTTAAAAATATTGTAAAATATATTTTAATGGGTGATTTGTAAATTGCAATATAATAACTATCTCACACAATCTATATAACAAGATTACTAAAATTTAACATTTCATGATGTTCAAAAAATGAGTGACTGTTCTTGAAATGAATACCTTCTGATAATGCTGTTTGGATCACACTGTGATGTGATGATCAAAATTGAAAATTACTCACTATTTGTCAATTTGTGACTGATCAGCAGTTAAGTGCATTATATAGCTCAGTTGATGAAGCAAAAGCTTCGAAACACTTAAGCTAAAAGTCAATAAATTTACGTATTGTTTAAAAGTACGTCTATTTCATTCAAATTAATAAATGGTTAAAAGCTGCGTGGCATGGGAAAGCCAAAGCAGATTTAAAAAGGGCTCAGGTATGTAGTCTTATTCGTTTCCAAGCAAGGACAAAAAAACGAAGGTGAAACTGGATCAAAACTCTCGGGTGAAAAGGGTGGAAGCCGAACAAATATGGAATGCTCCTCAAACAGAAACAGAGATTCCATTATTTTCTAACTTTAGCTGATTATCATGCTTTAAATTGTCACTTAAAATTTCATAATCACATTCATTATAATTCAGGCTGTTTTAAAGCATAGACCAGACCATGACAACACCAAATCCACATGTAATGCATATGTAATCGAGGTTGTTTTGCCACTCGCTGGGACACGTGATGCCACCATGACTTCAGTTGATGAGATCGGTGCTGCCCCTCTCTACGTTTTTACTTTTATTACTGGCAATACTTATTACTTGCTGAATATTCTAATAATAAGTGGTTTGGTAATCCTCAATTCTAACATCTGGAGGTATGTATGGAAAAATTCTTCCTTGATCCATTTTACAGTTACTATCATTAATAAATACACATGAAATAAATTATAAATTAACATAATAACAGATTTCTGGCTTCAAAATTAGGATAGGCAGAATTTCACTATGAATATAAAAAAAGCATTGTTATTTCAGTGAATTCTAAATCTTCTTATCTTATTTGTGTTTTATTTAAATTTCACACACAATTAAAAAAAAAAAAAAAATTTTTTTTACTGCCAGTGCTCATAAGCTTACCATAACTTCTGATAAATTAAATTTAGTACCAAAGTTCAGATCTAAACCTTCTCAACCTTAAACTCCTTATTTCAATAAAGTGCATTTTTCAAAGTACAATAAACGTAAGTGCTTGTTCATGACTTTTATACATCATTTCTCTACTTATATTAATGAATAATTACAAGTACTATGTCCCAGTTATCGATACCTTTATTCTACTAGCCTGTATGGACAAACAGCATGTCCTGGCTGAAAGAGAGCCCCAATTATATTTAAAATAGTTAACTAGAGATAAGCTAAATAGATGTATAGTCTATTCATTCAAAATTATTCTATTTAAGATCATAGTATAGGATCAGTATTGGAGTATAAATCAATAAATAAAATACGAACTAGTCTTGAATTACGCAATACGAAAAAATTTATTAAACATGCCAACATGATTCGACAATTACCATCATCAACTGGCCTGTATAATGATAATGATAGAACTGATAATGAAGAACTGAGTAAATTTTTTGAAACAGCTGGGATTGACACTGACTAATCACCAAAATGTAACTCCTGATTGATCAATGTCAATCCCAACTGATTCAAAAAACATACAAAACTTCATTGTTCTTTCAGCCCAGTTGACAACTGTAATTGTCGAAATGCGATAACAAATTTAATAAAAAAATTTATACTGCTTACATTAAAACCAGTTTGTACTTAAACTTACTTGGAAGACATGCCGATATAACTGAGTAAATTTATCTTTGAGACGTTGTCTTTCTATCATCATATTTTGATGATCACGCATTAAAGTATCTTTCACTTCTTGTAAATTCTGAACTTCATCGGCCAAAGAAACGATTTGATCCAACTTTCTTTTCCGACAATTTTGGGCTGCTACCTGCAATTCAAATGCAAATAGATCAAATTTAAAAATTTGAAACCTTTTATTATGATATTACCTAAATACTGTGTTTCATTTTAATTTTAAATACCTTGTTCTTTCCTCGCCTCCGGATGTCTCTGATGAGTGCCAGTTGAGCTTCTGTTAGATCAAACTTCGACAGGCGTTCATTAAACTCATCCATTGGAAGATTAATTATATCACTGTTTGTCATTGGAATTTTCAAAGATCGAGCCCGTTTTTCGTCACGGCTAAGGGCCTCCTCCTCAGACAATTTTCTTTTCTGTTTATCTCTCATGGATGGCTTTTGTGGATTACCTAAACTTTCAGGTGGCAGTCCATATGTATGATTATGCTGCACATGTTCCATTATTGGCCTCTCTCCAACATGTTGGCGAGCAAACTCCATGCTACAACTGAATTTCACTTCAGGAGGATCAAGTGCAGTTGCCCCTTCAATCATCTCAAAAGATGGTCGCCCTGTGCGATCATTTTGACTTCTATCATATGGATATTCAGAATATTTAATTGGTTCTGAAAGGACGATATTAGAATTACGCCCTGGGTTACCATATAAACTGCCTCCTAAAAAAATTAAAAGAAAACATATTAAAAACACTTTCTTAAAGATTGTGTCTATTTTTTACCAACTAATCATTAACAACAAACATTTCATTTTTCGTACCAATTCATTTACTTACGAATATTATAAAAATTGAAGTAGATTTAAGTTTTTATTTTTTTATTAATAAGAATACACCACACCCTTGATTAACACACAGGTTCCTGTGTGCCCTGAGGCGTGGGTGGGGGGGTGGGGGGGGGGGCGAAGGTACCCCAGCAACAATAGTCACCACCCACGCAGGCCAGGAGCGGGTTTTTTGGACTTGCATGGGGATGTTATTCCCAGATCAAGGAGGAGGCGAGTGTAAATTGAAAGGTAAATCTTGTATTCCCATAAATATCAAAATATAGCCACAATAAATAAATTATTATAAAAGACTTTTGGGGCCCCAATACTATTAGCATGCAACCTGTTTAACGCTTAAGAACAAATTTCCATAACTATGCATCAAAACAAAAACTTATATTTGTCATTACAATGCTGACTGACACGTGAAACATATAACTACGAAAACAACTGGAAGCAGTTCTAATCCGACACACTAATTGCAGACTCCTGCTGCATATTACCCCTTGCACCATTAGCGCAGCAGAGGATATCCCAGAGTGCGTCGTGCCTTCCTTTGCAAAAACTTCCACCTAGGGGCCTTTACAAAGCACACCTAAGATCAGGAACCGGGGAGAGAGCAGTAACCCCGAAAGTGTCACAATACGACGTCTATTGCAACAAATCGTTACCAGTGCAACCTCTGATCGCTAATGTCTGTGCGACAAGCAACATTTACTACAAACGGGGGTACGATTAAATTAGAACTTAGCTTAAAATGATCACCCACAATTTTGTTAGGCTATGATTCATGTGCGCAGCAAGGTGACGGTATACAATTATAACAACGTATAACATATTATCTTAACGTGACAACATATGAATATTAATGTTCAAATTATTGATTTAAGGAGTTTAAATAATAGTTTATATTTGAAATGAATTTAGTCTCCTTATAATGTGAAATAATAAAAAAACAAAATTAAAATTAAAATTAAAGTCACCAAATCTTGAAAAAACTTTGGAGATAAAACTAGTCTATTGAGGGTGAAGTTCTTGTGGAGTCTATTGAAAGTCACCTATCAACATCATCTACACAAGAACTTCATCTACATCCTCAATAGACTGATTTTATTTCTACCATCTTCAATAGACTCCACAAGAACTTCACCCTCAATAGACTAGTTTTATCTCCAAAGTTTTCTCAAGATTTGGTAATTTTAATTTTAATTTTGTTTTTTTATTATTTCACATTATAAGGAGACTAAATTCATTTCAAATATAAATTAATGTTCAAAGTCACTATTCTGGCAATATCCACCAGGATATGAATTATCACTCCTGATTAATGGATTCCAAACGCATAGTCTTTAACGCAATAAAAAAAAAATTCCCGCTGCATTTTTCTCTTTTCGTTTCAAGTTGAAAACTAAACAGCACTCGATATTTCTCTGCTGCGACAATATCCCACGAACAAAAAAAAAATCATCAACAAAGCTTTAACTGATCGTAACCCGATAATTGTTTCAGTCATCAGACAACAATCCTATTTTACCACACAAGAAAACTTATAACAACAAATATACCAAGACATTTTATATAGAATAAAAACGTATTATTTGCTCCACACATCCTTACGACGAACCAACGCCAAAAACAACATTGGCACACATTCCACTCTGCAATTCACATTACTCCCACACACCTTACAATAAAACACTTCACACCCTGCGGATTCACACTCACAAACCACACTGAAAATAACGACTAAAACAAAATACACAAATCACTTAAAAAAAACAAAAAAAACACACTGACACACCTGAATACATGAACTTTATTCAAAACAGCATTATACAAATACTGATTTCCCATAAAAACAATACTAAATAGAGAGGTTATTTTTCTAATGGTTCTAAACATTAGTAAATACATTCAAACCCATTTATAATGAATTTTCACATGTCTCCCAGGTTTGTTCATTATAACCGTATAGTACGAGGGTAGCCCAGAAAGTAATGTCCCACAATTTTTTTCTCTGTCCTCAACAATGGTACGAATGTGAAACTTGAGATATGCATTCTATGAAGTTTTCGGAGTGTGCACGCAAAGTTTCCGTTTCTTCTGACAGATGTGCAGCAATGGAACAACATGGTGTCTGTAAGTGATGTATGTTACAAGCAGCGTGTCGTCATTGAATTTCTCACTGTGGAGCAAGAAACGGTTGGAAACATTTACAAACGTTTATGTGCAGTTTATGGAGCATCAGTAGTTGACAGAAGTACGGTTAGCCGCTGGGCACAAAGGGTGAGGCCATCAGAAAGCGGCAGAGCTCCAAGATTTGCCACAGTCGGCAAGACAAGGCTGTGTGAACAGAACAAACTGGTACCGTTAGGGCATACATGCCCTTGTGTCACTATGGCCTTCCTCCAGCGGAATTATGTGAGACAGAGATTATGTGGAAAAATAGGGAGTGTAGAAGAAACATCATTCTTTCATGTGTAAAAGTTTCATTGTATTCAATAAATAATTGTTGAAGAAAAAATTTGTGGTGCATTATGTTCTGGGCTACCCTTGTAGATATAACGAATTTGTTTTTACATATATTTATAAAAAAAAAACAAAGAAAAAACACTCAACTGTCTGATTTTTCAATGTTTTTTAATATAACCAAACACATTTTTTCCCCCCCCCCCCCCCTCCCTTCACTTGTACTTCCTTTATGATCTTAATTTTGGTGTCAAGATCTAAACACTTTCTAATATGAATACACATGGAAGATGCCTAGCAATAGCCAAACTCCCAAAAATGTTTCCTGTTTCTCTACTACTGTGTTCCTCACCCTCTGCTCCTACCAAGTGAATAACCCAATGCCAAGTTTAGAAAAAAAAAAAAAAAAATGTTGAATTTTCAAAATTTCACTATATCCAAACAAAAGTTGTGTAAGAGCCCATAAAATGATTCTTTATATACATATTTTCGTTATAACTATAGCAAATTTGTACAATTTCAATGAACCTCTTGTTGGGGATTTCGATTAACTTTGCTATAAAAGACTTCGTTATGTGGGTTCGACTGTATGTCAAAAGACTATACAAATAAACAACATAAAATACTAATTTGTATTTTATTTTATTTTATTTATGTCGAGATATATAGTTTTACATCTCTTTTTAGAATTTCTTATTTTAGCAGATTTGATTTTTTTTTATTACTCATAATGGTAATACCATGTGTATTTGCTATACAGGGTGAAGCATCTATCTTGAGACAACTGAATATCTCGGAAACTAAGCATTGTACGAAAAAATGTCCAAAATCAAAAGTGAATTATTTCGCGGGGGAAATTCATTAGTTAAAAGATTCCCCCCCCCCCCCTTGTGAGGGGGGCTGGGGGGAGGGGGTAACTTTGAAATCTTAAATAGAACCCCTGTTTTTAATGGTATATTCAGATTGTACACAATATTTGAGAAATGTTTTATTCTTGGTGTTTATTCAAATGATCCAACCGTTTAAGAGATAGAGGCCCTGAAAGTTTGGAATTTTTAAAGTTTTGATCCCAATTTTATCGATGAAGACAAAGAGATAGAGAGTGGGTCTTACAGACATTCCGCTTCTACTTGTTAATGCTCTTTAAGAATCCAAAGTCAGAATTTCAAAAATCCAATATTTTTCAATACACATGCATAGACTCTGTCTCCATAGGGCTGCCCCCAAAAGTTTATTTGTGCACTAAAAAATGTTGAGTTTTTGAAATTCTGACTTCGGATTCTTAAAGACCATCAAGGGGGGGGGGGGGGGAAATTTTTTAACTAATGAATTTCCCCCGCGAAATAATTCACTTTTGATTTTGGACATTTTTTCGTACAATGCTTAGTTTCCGAGATATTCAGTTGTCTCAAGATAAATGCCTCACCCTGTATAATAAATTTCTTTTAACTATACGATTGTTATGACAATGTAATGTTGTTTAAATCACGGAGGAATGTCAATAATGTTTTAAATAATGGAATTTAATCTTTTCCTTTCATGGTTTGAATTGTGTTTAAATCATGGAAGACTGTTGCAAAAACTAAAGTTATTAAACTGCCAGAGTATTGCCAATTGAGAAAAAAATTTTCCTGCTAAAACAGAGCAAAAAATAAAAAAAAAACAGCAGCAGCAACAACAACAACTGAATTCAGTTGTATTAATGAGATTTCAGCAAATTTTTGAAAGGATTTATGCATAAATTTTGTAAAAATCCACAAAATCTAAGAGAGTTGGCTACACTGCTGCACAGCCATGTGCGTAACTGAAGGACTCATGGGATATCCAGATGGTGTATGATGCTATATTTTGAGACCTTAATGAACATTAATAAAAGAAAAAGTAAATATTATTTGAAACAATTACAAAAACTGATTCAGCGTTAATCAAATAAATGTTACTCAAGAATGTGGTGTGTCAAAAATGTAGTTAATCAGCCGGTTACAACTGTTTTTCATGAAAGCTTGAAACAGTTTGGTGGTGTTCTTTATCTTCAGCAAAATGTGACTCTGTTTTGCGCACATGCAACATGGAGAGAATTAATTAATTAAAAAAAAATTAAACTTATTTGTATGATTTATGTTATCATGCTGTTAATAAAAAGTTTGTTTTGTCTGAATTTTTTTTTTCATTTCCAAAATGATTACTCATACCCAACACTGTATTTAATTCAACTGAATTCAGCTATGTTGTGTGAGTACAGAGATTCAATAAAGCTCCTGAAAGTTTCCACCAAGTCACTTACTAAATGGCTTATCATCTTGGAATGACTATTTTGGCAATTCTCATATAATTTGTTAATCATTTAATCAAAAAACTAAGAAACCTGAGTAGTCCAAAGAGGTAATTCTCTTGCAATCTTCAATAGTTCGGCTTTCTAAGCATTTACATTCATCCAGTGATAATGTTTTATGTTTGTATTCTTTATTTTGCCTCAATTGATTTAACTCCATAAGCAATCAACAGATAATGTCTTATGTATTTCTAGTGCAAAGAAAACACTAGTAAGGTCATCAGATGTCCTGATACTTCTGAGTCAGAATCAAGAATTTTCATAAACAATTGAGGATGCTTTAAATGTGTTAGCAATGACTTATTTAAATCATTATAAAAAAAAAAATAAAAATAAGAGAAAATTTTTTTTCCTCTTGCTGGCAAGATATTTGATTACAAAAGTAACACTGGGAAATATTGATCTGCCATTTAGAAGCCCTGCCTGAAACACCTGGATTTAAGAGGTAAAAATTCACATTTGCAGAACATAGATATGGAAAATGAACATCTATCAAACATTTTGGTAAGAAAATTTCTTGTCTGTCTGATAAAACATTATGTTGTTCTACCTGTTGTCTCATGCTTCTTTGATATACAAGCTATTCTAATTACAATGGCAGAATAATTACCATTCTGGTTAATTTATCCAAACAACATGCTTAACAATTATGTGAAAACATTATTTGAAATAGAATATAATATTCATTACTTAAATCCTACAAGTGTCAACCAAAAACTACATTGCAAATATTATAATGCGTAATATCCAATGGGAACCTTTTATACACATTATAAAAACAAATTTCACTTTTGTCAGAAGCAGATTTTTTTCAACCTTGGATTTATGAAAACATTAACACTTAGCACATATAGAATTAAAACAACAATGCAGAGATTGAAAGCAAGGATAAAATTTTAAATATGCAATACCATATAATTTCAAGCCCACAAACCTACCAATACATAAAAGTTTGAAATTTTATTTATTATTTCCCATGAGAGATAATTGTTTAAATAATTCTTTTTAAATGCTTATAATAATGGTATGCTATAATTTTTACCAAGAGCAGGATCAGGAGGGAATCTTTTTCCAAAGAGTTGATATTTCTTTTGAGCAACAGGTTGAATAGGCCTGTGTAATGATGAAGCTTCTGTGCTATTATTGCTGTCACTGTTATTTGATGTTAATGTAGGCCTTGGTGGATAATATTCATATGGCCGATATTTAGAGGGCAATGAAGCTTGAGAATATTCTATTCCAAAATACCGATTTTGTTCTTCAGGATGCGCTGAATCAGATGCATTTTCTCCCCATCCCTGTAAAAGCAATAACAATGCAAATGAATGGACTGCAAAAGAGAATGATGCCAACAAGCAAGAAAACATGCATGCACACAGAGCCAGATTTGAGTCAAAAAGGCCCTGCATCCTCAAGTCTACTTCAAGTTCTATTAAGTCTACCAATCCAGAGATAAAATATGCTAGTTCTAAAAAATATCTACATATGCATAGAGTATATGTTTGTAAACAAAATGCATGACATTAGAAGGGCACTGCGCAAAAACTTCCAATGAGGCCCTGCACTGACTAAATCTGGCATTGTATGCACACACAGGCAACTAAACGTTTCCTCAGCAACCAGAAAAAAAATTGAAAGACGATTTCTGTACAAGACAGAATAGCAGAAGGTATTGCCACTTATGCAAATTCCTTCCCTTATATCGCATTAAAAATGCACAGGAAAGCTGCACAATTCGCATCATTTACATATCTTTGGAATTTCAAACTGGAATAAAACTATCACTCTTCAAAAAAAATTTGCACAGAGAATTAGTGAATGAAACTCTTTCAAATTCAATATAAAATGCTTAATCCAAAAGTAACAAACAAACAAACAAATAAAAAAAAAAATAAAAATATCGCAAGTGTATCCAGTAATCTGATAGGGTTTGCACAGAAGAAAGTGAATTTTTGATTCAAAAGAAATTTAACAGAATTACATTTCTCACCACCAGTTTGCACAAAAGTGTCGTCTCCTAAGACGCTCCTTTCCAGACGAGGATATTTAGATCTCGCACCTTGCAACTTATGGTTATGGGTCTATCTGAAGTAAAAAGCATACAGAGATCATCCAACTTCACTACTGGTCATGTTGAAGGACTATATCTGGCATCACTTTTCAGCCATACCACATGAGATGCTATTTAAACATCTTTATTTCCTTTGATAGCTTTGCTCTTGAATCCCCATGTGCATATGGCGCTTAACTGTACATTTGTAAATTTTTTATCGATGCGAACTGTATCATACTCCCACAGAATCTATGCAATCCCCTACATTGACATCTGGTTGTAAGATGTGTAACTATTCTGGTATTAAATTCCATCATTATGAAAAATATCCCATTTTCTTCTGTGCAAACCACATCAGTTAGCTGCTATATATTTTGCAATTTACTGCATTTTCAAATTTTCTGTTACTTTTGAATCATCTGGTATGTTAAGCATACTGACAAGAAGTCTCAACTATTAAAAAATACCAACAAGGAAAACTATGATGTTGTAAATGGAAATAAATAACATTAATAATAATCAAGTACGACCAACATAATATACGATTGTGATATGAATCCAAGTACACAACATGGTTATTTCAAGATGTTTATTTTAATCAATACGTAACATAACATAGGAACAGTGACTGCTTGTCAATATGTTGAAGAGTGAAAAACCCTGGTCAGATCCTTCAGACCCAGATACCAAATGGCATTTTCCAGCATGACACTGCAAAACCACATATATACTACAAATCACACAAAACATTGCCTGAGTGGTACACATATTTTAGATAGCTTGTATGTTCCCTGACTGGTCTCCTAGAGGGCATGTTTGCTATGCCAAGAGAAGGAATTTCAAACTTATCAGCTTCAGAGCATGAATACATGTATAAATCTCTCAAGAATTGTTGATATTTTTTCTTTCAATGTCTTCAAAATTTCACAATAATATATTTTCCTTTCATTAATGTATAAGGAGCATACAAAAAGAAACGAACTGGAGGCCTAGAAACAGAAACCAGCATCTGTAAGTCAGAAGTATTGGCCCTGGCTGTTGAGGCACTTGTCCCACTGCGACACAAGGTGGTGAATGGCGGACTCGCAAAATTCCTGGGGCTACGTTGTGAACCAGTTCCGCACATACTGCTTGACATCGTTGTCCGAAGTGAATCGTTTGCCCCTTAGAGCCCTTTTTAGGGGACCAAAAATGGCGTAATCGCAGGGAGAGAGCGTCTGAACTGTATGGAGGGTGACCGAGAACCTCCCACTTGAATTTCTGCAAGAGCGCCACGCCTTGACCCTTGCAAGGGACATGCAGTGTTCACTGTACATTTGTGACATTCTTTGATGAATGTCTATTCCCCCTACTCCTTCCACTGTCAGAAAACTCTTTGCTCTTCTTTTGACACCTCCATTTCACTTATTCACTGCTTATACAACGCAAATGACCGCTGGACGATTGACACTTGCTTCTGCTTCCTTTGTATAGTCATGTGACTTCCACCGTTACCCTCTAGCGGCGGGCTATGAACTTCCGCGCTCTTGTCGGAACCACTCTTTGTTACACACGCAACGATATCACTATTCTGTCACCGGTTTGCACATTTCAGACTACGGCTCGTTTCTTTTTGAATGCTCCTTATATATTATATCTATTTGTATTTCAATAATTTATTTCTAACTTTTACAGATATAATTAAATAAACCAACATAATTACATTATGACAGCAGTTGTTTTGCACGCTATCCGACAAAGAAGACACTCTCTCAGATGAAGCCATAGATGAAACTGCAGAATCACTACTTGTCTCCATACCTTCATCGTTGTCTAACATCTTTAAGGTATACATGCCTATGCATTAGAAAAATATATCTAGAATGAGAATCCTAAATAACTTCAATTTAAAAATAATAATTTATCGATATCATTCTATTGTATAAAATACAAGAAACACTGGTTCTACATTATTCATTATAATGTTTTAAGAATTCATTTATTCTACTTTAAAAGTAAACATATTGCTCCAAATAAAGTACGGGTAGGTTGGTAGTTAATAAAGTTTTTTATAGGAAATATTTTTTCAAATCTAGTCAGATTCCACATTTAATTAGCTAACTGCTTATTTTTTTTTAAATCTAAATATAACTATAACTGATGAAAATGCAGATTTTTTTCTCTTTTAACTCAGCCACTTGAAGTCATTTATTTATACAAGTACAGTATAGGACCTTTTATCCGGAATGCTCGGCACTTAGGATATTCGATATAAGTGTTTTTTCCCCGTAATTTGGAGCACTAAATCTTATAATCAATTGAACCACCTTAACCCAGTGTAGATCAAGTGATTCAAAGACTTAGTTCGCCAAATTTTAGTAAAGCCCTTTATCCAGAATATCTTGTGTCCCGAAAATTCCGGATAAAGGGTCCTATACTATATAGGGTGTTTCATAATTGGTGTCCCATCTTTAGGTCCAAATAACAACTCAAAGGAAACAGATTGGGGGAAAATGAATATTGATTATTTGGTTTTAATGTCCCCTAATTCAGAATAAAAACATTTCGCATCCCTGGGGGTGAAGGGGTAAAATTTTAATTTTGTAGGGGTAGGGGTTAGACCCCATGTGTTATTTAGAAAGTTGTAGAGCATCATGTAAAATGTGGGTTTAGCAAAAAACCGCATCCCCTGCCCTTTATCGAGTGGGTAAAGTGAAAGGTATGGCTAGCTAATGTAGACAAAAACACAAAAACTCATTAGAAACCTTTCACTTTACCCACTCGATAAAGGGCAGGGGATGAGATTTTTTCACCGGGTTTTTTGCTAAACCCGCATTTTACATGATACTCTACAACTTTCTAAATAACACATGGGGTCTATCCTCTACCCCCTACAAAATTAAAATTTTCAAAATTTACCCCTTCACCCCCAGGGACGCGAAATGTTTTTATTCTGAATTAGGGGACATTAAAACCAAATAATCAATATTCATTTTCCCCCAATCTGTTCCCCTTGAGTCGTTATTTGGACCTAAAGACGGGACACCAATTATGAAACACCCTGTATACAATTTGAATGACCAACATAAAAATAAAAGCATATAAAATAAAGCAATAAACAAACCACTAAAAATAATAAGCCATTTTCCAACAATACCTTGGTTTCAACGACCAATGTTATCTCAGAAAACACGTTTCATAAGCAGTTATCTTTCAGTCCAAAGAATTTCTTCATAAATGTATACGTCCAAGATATTTAAAGATTTTTATCAAATTCTTACATGCTACAGAAAAGCATTAACATGTTTCAGGTATGTACAGTCGACATGACTAAAGAGGACTAATGCAGAGGACTTTGTGATGCAACTAGCACCATCTACTGTATAAAAAATTATGCGGGACAAAAACGTAGACATTCTGTTAGTCAGACGTAATTCAAATACCCTGTTACTACTTATAGTTTATTATTAATTTAATTTTGTAAAGTATCCAACAACTCTCAGACAACCTTTATACAGTGATAGCTCGACTTATGTGTTTAACTCGTTCCGTGGCCAAGTTCGTAACTCAGTTTTCCCCATTTAAAGTAATTGAAATGTCATTAATCCGTTCCATCCTACCAAAATACCATCCCAATTTTTTGTTATGTGCTTTTAAATATCGTATAAAATACAGTAAGTATAATAAAACATTAAAACAAATGAACTGGTTTTATTAATTTAGTAGAGTACACTACAGTTCAGTACAATTACATACTGTAGCTATTACTGTCATTGTCAATGATTTTTGCTCTTTTCGCCATGCTTTCCTCACTTTCTGGATCCATGAATAGAAATGAATTTTTTGGAAAAATGACTGCACAAAAAGAACGCAATGCTGCCGAAATGCTTTCACCATGAGATAAACAGGTCATGGCAAGTGATGTCAATGAGTGAGATGCAAAATGCTTGCTGGATATTGTGGTGATCGCTGTGTCAGTATCTGAAGTTCGCTTGTAACTAGGATTTCTGCTCGCAAGTCAAAGCAGAAAATCGACTGAGCGAGAACTCACAACTCGAAAAACTCGTACATCGGTGCACTTGTAAGTCGAGGTATCACTGTATACAGGGTGTTTATGAATTCCATTGCCAGACTTGAAGAGGTGGCAGGGAAGGTCAAAACTAACAACTATTCCGAATACCATTTTTCTCACAAAAATATTGTACACGAGTTAAAAAGGTGTAATGATCCCGGCAAACCCCTGTGAATGCTGTACTGCACGGCACCTGCAGAGCTGCATGCAAAGCAGGAAATTAGCACTGAAAGTACTGGTAACACCAACTGGTGACAAGTAATTAAAACACATGTGAAACTGCCCCATTGGTGAATTTACATGCAGCTCCAGACAATTTATTTGTTCAAATGCAGAAACAGTTATTACAATGTTACATTGAACAATTACAGCAACAGTTCAAAGTGGCAATCCTGGGCTGTGATGCAGGACGTGCATCTCCGTTGCATGTTCTGTCGCACACTCTCAAACACTTCTGGTCTTTGCTGAACCTCTCCGCAGGCGTCAAAGATTCTTGCTCTCAGCTCGTAAACACTGGCTACTGGAGTAACATAAACCAGGCTTTTCAAATGACCCCATAAGAAAAACTCCAGCGGCGTTAAATCCGGTGATCTTGGTAGCCAGTTAATGGGGGCCACCTCTACCTATTCAACGTTGAGGGAAGGTTTGATTGAAAAACTCATGCACGGCCCAGGTAAAATGTGCTGGTGCTCCATCGTGCTGCAACCACATCTGCCGTCAGACTTCCAAAGACACATCTTCCACCAATCCAGGCAGGATATGTTGAAGAAACGTGAGGTAATGCTCTCCATTCATGTTTGGAGGTAATACACGCGGTCTGATAATCTGGTAGAATTCCAGCCCAAATGTTGACATGAAAGCGTTCCTGATGGCTGGAGATGTCTGTGGAATGTGAGGGTTATGTTCGTCCCAACTATGGCTGTTGTGGCAATTGAACATGTCCTCCTTAGTGCTTCATCCGAAAATAACACGGGTGTGGCGAATGCAGGATTGTTAGTAACACTCTGATGATACCATTCAGAAAATTCCACACGTGGTAAATAGTCTCCACGTCGCAAAGCCTGAACTTTCTCTTTGTGATAAGGATGTTGTCGGTGCTCATGTAGAATGTTCCATACAGTCGTGTGATTGATGCCCATATAATGTGCAACTGGACTGGTGCTTGTGGATGGGTTATCTGCAAATTTTTGCAGCTTTTCCTCTTCGACATGTTGTGTTCACACAGTCCTTGGAGAACCAGAGTCATGCCTGCTGGATAGAAATTGTCCCATTTGCCGTAAGCACTGGTCAATTGCCATAAATGTTGCACGACAAAGATGTTGTCTATGAGGGAAACTCTCGCGGTAGAGCCTTGCAGCTTCCCGTGCATTGCCATGAGCCTGGCCGTACAACAGTTGCATGTCTGCCATCTCTCCGTACGTGAACTCATTCATGTCGAGATCGTTGCAAGTGTGGTGCTTCTGCTTGTACATACTTCACAGATTCTGCCTGGTCACTCTCAATGAAGAATGTGATCACCCATGCATTCTGATTCACCAATTAGTGCTTTCGCTGCTAATTTCCTGCTTTGCATGCAGCTCTGCAGGTGCCGTGCAATGCAGCATTCACAGGGGTTGGTCGGGATCTTTACACCTTTTTAACTCGTTTACGTTTTTGTGGTAAAAATGGTATTCGGAATAGCTGTTAGTTTTGACCTTCCCTACCACCTCTCTAAGTCTGGCAATGGAATTCATGGACGACGTTTCACAAATTTAAGGATATGTAGAGGATGATGTGGTGAACATTTTTTATTAATAAACCCACAGTCCCAAACGAAAAGCGATGGAGCCACAGCTTGTTTGATGTCCTGGTTTGTCAAGCATTGAACTAGACACGTTTACTACGATGTCCCCTGTCATTGCATCTTGTAGGCCTTATGCAGACTGTCAGCTCGCAGGCTATTTTCAAATGGTACCGTCTGGATGCCTAGCACATTCTCCAATCATATAATCTTGCATATCAGGTTGGTACGAAATTCCCGTTGTTAGTTTGGAACATTCCGTAAGGGTGAAGGTTTTTTTGCGCTCTACGTTTTGTGCTGTATGAGTTCAGAAATGGACTTTACTGTGAGGCAGGAAACAGCGAGAACTTTTGTACCCAATTACCTACAGAACTGTTACTGGACTGTCCCATTTCAGATTGCCACAAATTATCTCAGTGTACACTGTGATCTGCTTATTATTATTACTCCATCATACACGATCGCACAATCTTTAGCGTATCTGCAAAGAAGTAACTTCATGGAAGGTAATTATACCTTCATGGAATTTGCTGAAATGCATTTGTGTTACGGGGAAGCTCGTGGGAATGCTGCTGCAGCTCGTCGTCTTGATGCAAAGCAGAGCATCAAACATGCTGTGGCTCCCTCGCTTTTCGTTTGGGACTACGGGTTTATTAATAAAAAATGTTCACCACATCATCCTCTACATATCCTTAAATTTGTAAAACGTCATCCATTTACACCCTGTATATCACTGTGTCACTCTGATGATCAGGTGATATTTCACTGCCCAGACCAGTGTTTCTCATTGGCATCGTTCACAGAGTTGTGACGACATGAGCAAATCATAAAATCGAACTATTAAAATAAGTTTTTTTAGTTATTGAAAATATAAACACAAAAATTTTACATTCCTATACATGATTACTTGAAACTGCTTCTTGCGAAAAATGGAACAACGCGCCAACAATGGTACCATGCGCCAACCGCATGGTTCATTATCAACCCAGTAAGGCTAAGAAACTTTTGAGTTTTCTTTGTGAATAAAAAAAAATCACATAAAAATCTGTAATATTTTTTGAGTAATAAACATGTATAATATGGGAGATAATTTAGAAACGCCCTGTATGATAATAAATATTTCTTGTAAAGTAAGGACTATTAATGGGCTATTTTTATAAATTTTTTTGCAGACTATTTTTAACTTTCAATTCTTATTTCAAATACAGTAACGCGTCCGTGAAATTTAAAAAAGAAAAAGTTCTAGCTTCAATGGTGTTTAAGCAAAGCTTATTACATCTTTATACACAAGTAATTCTTGTTTAAATGCCATCTGCAATGCCACTTGCCAGAAAAGTTGTTAAGCAAGCATTCAGTGATGATTCAATTAACTAGAAACAGGCAATAGCATTTCATAAATTGTAAAATGGAAGTAATAAGAAGTTTAATTTTTTTTAGATCTTAACTTGGATGTAACAAAAATTAAGCAAAAAACTGTGGAATGGAACAACCAAAATCGGAGGGAACCTTCTCCTTGTGGATTAGAGGTTCCCTCCAATTTTGGTTAGATGTAACAGTCCAGACTGTATCCTATTCGTCTGCAAACACGTTTAATGCAAAGCAATTATAAAAGATAAACCCAATAAGAACTAAGTGAGTGAAAATAATAAATAATATAGCAGTCTGTTGATTAGAAATATTATTTATACTTAAAATATATAATTTCCATGGTAATTAAATTTATAGTAATTACTAGATTATTACTGGACTAGAATGGAATCAGTTTAGCAATAAAAGATCCAAAAGAAGAATGGATTCTTATAATAAAAATTACCATTTACAACATGAATATTAATTATGAAATGCATTTTCATTATTATAAAACATGATCCTACCTGGGACATGTTGATTTTGTACATAGCGGTCGTTAGGAGCATAAGGAACTGTAAATAAACAAAGAAATAAAATTAAATATAACAATCTTGATGGTAAATCAATACATATGATGACATTATTGCTCTAGCATATTGAACTTGACTACCTAAAATGAGAGAAATAGAAAACATGGAATTGTTTCATAAATATTGGCCGAATTAGATGGAAAAAACACCAGAAACAAAGAACAGAATACATCTGCTCTCAGCAGCTATACATTGCGTGCAAAGTGTTGGCAATGAAAAAATACCACAGTGGGTGACAGAAGTTGGCATTACAATTCCAAAAAAACTGGTGACAGCAGTAATGACAGCATCTCGATAAGTGAACCGTTTGTCCTGTAAGAAATCGCCCAAATGATGAATACTTGGTTGGGGCCAAGTGTAGTGAATACGTAAAATGAGGGAGAATTAATTTTTTGAAGGGCTGCAACAAACAATGTAGACCAGCACCATCTTGGAAGAGTATGGACCTGCATGATTCACCAGTACAGATTGTTTTGTTCGCAATTTCTAATGGCAGGACACATCGCTGTTGATTGTCACTGGTAAATCGTACAGGTTTCTGTTCCACTTTTTGTCATAAATGTTCGGCATCGCACTTTACCGAACACCCATCTACTGGCTTATGGTTAATGTCCAATCACTAGCGCCAAAGTTTGCAAATAATCTACAGGCAGTTCTGTCACTCGTCACGAACGCACCCTTTGCTCCATTAACATTAGCAACATTTCCCCCACACATTCCATCCAAATTTGTATTCGTGCAAATCACTACCTGATGTTGCACTGCTCCACGACATTAATGTCTGCACCAATACAAATGCCACTACAGGAGAAACTTCTGGACCAGTCCTACTTATTTTGTAGGAGATTGTCGTAGTTCCTGCTCTACTACTGTGCTATATTTTTTCATCCGCAACGTAATTTTCAAATGCTGCGAGAGTCCTTCAATTAACCATAATAGTTTATCGCATTCTGAGGCCTCCTGTATGCCCCCTAGCAGTCTTCTAAACTGGACTAGATACCCTTGGTGTAATGACATGCAAAGTAGCCTAAGTGAAATCAGCCAGTACTTATGAAATAAACCACTATTCTATACTACCAATACAATTAAATCTGCATAAATCTAATATATAAATGTTTATAGGTTTCAACTATCAATGACTTGCATTCTCATCTGCATATAGTAAAATTTTATTGCATATTTATGTGATGTTGTAAAAATAAGTTATCAGTGACAAAGAACTGGCATGCAAGATTGGGATCTGTTTTATGGATTTCAATGATCTCAAAGCAGTTCAATTGAAAAGAGATCCTAATAAGTTATTAAATGTTGACAAGGGCCAATCCGAGAGTCTGTTTTTTTGATTTATTGAACATAACTTTTAGTTTTCCTATTCCAATTTCTGGAATTTTCTGTTGTATCCTTTTTTGTTTTTCTATAATTTTCTCTTGTGTTCTTTGAATTTCATCCGATTGGCTCCTTCTATTGAACTTAACCAATGAGAATAATTCTAGCCATTTACGCCAATCCTCTCTTTTAGTACCCTAATGTATATTGTTAGAAAAATTTTATGGTTAGTCTCAAGCTTGCCATTGACAATGAAGGCATAGCATTTGAAATACATATTGGGCGTTTCATATCCCGAATGTTCTTTTCTTTCAAGCAGGTGAAATTAAAGAGGATATGCATACAGCTATTGTTGCAGACTGCAGCCAAAGAAAATCTTGCAACAAATATCAAAAGAACTGCGAATATCATTTGAAGGAGTTCTAAAAATTATTAAGAATATGGAGAAATAGAGAACAATCTGAAACCTGAAATCTAGTGGAAGAAAGCGTTACACAACCACAAGGGAAGATCGTACCATCGAAAATGAAACTGCCAGAAATCCTAAAATTACAGTTAGACAAATTAAAGACCATGTTGGACATCAATTTCACTTCCAACAATCCGCAGGAGCCTATGGCAATTTAGATATAAATGTTATATTACTCGTCGTATGCCATTCATATCTACCAAAAATATGAAGAACCGGGTTGTGTTTGCTAGACAATATTGAGATACTAGACCACACTTTTGAACAAGTGTAATTTGCAGTGATGAATCCAAATCTGAATTGGCAGTTCTAAATGAAGGCAAATGGTTTGGCAATAAAAGAGCACAGTCTTCAAACAAGTTAACTGCATTGGAACAGTAAACATTCAAAGTAACGTAATGGTTTGGGAATTTTCGAATGTGGCTACTGAAATTCATGGGCGAATGATTACACAATACCAAGTCATCCTTAATAATCATCTTCAAACAAATGCTGACCAGAATAAGTCTTGGAGGTTAGTTTGTCTTTCAACAAGACAGCAAATGCAAACACACATCAAAGCTTGTGAAGAATTCGGCTGGGAAAAAATTTCAAGAATTCGACTGGCCAGGACAGAGCCCAGACTTGAAACACATATAGGATGAGCTGGATTGAAAGATTTCATGGAGCACTATTTCATGAATGGGATCAGATTTCTCCTGAAGTGCTGAAACAACTGGTTGATTCAATGCCTAGATGTCTAGAAGTTCTTAAGCTAATGGAGATCCAACCAAATATTGAACAGGCAAAGTTTCATTAAAGAGTTTGTTAACACAACTTGATTTAAAGCGATCACTGAAATCTGGCTCCCGATTACCGCGTTCGACCAGGTCTATACTATACTTATTTGTGAAAAAGTGTTCAAATTAAGCTTCTTTGTAGAAAACCATTTGACTATACAGAAAACTCTGAAATTTGGTATATAAAAGATTACAGTAATAAGGGTTCTGCATATTATGTATACTTAAATTTTAGTCTATTCACTCTAAAATATCTAAAGAGTGAAGGACATTATGTTGACTGTTACTTCTAATTTTAGAGTCCAATGTAATTGTGCCATTACGCAAAATTTGATCATTTTTGAAATTATTTTAGCATTTGCTTGTCACATCCAATAAAGAAGATTTACGTCATATTACTGAAATCATTATCATGATCATTTCTTTCAATTGTGTAAATGTGAGAACACAAAGGAAATTCCTCTGCATCTAAGCAAATGGATGCTAAAATTGAGAAATTTCCATAAGAAAGCAGAAGAATTTACAAAATTTACAAAAGAATGAACCCGAGTCATTATACATGAAATGAAAAACACCTAAAGAACACATTTTTAGAAAAGGTTCAAGCTTTTTTATTCATTTCCTACATCAAAGTAAGTAACCCCACGGTGTTAATTTTCGTTTAACATAATTTCTTATGAAAATATTCGCAGTCAAATTTACAGAAATTAGCTGGTTAAGGTGTTCTATAAACATGTTTCTCTGAAATTGTACATCGTACTCGTTTCATTCATAACTCATTTTAAAACTTAAAATGTGGGCTTTTAAACTACATATATATATTTTCAGATAAAATTGAAATTAAAGAAATGTTTATTTAACATTAATTTTGAAAATATTAAGTTAAAATGACATATTAAATATCTGTAAAAAATACTGGTATATATCTTGATGTTTGTCCTAATGGCCACCCAAATTTCAAAGTAGAATTCCCTTTAGAAGTACAGAAAATAAATGGGAAATGACGTAATTTAATTAAAAGTGTTAACTGCTCGTGGCGTGATCGTCACTTCAAGGACGTTGCCTGAGCCATTGTTATATTGTTACATTGAGCCAAACTTCCTTAAGCCTGTACATGTTCAAAATGTCCATCTGCCACAGTAAACTCCCAACACAGACGTCGAACAGAGTGACATACCAACTGGATTGTAGCTATTGGAATATCATTGATGGAATTGTTCAATCTGATCTCTTAATTCTGTCAGTGTTTGTGGGCTTGTGGCGTACACCGTGTTCTTAAACGTTCCCCAAAGGTAGAAGTTGAGAGGGGGTTAAATCGGGAGATCGACGTGGGAACTCCGTAGCACTTGCTCTTCGTCCTATCCATCTGTGATTGATTGTGTGATCGAGGAAACTTCTCTCATCGACATGTGAAGTGTACCAAATTCAACCCTCCAACATCGTTGAACCTCAACAACATTCTCCGCTTTCCAATAACACTTCAGTATTCACTTATGTTCATCGAATGAAAGTCTCACCACCGTTTAGGTTTATAAATAAATGAACAACAATGAACATGTTGCTATGCTTTTCCAGTGCCGTCTAGACCATACACAATAAACCTTATTTTGCTATCTCATTTCGTTGGTGAGCTATAACGTTTCAGCAAGTGTAAACATCAATTTGGGACACACTATATATGATTTTATAAAATTAAAATGCATTTTCTCCCCTCATATTTTATTTTGAAGTCCATAAAGTAAATTAAATAAAAAAGTGGTTCATTTTAGCTTCAATTTGACATTTATGACAATTCCCTATGACGAAATAACCAGAGATAAGCTTCGTTTTAACTATTGTACCAGATGAATCTTGTATGGATACCAATGCAGAATGGATCGCAAGACCTTTCGCACCGTGGACCATGGGATGGACAATTCACGTGCTGTTGCTCGAACACTTGTTGTAGAATGTTGACAAGAGAAAGCTCTGTCCACCACTGTAATAGACATATCCTCAACAACTTCGTCTGCTATCTTGCACCGTCCTCTTCCTGGTCCGACAGCCAAATTGCCAGTCAATTCAAAATTCTTTATCATTTTTCGCAGCCCAGTATCTGACATGAGCCCTTTTCGCAGTCCTTTTAGATGACGATATGCTCACAATGCAGCTGGACTGCCGCTATCAGTCTGGTAAAACATCAGTGCACGTTCCTTCTTGATCTTTCATGAAAGCTTTTAACTAAACATAATGTAATGAATGGATCAATCCATTCCATTCTGGTTATGCTGACTTTCTAATTTGCATAAACTTTCTTCTAATAAGGTCGATATTGAGAATGAACATATGCTGTAATCAAATAAAAACCTTGCCTGCTTGTTTAAAACAATACTACTTTTAAAATCTCCATTTTTCATCTGACAGCGCCACATTTTCACCTGGTGGTGAAAATTTGCACTAATTTTTTTTCTTTCTGGAATTCTCCCCCCCCCGGGCCCCTGGTCTGAATAGTCTACATTTCAATTTGCATCACAATCAGTTCATTAGATTGGGCTCTAGAAGGCTCTGCGTAGGCAAACGTATTTTATAACCACCCTGTACTTCTCAACGTAACAGGCATTCACAGTTAAGCATTTGTCCGAATGTGACTAACTTTTCGATGCCCATATTGCAGAATCCATCCGGCTGGGAACAAAGCCATGACCACACAGCCGTTTTCACCTCACTCACTGTCACTAAGGAAGCGCGTGCCAGACAGGTGTTGCCGTTAGAGGTCCGAACAGGTGAAAGTCCGAGGGCACTAGATATGGACTGTAGGCTGGATGGCGTAGGACTTCCCACTTCCAGGATTGCAATTTTTGTGACACTGATGCAGCTACATGGGGACCCGCATGGCCATGCAGAATGATGACCTCGTCCATAGCATTCTGAAAATGCTTTCGGCGATCCAATTGGCAGAATAAACAGCAGTGTCCACAGTTTCTCCTTTAGCCAGAGTGTCAGCAAAAGAGCACCCTGGCTGTCCCAAAAAACAGTAACCATGACCTTTCCTGTGAAAGGTATTGACTTGAATCTTTTTGGAGGGAGAGACTCTGTGCATTTCAACACCATACTCTGTTGCTTTGTTTCGGAGGTGTAATGAAATGCCCACCTTTCATCTCTGATGACAATGTGTTCAAGGAATGAGTGTCCCTCCTTGCAGTACCGAAGTGAATGCTCCAAACTATATGCACTGGTGTGAGCTGCCTAGGGACCTATCTTGCTGACACTTTCCGAAAGTTAAGGTCTTCGTGGATATGTGATGTGCAGTTTCATATGAAATGTCCACTTCCAGTACCACTGCTTGAATCATTATCTGCCAGTCTCGCTGAATCGCTGCATTCACGGCATCAATTTTCTCCTGTGTACGGAATATGCATGGCCGTCCAGAATGTGGTTCATCGAGAACACTTTCATGCCCCGCTGTGAACTTGGCATTCGTTTGTCAATATCATGCACATGTCACCATACGTTGCACACAATTCGGGATGAATTTCAGAAGGCTTTTGTCCCTTTGACCACAGAAACCCGAATCTCCACAGTCTCGAATGTCTCCAGCTTACCTGCCAGTTTGTAACAGCCGTAACTCTGCATGCAGAAAGTGTATATGCCTGCCATCTCCCGGGGTGGTGGAGAATTACATGCTCTTCAAAATGTATATAATGATTTTTGCAAGTACATTACGGTTTTCCTGTGAAAAACTTGCTCAATTGCTTTTTGATTTTCCCTCGTACTTTGACCACATCACAGGAAATGTTCAAATTGTCCGCCATGAGCAGCAATACATGCTTGGCAATGTCTTAACTGGCAAAGCTGCTCGAAGATATACCTGTGTCCTATCAAATAGCTACACTGGTATTATTGATACCAAATTGTTGATGTCATTAACCAGAGTAGCGTACACCATACTTTTCATGTATCCCTACAAATAAAAGTTCAATGGAGTAAGGACAGGAGACTGGGCAGGCCAATGCATTGGTCCTCGACGCCTGACCCACTATCGTGGGTAGGGGCGTAACTATAGGATGGCTAGACTGCAAATGTTTAGAGGCTGAAAAAAGACGACCCCATAAAATTTTCTAGCTAGGGGCCTCCACACTTCTAGTTACACCAGTGGTCATGTGGGAAGGTGTCGTCTAAAAACCAACATAAAACCAAAACTAAAAATGAACATCATGAATGAACCACATACGCATGAACTCGATAGCAATTCTTTATAGGAAATATTTTCATATTCATAAGGACAATCCTTGTTTGAGTCCAGGAATCGCCCCCCGATGTTTGTTACAAATGTATAATACACCCTGTATGTCTGCTATCTAATTATATTTGTGCATTCCTTCAGTGTCATTTTGACTTCAAATTGTGTAGGCTATTATTTCTCATTTCTCATTTAATGAGCTTGCAGCTGCAGATTTGCGCACGTTATTTAAGTTATTCGTGCTACTAACAGTGCATTTACAGACAAAAATGGTCAAACCAGATGAAGGTTTCATTGAAGCAAGATCAGACAATCTGCTGAAAGTAGTGGCAGATTTTTTTCAGACAACGAATACTTTACAGTAGCTGAAAGTCGTGGATTTAAAGAAGCTAACTAACAAACTTCTCATATGATTTAAATATATGTAGCAACAAAACTGTGGCTATGGATACTTAGGGTCAAGAAGCAGGAAAAGTCCATCTACTTTTCCACAACATAATTTATTAAACCATAAATGTACATTTCGATTGCCATGCAATCATCTTTCAGTATGAGGCAGAGAAAGAGCAGAACAATGATTTTACTCTTTTTCTCTGCCTCATACTGGAATATGCATTTACGGCAGAGATGTTCAGTAAGTCTCTGATTTATGGGTTTAACAAATTACGTTGTGGAAAAGTGGAAGAACCTCTATCTCACTCTCTTCTTTATTTTCATGTGATTGTTTGATATTAAATTTTTTTGTTCATATTATAAAATAATTATTAATGACTTATAATATTTTAATAAAGTGGAAGAACCTCTCTCTGACTCTGGGGGAGGCCGTGGCCTGGAGGGCTTTCACTGAAACACAACTTCAGTGAAATTAAGCAACATCAGGCATGGCTAGTCACTGGATGGGTTTTTCAGGATTTTCCCCCCCCCCCCCCCCTGGGCTGCTGTGACCATCATACAGCAGTCGTTAATCCAGGTCCATCCAGAGACCCAACTCGTCGGCCTCAGGCCATACAGATTCTGGATGGACGTATTGGATTATAATGAATTAAAAAAAAAAAATTGATAGAATGAAGTAAAATTCTGAAATTGAATTAAATAGATTTTTAATATGATTATAATATTTTTGTAACTTTTTATTAATATTATAGCCATTTTCGTTGTAAGCTGATTTTTTCACTGTCATAAAGTCATTTATCAATATGTTCATGATTAAGTTAAACGAGAAGCAACAAAATGCATGGTTAAGTGTAAAATTTGTCCCGAGCACAAAACTACATTAATGACGATTGATGAATAGGAAAAGAAAGTTGTGGATGTTAAGTGCCATGACTGTCTTGTTGCAGAACAATAAGCTTGTACGACTGTTGTTTGACACTATCCATTTTTTGTGCGGATTACGAGCTAAAACATTAGCAAGCGTCGAGTAAGGCAATGCAACGACAAGGCTCTAATGGCTGCCATGACTGTGTTAGCTGATTTGTGATGTCATGTGAGCTGATTGACATTTTAGTGGGTGGGGCTAAATAGCAAATTATAAAAATTAATTATAAAAAACGGTGAGGATTTGCAAAGCAAATGTTTTTGTGTATTATCTAAGAGATATGTTCTTTAATTTGACAATATTTGTAAAAATCACGCATAGACCCCATAGGGCAGGTAGTAGAGCTCTGTGATGCTATATTTGGACAGATATCACTTTGTCCTTGCTTTCTTTGGTTCCTTGGTTAAGCAGTGAGAGACAAATCTGTAACAAATTTTCCTTTCCCATAAATCCTCTGTAGAAAGGGAGAGACAAAGACACTGAAAGAAACTGTAGCACTAAAGTGAGAGGTGTATGGGGAAAGGTAATGAAGGAATAGTGCCTCTGCTAATAGTGCCATTAGGGGTTAGCGAATTGAATTTCCAAATGAGAAAAGACTCGAATTGCTGTCTTTTTTTTTTGTTATGGAAGTTGTTTCGAAAATATAAAGACTAACGTCCTATAAGCAGTGGCCTGGGATAATAAAAAAATGAGTGATTTACATATCCACATATGAAATAACACCTTTAAATGTATGACCAAACCAAAATTTACTCATGATTCTAATATTTAGAATAGGAGCTATATGCAACGTATTCCAAATTATTAAGAATTTTTATGTAATTACAGTTATTTTTGAGGTTGAATTTCTATGCTGTATTTTTCTGTTAAATTAACTTAAGTAATTTTATTTTTTATTGTTAAGGTTATTTGAATTATTTCAATTTTAATTTTTTCTATCAGATATTGCATAAAAATTTTTTCTTGATTCTGTTTTTAAACCTATGCATATACTGTTAATATCTATTCAAAATTTAAACCTGTAACATACTAGTAAAAATCCTGTTGAGGAAGTGTGGTACTGCATTGCCAGAACAATGTTAATTAAAAGCATCATTACTATATTTGCAGAATTGGTTGTTCCACTGCAATTTTTTTTTAAATTTGACTTCAGATTTGGATAAAGCAAGTTATAATAAACACACATGTACTATAGAATTGGAAACATGTTCCTGAAATAGATAGGACCTGTATGCTTATATAACTTTTAAGTACTTTTTGTATCTGAATGTGAAGTCAAAAGCAAGAAATTCAAAAAAAAATAACAAACAGCCAACTTTGTGAATTCAGTAATGATGCTTTTAACATCATTGAAAATGTATATAAAGACTGTTAAATCTAAACCAATAAAACCCTAACCTGTCATTATCTCAGATACCTATGTAGAGTATTGAACATCCTGATGAAGATATAATTAATTTTTTTTTTAAATTCAGAATTATTTCCTGTTGTCAAGTTAACAGTATTTGACTGCTTCTTAGATATGTCTGATTATCAACAACTTGCTTTCTTAATATGGTTTTTATTATGTAATTAATTTGAGAAAGAGAAAAAAGTTAACTGAGAAAGAATTCATTCTGGCAATTAAGTCATCATATACCCTCGTTTACACTACGATTTTTGATCGTGATATTTCATTCTACACACGTTCAAGATTAAACATGTTCAAGCTTCATAGCCGTTGTTCTTGAACAAATAAAAGAGTTCTTTCTACATTAATAATTCATGGCATGACAGTGCAATTAATTCGTTTAAGTCTAAAATCTTTAGGGAAGCGGTATTTTTCCACCATTGTGAAAAGCCTTGGCAAGTGCACTGGATTCTTGTGGTTAATGTGTCAAATTACACTCGTTCTCAAAGTGATGATAACATTTCACCTAATCATGTTCAGTTCACACAACATATCTTATCATGATCAAAAAATGCAGTGTTAACAGAGTATAAGCATGCAAAAAATTAGCTTGAGACATAGCAGATGCTTGTGTTTACTTCCAGTAAAGGATCAATTGTGTAAGCACATTTGGAATCGAGACCTTAATTAATTTCAATCAATGATATAATCTTGCACTTTAACTTTAGTTGGACTGGGCCTGTTCAGTTAAACTTCCAAATTCAACTGTTAGGCATTGTTTCAAGGTAAAATAAACAAAAAATTAACAATCGAAATGGTAAATTTTAATTGTACACGCCCAAAATGTACACCAAATTCCATTCAATTTTAACTTCCATAAAACAAAACTGTTTTCAGATTGGTAGATTCTCAAAAACCAGTTTGCAAAGACAAGGTATGTGCCAATGTCAGCCAAAATAGAAGAGATTACCTCAGTCCACAAAATAATGCACTGTAACAGTCTTCACCTCTAATCAAACTCTTATAGACTAAAATATAATTTCTTAGTTATTTTCTATCCATATAACGAAGGCTATTTTTTTCAACCTCCGATCTGCATAGCTCTCCCACCATAACAGTCTGCCACTGCCAAGTCCAACACATCAATTGGAGCAGAGTTGCAGGCCCTTTAATATAGCTGGTATGATTGATTCTCCCGCTAAGTGAGAACTGTGTAGCACCATTTGTTTTCTACAGGCAGAAGGGAATAGCACAGCAGAAATTTATTGCCGAATGAGCCGACTATACAGTGCAGATTTTATGAGTGACGATATTGTGCGAGAATGGTGCAAGAAATTTAAAGATGTCCGAACTGATATCCAAAATGAAGGTGGACTGGGATAAGATGTTCAGAGGATTGACCAAGCGAGTTTCATCTTTTTTCAAGAGCTGAAGAAAGGTCTAGGAGGACGGCTCTTCTGCATCAATGAAGAGCTTCAAGACACCATGGAGACCTATCTCAACATGCTGGCGGGAAGCTTCTCTGAAGAGGGTATTGAAAAACTCATCCACCGGTGTGACAAATGCCTCAATCTTTATGGTGACTATGTCAAAAAGCAGCTCTGACTATACTTGATCCTTGATAATAAAGTCATTTTGTTATTCACACTTGTCTTTATTTTAGGTCAAAAAATAAAGTAACCCTCGTATTTTCATCCTTGTTATTTAAAAAATTAAACCTTTCTTGAAAAATCAAGAAACCATCTTATTCAATAACACAATTGTAAAATGAGTAGAAAACGGTTTCAAAAATTATGTTTCATTCAAAACTACTGCACACAGACTGCAAACAAAGTTTCACTTTGTTTGTAAAGTGTGGTGCCCACAAGCAGAAAACAAGAGAGCAAAAATAAGGGCATGTTTTTTCTGCTTTTTACTCTACCTTTGTTGTAATTTTAGCATCGAAGTCATCGATCGATCTAAATGGTCGGCTTTGACTGCATAAAATACACAGTTCATTCATTCTCATCAATCATCATATCAAATTTTTTTATTCAATTGTTGTTTAATCCATTTAATTTGATTAATCCAATTGAATTAATAAATATATATTTTGCACCTCTTCTATTAGTGCTTCCACATCAATTTTCTTTCTCAGCCTCTTCACTTTTGTGAGCTGAACATCTGACATTTTTAATTTGTGTGTGTGTGAGAGAGAGAGCGAGAGCGAGAGAGAGAGAGAGCGAGTGCCATAGTGATGTCACTGCACAGATCGTTTACTATTGGCTGAGCAACCAGTTCTGCCCTGCTTTCTGCCATAAAAGTTGAACTCAACCCAACTCCAAAAAGCAGAGATTTTCCGTTGGGCAGAAGATACGAAAGCAGGAAGTGACGTCATAAATTTTTTCTTCTTTGTGGTTTCTAGCGTTGTTTTTACGCTTAAGAGAGAGAATGCAAAACAACTTTCCAGAATTTGGGTACCATGCTTAAGAGAGAGAATGCAAAATAACTTTCTAGAATTTTAGGAAACCTAATTATAAAATTAGTCTTAAAAGTGAAATGAATTAGCCTTTTTAGAGAAACAACAGAAAGGACCATGGAGGAAAAACCTGCTACCACATAAGAACATCCGAGAGACACCACATACCACACATAAGAAAACACTAGATATGTATTTCGAAGACTATGCCTTTATTCTTAACGACAAAACAAGTCTCAATCTTGCCATTGAGAATGAATGCGTAGCCTTCAAAATATACATCCAGAGTATCATATCTCAAAAGTTCTTTTTTGGTAAGAGGTTTTCCCTCTTCATATATCTAGCCTTTTTTAAAGTGAAAGAAAGGAGTATCAAAAGATACTTATCACATCAAGTACAACAGAAGTAATAATAAAATGGAGAATTAACTAACCTTCATTCATTGCCATATCCATCAGCTGAAGATCTTCATCATTCAAAATGGACGAAAGAAAGCCCTCAGTTGTCTGATTGATTTCAGAATGATTGTGAGGATAGACAAGTGTATTCCCATCTGTGTTGTATGTAGACTGGCATGAAGAATCGCCCATTGGTTCACTACTGTTGGTTAGTGTTGAAATTGATGAAGCCACAGCAGTTGCCAAATTAGGTGTTTCAGCTAAAATAAAGATAATAAGATACATAAAAGATGCTACAAGTTTCCCCCCTTATCCTAAAATTAAACAGTAGCAACAGACATACATTTCACTATATAATACGTTGTTCAATCAGGAATAGACGAAAAAGAAAATGTCTCTCAATAGCAATTTGTGGAGACAACCGTGTGGTCATTTTTTGCCAAAAATAAAGTGACACTTGTGGTGGTTTCTGATCTCAAGCCAAGATGGCTCAATGAAGAATTGGATACAAGAACAGCAAATTTGTGTCCCAAAATGGCCTGGAAAATAGACCAGATATGAACCAGAAAATGAAAGATAAAAGCTTCAACATTTGCACCAAACACATTTACACAGTATAATACAAAATGTTTGGAATTCAGAAATCTGCAGTGTTGCTTCTTCAGAAAAAAAAAAACAAACAAGCACGAGGTTGTTGCCATGAATTGTTATTGAGAGTCTTATTTCTTCTCATCTATTCCTGGTTCACTCTATACTTTAAAGTGAATTAATTTTATTCAACTAAATATTTTTCATTCATAACATATTCATCTTAATTTCATTTTATAAGAAGGATCTGTTAGAAAACAGATATAAAGCAAGTCTTACCAGAAAAAAATGATAGGGTATATAAATTAAGAATTTTAACTTCTGACAAACGATGAATATATGATTTTAAATTAATTTCCCAAAATAAAATATTTAATTTAATGATTATAATTAGGAAAGCATGATTATAATTCAACAGCCTATCTTTAAAGATAGATAATGGGACTAAAAATAAATGCTTTAAATTCAAATATTTTTTGAATCTTAGGCACATAATAAATAAAATATCAGTTTTCCCCAAAATTAGAATTTTAACACATTGAAACCTTTTCTTCAATCTTCAATTTGTTGGGTTTTTTTTTCTTTTTTTTCTTTCTACTTGATACAATAAGCATGTACAATTTCACAAGACCTTATATAACTTTATCAGACTTCTAACATAATAGGAAATAGAAACTACAAATAATTCCCCTCCCCTTGCACCAGACAAAAGGACATTATTGATATGCTTTTGAGATCTATCTACATTATATCCATACCCTAATCCTGAAAGGTCCGGGTGGACTAAGCTCAATTTCTATGAGCAGCTGTCATTTTAAATATGCTGACTCATGTAGGCATTTTGGTTAACTTTGGTTGGGGAACTTCTTTGTCAGAAAACAAGCACACAATGCTTCAAGCATTCATTACTATCCAAGCCACCAACATAAATTTCATTTTCTAACCGAACAAAAACAACATTTTTAACTCTAAAAAAACTACATCATTTTTTTATATCAAATTTACATGAAACTAATCAACTTACCAATGTCATTACTGAATGTTACATTATTACTGATTTCAGGTAAAGGAGGTGCTAATGATGCATTACGCAATAAAATGGTGCTACAGTTGTCGATACTAGAATATGGAGAATTGGCAGATGTGAAGTTGTGCGGTTGCCCATGGACCATAGCTAGAGACCCGTGCATTTCTGTTTCTGCTAATGGTAAACTTAAAATGTTGGCTAAATCTTGCCAACGCTGTTCCATGCTGATAGTGCGTAGATATGGCACACGGGCCTATTAAAGCATAAAAGGGAAAAAAACATATTAAAAAAAAAACAACCAAAAACAAGGAAAAAAAATTAAAATTCTTCTAAACATTAAACAATCTTTTATGCTGTAGTTAAAGAAAATATTCAACAAATTTGGGCATTGCTGACTCAAATCGGTTTTTTAATTGATAAAGTACAACTAGTGGATTTACCCTTCTAAAAATTTTCAGAATGATAAAGACATAAAATAAACGAGACAAAAACACAAAAAAATTAAGAACAACAAAAAGTAATTTTACAATTATGAAACCCCAATCAGCACTAAAAGAAACTTTATTTTCCCCTTCTGAATGAGAGTAATTTTCAAATTTTTATTATAATTTCATGCACTGAACAATTGGAAATTTTAAAGAATACACCTATGTGACTTCAAGGAAGAAAGGCATTAATTTGACACTATAAATTTAAACATTAAAAAATATTCACAAAATAAATCTATTATATGTATTTTAAAAGCTTGATGAAACAACTCTGCTTATTAGCAAAATCTCGATATGTCATTATTGCTTGATGCAGAATAATATTTCTTAAGGTTGTTGTTAAAAATTTTATAATAAAAAAATTGTAATTCAGAGGGAGAAAAATTAAATTTTTTTGTGTGTGTCTTCACCATATTTGTTGTTTGCCTGCAAAACCAGAAAGAAATTATCAATTACTAATTGCAAATTTCTTAGTGGTGTTTACTTGGCACTGAATAAATAATAAAGAGCAACAAACTCTTCTAAGGAACAACCACCTTCTATCACGGAACTTGAAACCATGACGAGGCAAATTCAATGACACCTGAAGTACCATCAACAATAATTAAACATCCACGTTAAAAACCCCTCGAACAACAATTACTTGAATTCTGAAAAGCAAACTGGCCATGGTCAAAAACTGTGCATGAGTAATGGCTACCTCAGATTAATGTCTTAAAAATCAATGACAGCTTGAAACACATCGTTTTCGTGTAGCCGCGATTCACGGCACTACTGAAATAATCATATCAAGGATAAAATAGAAAAGTGAAAATACTTTTTAAAAATATCTGATACCTATATTTTTGACGCTTGACCATTAGCATTTGCTTTTTCTGAAAGAATAATAAAAGTTTTAAACACCGTTTCGAAAGGCTTTCAAGCTCCAAATCTGCTGACATCATCCATTCTTGGTGTGCCAACCAGTTTACGCTCTTGTAAACGTTCTCTGTTGGATACATAGATGGCAGTAAGAGCAGTCTTCTTCATTGCCATCCACTCGACCTTTTTTGTATTTTAAATTTCTCTCATTAAGGAATGAAGACAGTTATAATGAATATTTTGCAAATTACCTATGCAGATATCTACACTATTAAAATTATATGCATGTTCAGTTTTGTTTTAATCAACAAATAAAGCATTTAATAACATACTGAACTCATTCAGCACATTTTTGCATCATCATTTAGTAAACAAATCACGCTAAGATACTTGTATTTTAATTTTTTTTTTAGACTACGATAAATTTAACCAGCCACATAAAAAGAATCAATTGCCATTCATTTCAAAATATTAACAGCCAGATATATTAGGCAAGTAATGAATTAATGTAGGCTGGTTAATTAATTATCAATTCAGAATCAGCATTTCAATTTCTGATTTCAGTTTTTGCAGTTAAAATGAAGTTTTTAAATCCATTTTTTCCCTTTTAAATAAAAAATAAATATAATTTCATATTATGAATTTATTTCCAGTTTGAGTAATTAAAAGCAAAAGAGACATTTAAAATAGATGCAATCATTGTATTAACTGGTGCTAATAATGAAGAAAACTGCAGAATTTTGAATTGATGATAAAGAGTGAAGTGTAAAATGAAAATTCCCATTTCTATGCAAACATTTTCTTTTCAATGGTTAAAAAAATTTCGATTCCTTTCGTTTCATTATAAAACATAGTCATGGATTATACAACGTTACATTGTGATCTCTTTCATCAATACTAAACAAAAAGTTGTTCCGTTTTCTTTCCAAAATAGAGTGGCATTTTAAATTTGGTCTTCAGTCAAAAAGGGAAGTGGAATTATTTCAATGCACATTGCAACCACTATAATAACAGGGTTCATAATAACTGCAAAGTACTTCCTAAGTAAAAAGTTTTCAATAGCTGTCTGCTTATAAAAGCACTGCAGTCAAATGTACTTCACTTTTTCTTTCTGCCACTGTTTTGACATCTGACGTGAAGATGAGTGGTTACAGACATTTACTTTTCAGTAAATTGCATTCACACCTCCAAATCCACCCTACCAGGGAGGGGGAGGGGGGTAAAAGGGACATTTTCACCCACAAGTAATTGAAAAAGTTCTACATGAATAAACAAGGTAAGTGCAATTACCACCAGCAGATGCTGGAGTTAAAGCAAAATTCCTTAGAATCTTATTTCATGCTTCACTGCAAGTTTAATTCCACACATCAACAGGGAAGAAGATGTGGTACAATACCATAAGAGCACTCTATCAAATTTATTTATTTTTGAAATTTTAAAAAGAAATTGAAAACTGAAAAAAACAAAGAGGTATAGGTAGATTTAATTTTTTCTTTTTTCTTTTTTTTTTTTTAGAAATTTTAAAAGTGCATAGCTTCATTTTACAGCAGTAAAATTTACTTAAGCTGTAAATGTTATGACAAAAACAAATGTATTGATTTCATGTTTCTAGGAGTTTTTAAACTTTGTTGTTAAACTAATTATAACGCAATTAAATCAATTTTCTATAGACACCTTTATTCAGTTTTCTTAATGAAAATTTCATTTTTAAAAAGGAATTTGTTGAGGCTGCAAAACAAATTTAATGCATGTATTCTGAATCGGAAATTCATCTTTTTTCTTTTTAATTTAAAACTATCATATCTTAGGGTTCAAACTTTATCTTAAAATAGAACCATGTTCAGATAATTAATTTACTTAAAGTCCAATTTTAATGGATTTTAATTTTTTGGGAACTCCCAATTTATTGCCCAATTGAAATTGCAAATACCGTTCTACTTTTTTGATATGTGTGTCAAAAAGAGTAAGTATTTATTATCTAATTTAGATAATTAAACATTATGATTGAAACTCATAAAATTACAGAAAACGGTCATCTTCCATCCCTTGTTCAAGCTTGTAAATAACAAGACTTGGAACATTTGCCCTAAAAATAGTTTATTTACCTTAAAATTTGGGTTATCACCATTAGCTTACCCTTTATGATCTTGCTCAAGAGAACTAAAGTTTGCATTCTTTATTTTTTTTAATTTAAATTATTTATTTACAACAAGATGCTTTATCGCCACTCTTTTAAAACAAATGAATTAAAAACTGTAACGGTTCATTTAAAACTACTTCACAGTAGCTGTATAAATCAAACTGAGTTTTCACGTTTTTCATTAAAAGCTTAAGCCATGAATTATGAGCAAACTAAGCTTATTTATCTGTTGGCAAATAATTTATTTTTAGGCAAAATTAAACTCAGGTTCCAGTACTGAATTATCGAGTGGAATTTGCTTGTCCCTGCGCTTCTGCAGAATGGATTAACCATGACCAGTTGTTCTAACATCATTAATCATGCATGCAACTACAAGGAGAAGCAATCTATAATGACAAGCCCAATGGACACCCACACACCCCAATTCGCCATTAGTAATGTTCGACAAGATAAAATTTCATACACCAGAGGAAGAGAAAATCTAACAAGAAAATTTTCACAGTACTCTATCAATTTCTTTTACAATTTTTACTACAATTTAAGTAAACTCTCCCTTTAACATTAGAAGTAACCTATACTGATAAGATGTGCATTTTCACAAGGAGGAAAAAATTCCACTGCCAGATAATTACAATAATTAAACACATCAAAAATTCACAGAAGGATATACATTTGTATTAAATATATAAAAAGAGATCATACTTTAGAAATTTTGGGAAATAAAGAACAGCAGAACTGCATTGGTGATTTTGGTTTTTTTTTTTGTAAAGTGAAAATTTTTATAAATAGAACAACGTAAACCATTCAAACATCTGAAAGTACATTTGTAAGATTTCTATGTGTAACATACGTATGAATGTTTTATACATTACACTCATTAATAACTGAATAGCCCTTATAAATAATATTTGAAAAATTGTACAAAAGGCTTGTATTCATTTAAAACCCAATGCTTTTCTACCATCTTCCAATTTAAAATTTCTTAAAATTTCCGTATCAAGCCAGACTGACCTGTGACAGGCGGCCATGTGGGTGCATGTGAAACTGGGTCTGAATCATTCCTTCAAGCTGCTCTTCGAGACCTTCACTCAGATTATTTCTAATTTCAGCAAATAATGATGAAGACTCCAAAGAGTTAATCAGAGAGTCTTCTTTCACAGGTTCACTGCTACACTTGGGTTTTGACTCCTTTTGAAAAATTTGAAAATAATAATTATTTAGCACCCTATTGTTTGTTTTTAACAGAGTGCTATTAAACTGAAGCTTTTAATTTTAATAAACGTTCTATAACCACAATGAATAGAAGAGCCTAAATTACATTTCCATTTTGTCTTAAATTATATCTCCCTCCTCTGCAAAATATTCCAACAAAATATAAAACTATTAACTTAAAGTGAATCTTATATAACTGTGGTCTAAAGATGTCCCAGTAGTGGGATAAAAATCTTTATTAATGTCAATTAACTAAGATGAGGAAAGTATTTAGTTATGGTAAAGTCTTATAAAATTGACCAACAACCACCTATTAACAACTGAAGCATTGTTTTCATTATAAGCTCAAGTGAGAAAAAGTACAGTAATCAAATCTAAATTAAAAATATCTTGTAATGTAAAATATTAAGAAAAAAATCATATGATAAGATATCATTAACTAGAATTACCTCTGAATTCTCAGATTTCCCAAATTCAGTAAGTTGGAAGGTGTCATTAAGTGGAAGATTTTCAAACTCAGAAGCTATTGTTAAGAGATCTTCTTCTATCAAAGGCAACTGAGGATCAAAATCTCCAATAAGACCAGATTCCTCATTTTCTGGCAAAATTATATGTTCACCTGCAGCAGAAAAAACATTCTTATACGAGAGTTCTTTGCTATTAAAAGTATATCAATAGTAAAATAAAAACTTTAATGTCTTATGTTTTTCAGACGAGTTCTACGCAATAAATTTCAGAAGAAAAATTAAAATACAGACAAAATCTCTTGAGCCGCTTCTTTTTTTTTTTTTAGCATAGTGAAAGAAACTTAAGAGTTTTTATATCTAAAAAGCAATTTAGATATTATGCAAATTGAATCATTTAAGAAGCTAATGTTTAGAAACTGACACAAATTAAATGGCAAAACTTGAAAAATTGAAAATCAAATAAACTGGTTATTTAATTAATCTAATGGTAGGGCTTTTCAAAAGAAATTTAAGCGAGAAAAAATACAAATATATATTAAATCAAACAGTTATTGAAACTGTACACAGAAGAATGAAATCATTAAAGAATACTGAATTTATATTAATAATGGAATTTAAAAGATAATAAAGTTAATTTTTAATTTAATGTAAAATTAAAAAAAAATTCAGCCTAGTGCATATTCTCTCCTATAAACACCAACATCAAAATAAATTAATTTCAACTGATGATTGCAACATGTCCATCTCACTGTAATCTAAATAGAAATATTAAGAGTCTGCATTATGTAACACAATAGATTGGTATAAACGACCGATTCATGCAGACAGAAATAAATACACAAAATACCAACCAAGGTTAGTGAGTACAATGTCTGTCCCAGAAGGGCAAGGTAGGGTGATGAAGCACCTTAGAACATGACGCAGTATATACAGTGAACTTATTATCCTACAACTTCCCGCTCACTTCACAACGGTGAGCATGGAAACAGCAGAACGTAACGCTTTCCCCTGAAATACCAGCTAAGGTAAGGAACCGTTCTTAAGAGTTCTTGACATATCAATAGATTTATCTAATTTCATTGTGTAACCAAATCCCACTTCAGATACAATAGAAAAGCAGCATGCAAAAATTTTACTTTAAAGTCTTTGTTTTCATGCAACAACTAAATGCTTTGTGAATCTAAATCAATACAAGCCCGTTCTATTAAACAGCTATCGAACTAACAGTTTTCAAGAAACAAAAAAAGATTGTAAATGCTACTCACATTTCTATTAGATCACAAGGGCAATTTCACTATAATTTCCAAGAATGCTAAGAGCTTTTCACACAACAAAAACACTTGAAGTGTATGCAGCGGGGAGACACTTCAGGAACCATGCACAGCTAGTCCGCATGCTCTGTCTAGTAATGGCTTAGATGTTATGGAGGCTGTCTGGCGAATCTCATTCCTCGAGGGTGACGCCGTGACAGTTATAATAGATGAATGTGATTTTAATAATCGATGAAGATTGTGACAGGTTTTCTTCTTTCGCTTTCAATAATTATTTTTATTAACATCTTTCTATTTTCAATTTTTAATTATTTTTTCCCTGCGGATTTTATTTGAAATTGAAATACAAAAAGAAAAATTAAAAAAAATAACATGTAAACAAAAAAATGAACCCAACTAGATTTAATTAAAATCTTTCAAAGTATTCCAAACACAATAAAAATTTAAATAAGAAATAAACAAATTTGCAAATACCAAGTAACTAAGTAAATTTGATGTGCTGTAGTTTGATGAATGCACCGCTGAAAATTCCCCCTCCTACATTATTAAGATAAAAATGCCTGCAAGCTATTAAACCGAATCACATGAGTGCCAGAAAATACTTCAGATTTTTTAAAAAAAAAAGTGCTGAATCTGACCTTTTAACCAAACTTGCAGTGATAATACAATAAAAGTAGAAGGGAGAGATCACTAATTTGATGATAAACCGTGTGAAGATAAAAAAGACAACTATTAACAAAGAGAAGGAATATTATCTAACTGAAGGCAAGCTGCTGTATATGCCAAATACTCTTCTGAAGAGAAGTCGTATCCACTGAAGCCTTACAGGGGTCCTTCTAATTCAGGGGGACACATTTGAAGACTCACCTGTTGAAGCACCACAAGATTGGCTCCAATCAACTTAATTCCAACTTATGCTGGGGACTGTATTGGCTAAGAGGTGAGGGGGCTGTACTGATGGTGTGTCCACTAAACATCCAAAGATTACTATAACCACTACAGAATGCTTCCCCCCTTGGTGGGACATCTGGGCAGAGACAGCCTACATCATTAATAATGTTGCTCTCACCACCCAAAAGAAAACCGCTTAGACATGCTTCTGTAAAAACTTTAAATAACTGAGAATTCTTTATGAAATTATAAATTTAAAAGAAGATGAGAGATGAGAAGTAGAGAGAGAAACTAATGAACAATCCCACAAAAAACAATCAAAAACAACAACAATAACAACAACCCATCACATTATTTTTCTCAACCCAGAAGTTATAACAGAAAAAGAAATGCAAATAATCTTTTCTTTCAAGAAGAAAATGTAAGTTTTTTTCTTTTAAATTTGAAATTATCATCATCTTAAGTTTCTTCTATCTACTATACTTAATTTGTTTATTTACACAGAAAATCACATGAAACACAAAGCAGAACTTAATATCATAAGTACCACTTACCGGTTTCAGAATCTATCGTATAATTCAAGCCATCCCATGGATTATTGACAGGATTCACATTTTCTGTTGAGGAAGGTTCCTAAAAAACAAAAATAAAAGCTATTAAGATAAAAATTACAGAAAATGTTTTATTTCTTTTTATGTATTAATTGCGTTATTAACCCATGATATTTACAAAATTACATAAATGTCAAGTAACTTTTATAAATGAACCCCCTCGTATGTTTTGTTAAATGCCCCCTCCCCCCATCCTTTTCAAAACTTTAGAAATATATACTTACAGTTTTTAAACCTGCATTGGCTGACTTATTATCATAAGATGTGTTTATTGAATACTTTAAATTATTACACAATCAAAGGACTTTCTTTAAAAAACTCATAGGTTGGTATCATAATCAAAAACCAAATAACTAAAAATACATTTTATTATGCTGCTGCAGTTTTTTAATGTTTAAATCATGACATTAGAGACACTCTTGAATACCTACATTTTACAAAATGGTGTTTAACTATTGTAATATGTAATCTTAATCATACTTTTAAATTGTATTTTTTTATCTTATTTCTCAATATACTCTGTTTTTGTCATTTATGCTTTTTCTTTGTTATTCTGTATAAGTTTACATGAAAAAAAAAAGTTTTTAAGCTTATTGTAGTCCTTTGGCTTGTTTGGTCAATAAACTATAATATTAATAATAATAATAATAATAATAATAATAATAATAATAATAATAATA